>JAEIGO010000931.1:0-417175 GCA_018903765.1 Drosophila aff. chauvacae BK-2020
TTGGTACTCTGGCAGCATGTTTTCGTTTATGCGCTCCAGTTCCTGTGCCGGTGAAAATCCGGCACGTTGCATTTTTAGTCGTAGATCGATTAGGTATTCCTTGAAGTGCTCTTGGGCCTTTTGGTAAGGAGCCCGGATTTCGTCGTCCAGGCGTTGGTAGTACCGGGCCGGTAGGAAGAATTCTAAGAATTCTTGGCGAACTTCGGGCCAGGATTTTCCTTGCAGACCGCTGGTACGGAACCAGTTCTCGGCTCGGCCGGTCAAGAGAAGGGCAAAAGCCAGGGACAGATTCTTCCGGTCAAGCCGGTGGGTAACTGCCCGTTCCTCGACGTGTTCCACAAAGCTAAGTGGGTCGGTTGAGCCATCAAAAGAAAGACCCCATTTGGTCACCATGTCGAGCTGAAGGTGACCCGTGCTTGCGTCGGGCTGGGGTGTGTTAGCGCGTGGTGTTCCCTCGGATCTCCCTCGCCCCCCGGGCGAGGTGCTGCGCGGTACCACCAAAGTGTGGCTAGTGCTCGGCAAGACGGAACTTGTGCCTGTTGCTGCTTCAGTGTCGGGCGGTATTGGTGACGCCGGCTTGCTCTCTCCCGACGGGGAGTTACCGTATTTGGCCTCCATCTCAGCGAGGCGTGTCTGGAGGGCGTCGGAGAGCCCAGGTTGACGAGCGAACGCGTAGAGTCGGGCTCGTTGCTCATCGACCGTACCGCTAATGGCTAGGCCAAACTCGAGGAGGATGGCTTCCAGTTCGTGCTTCTTGCGATACGATATCCACGTGACCCCCATGTCACTGTCAACGTGGTTTCACTTCCTTTATAAGTTCCGACGCGGTTGAAGACTGGTATTCAGACTATAGCCTGTGTATGTTCTTTTCTGGAAGGGTTGGGAACCGTGTCCTTGCTAGGTTGATTGTTGGTTTTCCTTGGAGGTATTCTGTTGGGCCCAGTAGACCCTGGTGTTAGCAGTGCAGAAAACTCTTTAACTATTATCCGCTACCCTGTTGGGAGTAGGCGATGGGAGCTCTGCTGGTTATCCTTGAGGATATTTTGTGGGTTACCCTTGAGGGTATTCTGCTGGCTATCCTTGAGGATATTCTTGATGGTTATCCTTTAGGATATTCTTGATGGTTACTCCTGAAGGGTGTTCTGGATGGTTATCCTTGAGGATACTCTTGATGACCTTCCTTGGGGATATTGTAGCTGGGTATTCTTGACGATGTGGTTTGTTAACTCTCCTTGAGGATGTGGTTCGGTTGGGAACTGGTAATCGACTGTCTCAATATCAGTCGGTGTCGTACTTAAATACCGGCTCGGCCGGCCTCGGGCCCTCCTCCCAAGTGGGGAACCATTGCGTGCGAAAGGGACGAGGAAATTCTGCTTGCTAAGGGCGACGACGCCGGCTGCGGCGCCGTCGTAGACCTTGCTGTCTGCCCCGAAGGCTCTGCCCTAATCTCTGTCATGTCGGGCGCGTAGTCGTATGTTTTGCCCTTCGTGTTCTCTTGTAATATGATTACCCATGTTTCGTGTCGTGGCCGACAAGTCCCTGTGGTTCGTGCCTATGCCTAGCCGAACCTTTTGGGCTTCGTCAATTCCCGAACTCGGTTTACCCATGTTTCGTGTCGTGGCCGACAATTCCATGTGGTCCTTGCTGTTGCTAAGCAAAACTTCCCGTCCAAAATGTGCTTCCCAGAGATCTTTGTCCCTAATCTACAATTTTCCGTCCATATTTTTCCTGCTTGTGGGGCTTTAATCCACGATAGGTGTTAAATATCCTTTTATCCTGCCTAGTCCCTGCTCGGGCGCCATTCTGTAAGGATGCTATTCACGGGCCAGGATAAATACTCAGCCAGGCCAGGATCCTCCACAGAAAATATTTATTTGTGAGACAGGCAGAATAAAAGAGGCCTACTGGCCAGGATTTGGAAAGTAAAGAACTGGGAATCTGTAGGGGGCAGGGGAAAGGCTGCAGTGCTTGTTTCGTATCTAGGCGGGATCCTTGTCATAAGGAGGCGGCTGCGTAATCGCGAGGCCGTCCCCATGGCAAGGATCAGGGGTGGAGGATTCCTGGTATGGGAGGCGGCTGCGTAATCGCGGGGCCGCCCCCAATGCGGGACTTAGGAGGAAGCAGTTCCACCAGGAAGGCGGCTGCGTAATCGCGGGGCCGCTTCCCAGGCGAAGATCAAGAAGGAGGATTTCCGGCCAGGGAGACGGCTGCGTAATCGCGGGGCCGCTCCAAGGCGAGGGTCAGGAGGAGAATTCCCGGTATGGGAGGCGGCTGCGTAATCGCGGGGCCGCTCCCAATGCGGGATTTAGGAGGGAGTATTCCCACCAGGGAGACGGCTGCGTAATCGCGGGACCGCTTCCCAGGCGAGAAATCAGGAAGAAGGATCACCTGCCAGGGAGACGGCTGCGTAATCGCGGGGCCGCTCCAAGGCGAGGGTCAGGAGGAGGATTCCCGGTATGGGAGACGGCTGCGTAATCGCGGGGCCACTCCAAGGCGAGGGTCAGGAGAAGGATTCCCGGTATGGGAGGCAGCTGCGTAATCGCGGGGCTGCCCCCAATGCGGGATTTAGGAGGAAGGTTAGTGGGGTGGAAGGAAATGCCAAGTCTTGTTGTCTTTGTTCATTGTCTTTTATTTCAGTTCGAGTTAAATCCTATTTGTCGTCCCTATCCACGCAGGTTCTTCCCCTCCGGCAGGAGGTTTTGGCCCGAGGCGCGGCTCACCCGACTACTCCTTCATGGCGATGGCCCGCTAATCCCGCGCGGTGACCACCGCCGAATTCGCCGTCCTCCTTCCACCGTCGGAGTCCTCCAGGTAGGACTCCGGGTCTTGGGCGTCGTCGTCTTTCTCTCTCGTTCTCGGCACTTCTCGTCGCTCTGGCTTCCTCCCAGCTTCTCCTCGATCGGCGGCCAGCGTTGCGTCCAAGAAACCTCCTCTGCCGCCGATCTGCTGCCCGAGCGTTATCGCCTTCGGCCGCTAGTAAGCATTGGTGGCTTACGTGGCGGCGTCGAGCTTCGGCTCTGCCGAGGTGTATCGGCTCTGCCGCCGTGTGTTTGCTCTGCCCGGCTTGGCGGACAGCGTTGCGTCCGCCCAACGATCTGTTGGCCGAGCGTTATCGCCTTCAGCCGACTTGAAGCCTTGCCTGCTTACGTAGCGGCGTCGAGCTTCGGCTCGCCTTGCTGTCGATGACCTTCGGCTCTGCCGGGGTGGGCTCTGCCGCTAAGGGCTCTGCTGCTAAGGGCTCTGCCGCAATGGGCTCTGCCGCGAAGGGCTCTGCCGCGATAGAATGGCTCTGCCGCTGTTATGGGCTCTGCCAGGTGGCTTTGTATTTGTACGGGGTGTTAACCCCTATGTACACAAAGATGCCCCGTCTGGGGTTTTCTTTTCCCTAAGACATACAAATTAAAACTATGATCCTATTCTAACTTACTATTACTACCTACATGTCTACAAATTCTAACCTACCTACATGTCTACAAATTCTAACCTACCTACATGTCTACAAATTCTAACCTACCTACATGTCTACAAATTCTAACCTACCTACATGTCTACAAATTCTAACCTACCTACATGTCTACAAATTCTAACCTACCTACATGTCTACAAATTCTATCCTACAAACTCTAACCTACCCTATATTTACAGAAGCCTAACCTACCTATATATTTACAAAACTCTAATCTATTTAAATACCAAACTTGTGAGGGAACCGATATGGTCCCTCACAACCTTTCCACTTTCGCAAAATCACACACGAAATTAATGCACTCTTGTCTTAGGGAAATTAGATGTGTATAATAATTAATTTTATTTAATTTAAATTTCCACGAGACTTTGAAGTAAATTTTGAGCAGCGCCGAAAATACAAACGTTTGCCAAGAGTTTTTATCAACGAATGCATTAAGTTCTGGGAAGCTGTATGCAGGTGGCCACTGCTATGAGCTTTTCTTCCCATAACTGTACAATCGTACGGTCGTGTTCTGTCCCTATTGGTCTAAGACATTTCTCTCACTGTTTTAGCTACAGCAAAGCTGCTATAATTTTAGTGCGAGGGTAGGTTGAAAAGTTTAGTAGTTTAGTTTTAGTTTAGTTTCAGTGTAGACCTTCAGTTGCTCAGTACACCCACAGATAAGGGTAACGAGATTATTGCAAGGAAGCCTTATCTGAAGAAACTTCTTGTTTTCTGCTTTGTGTATCCTTTAAATGGAATACTCCCAATTTCTTTCCTGTTTCATCCTCTAATTCATAGTAGTACGAGCTACGTTTCTTATAAACTCTAGCTGGAATAAATACTGGAGCCAATTTACTGCTAAATTTCTTAATGGCATTACTTTGCGTAAAGTTCCTAGCGTAAACAAAGTCGCCGTTTTTAAATTCGATCTGCCGAGTACGTAGATTGTATCTATTCGCATTTTCATCATGAGTTTTGTTTATATTCAGTTTAGCTTGTCTTCTCTGCAGTTGCAGAGCCTCCGGTTTCGATAACCGAGTGTCGTCAGCTAACAGATTTAAACTACGCAAGAGACTATCGTCCTTGCCGTTAAGAATCATATGTTGGCCGAAAGTCAGAAAGTAGGGTGACGAACCTGTGCTTCGGTGTAATGATGCTCTTAAAGATCCGCTAATAGCGTCTAAGTTTTCATCCCAATTTGTATGATCTTTCCCTATATATGCTCTAACAGCGGCTAGTACCGATCTATTAAGTCTTTCACTCGCTTTAGCCTGTGGAGAATATATGGCTGTAAGTTTTTGCTGTAGGCCGAAACTTGTAAGAAAAGCTTGAAAATAGCTTGGACTTAAACTGACTGCCGTTATCAGAATATATTACTTCTGGAACGCCAAATGTATAGAATATAGCCCCCTTTAAGTAATCGCAGATTTTAGGAGCGGTGAACTTCTTAAGTGGACACAAGAAATGAAATCGAGTGTTATGATCAACGACAATGAGCAAACCTATGTGACCTTTTTTCGTGCGAGGGTATGGGCCTAAGAGGTCTATATATAATTTTTGAAATGATGTTAAAGGCTTTCCCATTGGCGGTTTTAGAACCGTGTTTGGACTTTTCGTGGTGCGACAAACGACACAATTAGATATATAGTTACGTATTTGCGTCACCATACAAGGCCAAAATAAATATCTTTTTAATTTTTCTACCGTTTTACTCATGCCACAATGAGACGAACTGGGTGCATCATGAGCTTAAAACAAAATGTCGGGTACTAAGTCTGAAGGTATCCAGAGTTTCCAAGGATTTCCTTGCTCAAAATCATCCGATACAAAGGTAGTTTCTTTGTAAATATATCCATCTCTGATTTGTAGATCCTGAAATTTAGACTGACTCTTAGATATTTTCTCAATTAAGTCTAAATATTCCGGGGATTGGAAATGTGGAGAATCTAAGTCAACTATGGGTCCATTTTGACAAAATTCATCAATGGCTGGATCGTTCTGTCTAGATAAAGTGTCTGCGACGACGTTCTGAGAACCGCTACGATGTTATATAGTGAATGTAAACGTTCTCAATTTCATCGACCACCGAGCTAACCTTCCTGATAAATCCTTCTGTCGCATCAACCATTGAAGAGCTGCGTGGTCTGTTATGACTAAGAAATCCTGGCTTTCAATATACGCGCGGAATTTTTTAATTCCTTTTATAACGGCTAGGCATTCCAATTCGGAAAAAAATATAAATACCTTGCGCTTTGGACGATTTTTCGGACATGTACGAAATCGGAAGTTCTATTCCATCTCGCTCCTGAGCCAGTACGCAACCAACACCAAAAGAGCTGGCGTCACACAACAAAATAAATTGCTTAGAAAAATCTGGTGTTATGAGAATTGGCGAAGCCGTAAGACATGATTTCAAAATTTCAAAAGAGGTCTGAGCTTCTTCATTCCATTCTAGCGACTTCTTCTTTTTAAGTAGCTCCGTCAGAGGAAATCCAATGGTGGCAAAGTTTTCTACAAAACGTCGGTACCATCCCGCTAAGCCTAGGAATCTTCGCAACTGCTTAATCGATGTTGGTTGTGGGAATTCTGCTATCGCTTTAACCTTATCCGGGTTGGTTCTTATTTGCCCATTTCCAATTATAAAGCCGAGGTATATTATCTCTTTCATGCAAAATTTAGATTTGCTGACATTGATGGTGAGATTTGCTTTGCGTAAGCATAAGGCTATCTCTTGTAGCAAAAGCATATGTGATTCAAAATCCTCGGACAAAAGTCGTCTAGATTAACAAATAGTCTAGTCCTGAGATGAGCTGGAATAACTCGATCCATCAGACGACAAAGAGTTTGCGCAGCGTTACAGAGACCAAAGGGCATCATTTTATATTGATACAACGGTCTATTGAGTATTGTAAACGCTGTATATTGCTTAGAATTTTCGTCGAGTGGTATCTGCCAGTATGTATGCTTCATGTCGATACCACTTATAAATTTAGCTGGTGGTAACCGACTTAAGATGCCATCTATGTGAGGTAGTGGATATGCGTCTCGCTTTGTAACCTTGTTTACCTCTCTAGAATCAAGACATAGACGATTCTTGTCTCCCTTCTTTACTAAAACGCAGTTACTGCTCCAAGCGCTAGTTGACTCTTCAATAACATCTAAGGCTAGCACGCTATCTACTTCGGCGAACATTAGCTTTTCAATGGCAGGTGAAACTGGCCAATGCCGCTGTTTAATAGGACTCGCATTTCCTTTATCAATGCTATGTGTGGACAAAGTAGTACGACCTAAACCTTCGGAAGCAAAGGATGGAAATGTTTTAATTACTGTCTCAAGCCGAAGTCTTTCTGCTTCGTTCAGCTCATGATATTTTGGAGACTCTTCATTATCATCCAATGTACCGATATCTAACTCGGATTGCTGGTAATTTTATTCAGTAATCCAAACTTTTATCAAAAATCAATTCCTAAATAAACATCCTGTTTAAGTTCAGGTATGATAAATAATTCAAGATTGTCTATCGTATCTCCATACTTAATGGAAGTAGTAAGTTTTGACACTACTTTACTTTTTGTTCCGTTCGCAGCTTGAATTTCGCCTGAACATTTTTTTACGTTGCTGTGTTTGAGAAAGTCTTGAGCGGCTAAACCGCCTACACAGCTTATAGTTGCTCCAGAATCTAATAAAGCGTTATAAATCTGACCCTCTATAGTGATATCTGTATAGAGTCTTTGATCAGAACTAAGTACTATAGCAGAAATAAGTTTCTGTCGTTCACGACGAACCTTCTTCCAAAAATCTCTTAATCTTCTAGTAGATCGTCTGGGTTTTAAATGAGTCCCGATACTATCTACATTGGCAAATATTTCTCTACGCTTCTTGTCATAATTTTGAATCCTTATGTGTAAGGGTATAAAAGAATGATGAATGTCAGGCATTACATTTCCGTCTCCTGCGATTCACCGGTTTTATTGGTTTGACTTGAATTATAAACTTCTGATTCTACGGATGTATCTTGTTGCTCTGAGAAACATCCTTTTGTCGGTTTCCCGGATTACAGTTTGGACAGGTCGGCTTGTATTTTTCCTTAAGTCCGCAACCGTAACAAAATATAATTCTTTTAGCCATACAGTCGTCGAATCTGTGGCCTTGTTTGTCACAATTCCAACAGGTTGTTGTATTTCGACGTTGAATTTGATTTACCTCCTCATCTGTTCTTACTAAATCCGTTTCTACTTCTTCGGTAGATAACTCTGCCACATATGAGCGAAAAGGTTTTGGCTTACAGGTCCTCAGATTGTTGTAAAACTGTTCGTGCCTGTTCGTATCGGAGTTATGCTCTGTTTAAGATTTTAAGATGCAGCAACTCATGATGTAAGCTAGGTTTCGAATTCCTAACTAATAATTCAACTAATTGTGCTTCGGAAGCTCCATTTTGCAGTATATCAATCAACCGTTCCATAGTTTCTTGGAGATCTTCAAAGGCTTCATTTTCTCCTTGCTTGCGTTTTCTGATTCCCTCCCAAATATCGTAATCTGTCTCTATATCTTCGAATCTTTTCCTAAATTCGCCACAAAATGTGTTCCAATCGAAATTCGGATTGTTTCGATGAAACTTCCAATACCAATCGCTTGCTTTTCCTGCAAACAGAAGGTACAAATGGTCACATAAAAGTCCATAATCATTACCTAGATTTTGTTTGGTAAGTGAGCATATCCTGTAAATGAACTCATCAATCCTGATGCTCGTTTTGCTACCATAAAATTTTAATCCACATTTTTGAATAATTCCTGATACTTTTTCTGGGCTAACATATGAGCTTGTATTGCTCCTGTTTACGCCTCTTTCTTCTACATTGTTGTCTGAGTGTTGAGGGTAACGGTTTTGATCGGAATCGTTCCTACTCAAATCTCTATTTGGTTGAATATGAATATGAATATGAATATATTCATGAATATGAATATGAATATATGAATATATTCGGGTGTGTAATTTGTGTGTGTTGGTTGAGGTAATTGTAAGTTTTCCAATTGACTTTTAATAGATGTTTCTATAGCCTTCCCCAAGTAAGAGGTAAGATTATCCATAAGTTGAGCCTGTTGTTGGCTAACAGTAAACTGTATAAAGTTCATTAACTCTGGTTGAGTACCAAGAGCCATACTAGAAGTCGTTGGAGGTTCTGATAAGATCCTATCCAAATTTCCTCTGTGAGTATTTCTTGTATTCATTCCTCGTCTAGGAGGTGTACCTCTGATCCTGCCTGATCTGGTATTTCTCCTAAGTGGATACATATCATTATTATCTTGATATTCGCTTACGCTGGATGGGCCAGCTGCTGCGGCATCTAATTCAGCGAACAAGGTGTTATTAGAATAAGATAAATTCGATTCGATGCAATCTGCATTGCAAATTGGACATGTTGGTGTACTTTTTAAGTGGTTAATAATGCCATTTCTTAAGAAATGTATGTCTGCACGGTGTTGTTGCAGACAAAACTGTTAATGCAATGATTTCTTTGCATATGGCACAGCTGTTTTCAGCGCCGTGTGACACTTCCACTGCAGTACCTGAACTATGTTTGGCTGCCATCTTATTTTTACTAAAATAATTGTGAATATTTGGTTTGTCTTTCTTTATGTCGATCACTCCTATCAGAATTCTTAGTTGTATCTCTATTTGTTAATGGATTGTAGCTGGTCTATTGCCTCATGCTCTTGTTTACTTGAAAATCGGACAATATACGGACTTATTAAAGTGTAAGTATAATGTATTCCAAGAAAACCAATTGTAAACAAAGTTGAGTGGAGAAACATATTTTGATGAGCTTCAGTGGATTCAAAACAGTTGCCTTTGGTCGATTAACTCTCTTTCAAATTAAATCGAACGTTCCTAAATTTCACTTTCTCTTCCAAATCGATGCTCTCAATCTAATATATTAATTTATTGATGTTCGGAGGGGGATGGCTTTAACCTGGAAGGCACTCGATAAATAAACACGGAATAACTTTCGGGGTATTACGCGACGGGCGTATGTCTTTATTTGTAGAATGGTAAATTGGTACTGACAAAGAAGAAGGCTTAAATCTGGCTTGGGGAGAGCGGATTAGCAGCTCTATGCACGAAAGTGCAGTGGAAGAGGGAGAGAGATAGGAGTGTACGCGATCACACTGCCTCCGGAAAATAAACGCCCTTCTGGCGTGAACATTCTCCCCCCCCTTACGCTGAGCGCTCGTGGACGTGGAGAAGTGTGTGGTGATCCTGGCCACACGACTGGCATCGGTCGTCACTGCGGCAAGATCCAGTGGAATGGTGGTGGGCGAGGCAATTGACGCAGTATTTCTTCTCGATGACTGCTTGGAGCCGTTTCTCCGCGCTAAGCCGAAGAAAACGGTGGCACTTCCGAAGAGGATGGTTCCCTTGGCAGACTCGGCATGGGTAGGATAAAATACCTCGAGAACGTCTGCATTTCATCTCGTTGTACGGAACCCAGTAATTGGAAGAATGAGGAGCAGTTGTCACTCGCGTGGAGAACGAGGAAATTCTTTGGATCGGATCAGAAGCAGTATCAGGAGCAGTCGGTTCACTGGAGGAGCAGTTGCTTGGATGCAACAAAGTGTGATGCCGACCGTGACACTTGAAGCACTTGTGGGAGCTTGTGCAATTACGGAGTTGATGACCGCTTGCAAAGCAATTTAAGCACAACCGCTTCTTCTGAATATAAGATGTACGATCCTCTGTCGTCATCTGAAGGAAGCGTGGACATAAACGCACTGGATGGTTCTTTTTGGAACATACATCGCATCTTTTGGATATCGGAACAATCCTCGTACTGAAGGATTTCAGTATTCGTGGCGACTCGTCGGCGGGTGTCGTTTCTGACGGATGGAGGCGCAACTTAGTAGGATGTATAAACTCTATGGCCTCCAGAGTTCTATGGCGCTCAGCCAGGAAAGAGTCAAGTGCTAGCCACGTAGGAATGTCAGTCTTGTTCGGGATAGATTGCTCCCATAATGAGAGCGTCAGTTTTGGAAGCTTCGTGGAACACACATACACCAGGAGACAATCCCAATTATCCGTAGGAATGCCGGAAAAATTTAGGGATGTGAGGCAGTTTTGGATCGTATTTTGCAGCTCCTTTAAGGCTGCCGAAGATTCGTGTGCAATGGACTGCATGTTTAATAACTTTTTCAGTTGGCTATTCACCAGCGCTCGCTTGTTTTCGAAACGCTCAGATAGGTTTTTCCAGGCTGAGCGGAAACCATCGTTGGTGAGTGGCGAATTGGAAACTACGAAATGAGCTTCACCACTAGTCTTGGCATATAGATAGAACAACTTTTCAACAGGGGTCAGCGCAGGATTGTCTATATAGACCGCTGTGAAAAGGTCTCGGAAAGTCGGCCAGCGAATGTAATCGCCCGAGAAAACTTCTGTTTCGCACGGAGGAAGCTGACAGCCAGACGGATAGGAAGTTTGGGGCGGAACGGGTTGGATTTGAGCTGTTTTAGAAACGATCGTCTCGATCTGTTCCATGAGCTTTGCGGCACACCTTTCGTAAATAAAATAGGCATACTCGTATTTTGCCTTTAGAGTAGGTAAGGTGTCCCCCGTGCCCTCTAAGCCAACTGAAATTTGCTCTGAACAAGCTTCGTACTCTTTCTCGACCTTATCCCATAGCGCTCGGACTTGGTCGAGATGAATTTGGCACGTGTACTTGGATGGACTTGGTGCTGCTGGATTGCAGACTCTGGACTCGAAGTGACTCTGACGGTCACAGGTCATCGTAAATTTATTTAAACTGCAGGAAGTCATTCTGTATATATTTTACGAAAGTTTACTGTCTGCATATATATTTTTATATATTTAGAATTATTTATTTGTGGAAGCAGGATTGGAATTTAGGAACCAATCGGAATATATAAAATTAAATTTAATTTAATTAAATAACGAATTATTTGAATAATATTCTCTCTGCTGCAAAACGTATACGGTCACACTAATGCGGATATGGAAGCGCACTTGAATTTCTAACTGATTTAGTTAGTTGGAATTTTATAAAAATAATTTTAAATTATTTTGTGTGCCTGGACTTATTCAGTTGACCGCTGCTGTATTTGCAGCGGTACTGTTCTTGGAGATAAGGCGTGCGTGTGAATCTGTTTGTGCATTAGCCGTTGCGAATGCAAAATAGCGGAGACAACGGAGGCGGAAGAAAATTGCCAAAAGTCGGAGCGTCGACTTGTAGACGATTACGTATGTAATTGCAATGTGTATATGTTTATTTGACTTTAGCTCAGCTCAGGATAGAGCACGGGAGAGTAAATAAATAAATGCACAAATAAAGTCGGCGTTGCTGTGCCGTGGGTTATTGGATATATTTTATATACGAGTATATATTTGTAGAAGCAGTGGACTGTATTTTATTATTATTATCCAGGATAGGAATAAATATCTTTTCTTAATTGTTGGGGATTTATAATAAATATATTTATTTTATGTTGTGGAGTAAATTATTTAAATTATTAAAATTCCCGTGCCGGAATATTTGTAAGTGTAGGTATATAGTTATTTAATTTTATGTAAATTGCTAGTAGCGATCGTCGAGCAGTGGAGTGGACTGTATTGTATGTATATAGGAGAGTGTAAATAAATGCAAGCGGAACACAGTGAACGAAGAGAAAATTCGAATTGGAAGTTCCACTGTGGCTTATGGCATTTATTTAAATACACATTTTTTTAATTTAGGAACTGGCAGAAATGAATTGCACAATTTGTTTATAATAACCGGAATTGGAATCGGAAGCTGCCGTGGTGTCGGATCAATCGGACTCGGATTTAGACAAAATCATGGAAATGACCGGCAGCATTAATAGAATGTTCACTTATCTTGTGCGGTGTTAAAGCCACCGGAGCTGCTGGAATGGAATTATCCGGCTCTGATGGACCAAATGTTCGGAGGGGGATGGCTTTAACCTGAAAGGCACTCGATAATTAAACACGGAATAACTTTCGGGGTATTACGCGACGGGCGTATGTCTTTATTTGTATAATGCTAAATTGGTACTGACAAAGAAGAAGGCTTAAATCTAGCTTGGGGAGAGCGGATTAGCAGCTCTATGCACGAAAGTGCAGTGGAAGAGGGAGAGAGAGAGGAGTGTACGGGATCACACTGACTCCGGAAAATAAACGCCCTTCTGGAGTGAACAATTGAAATTAGTTTTATTGTTTCTTAACTGTGGATGGATCAGTCTAGAGCTTAGTGTGCTTATAACAAGTTAAGGAAGTAACTTGCTAGGCTCTGTTCTAGCTCGCCGTAGGTCGGTGTTCTTCTAGCTCAGGATAGTACGAACGCTACTACAGTTAATAAGTGCGTCTTATTCACAACAATATATCGAAGCTGGGTATTATTTAATTAAAAGAATGGACTTAATTGATGTTACGGATGCACGCCGACACGTGTGAAGATAGGCTAAGGATTCTGATAGTTATTGGGGAATTTGGATGTTAATAATTCCCTAAGTCTTTACCCGCCCTACCATGACAATGCTACTTAAAATATCTACATTGTCCCTTAGCAAAGTTTAAAATAACCTTACTACATGTCTAAGAAAGTGTTCGGCATAAGTACTCGACAAACCATTAAACTATTTATTCACAATTCATTTTCTTCAATTAATTTCAAATATAATTCCATATATCTAAATTTACGTTCGCAGTTTCATTTGAATTTAATTTACATACTAACAAATCTTAATCTAGCCTCTGACTCCCTAATAGTTCTCTAAATCTTCAGTTTATTTACATGTAGTAGCAAATGATTAGTTATAAGTATCGACTATTGATAAGAATAGATATAATATAATATATAAGAATATATGTATATATAATTCATTTAGATGCCATTTATAAACTAATAAAGCTTAAAGTGCGTGGGGTTTCTACTAATTCCCTAAATCTTCATTTTTAAGTTTATATTTATTAGCAAGTAATTAGTAGTAAGTAGTTATAAGTATTGAATATTGATAGGAAATAGAGTTAAATCATTTTTTTAGTTAAAGCCACACATGGTTTTCAATTGCGACGATCGAGTGGCATTTTATAGAACTTTATAAGAGGAATTTCTTGTTGTTATTTTATTTGTTTTACTCACGACCTTAAGATATACAGTCCATGATGCGCGTAAAGTTGGGCCCAAGTTCACGTTGACATTGTAGAGCTGCTGGTCAGATTTTAAAAGGTCCTAATATAAACTCCTATTCGAATGCCAAACTCCAGTCGATCTGCGAGTATTTAACTCATTAATAAATCGCAAATATAAACGAAAATCAATAATCAAAACAAAACACAAAACTACAGCCCTGCAGGTGTGCAGCGATAAGGCCTAGCAGGCCGCCAGCAGCAATGCTTGCACTCGAGATAAGACGACGTCACTAAGGCGGGCCTCCGCTGGCCAGATGAGGTGATCCTCACTATATCTAAGTGGCGATGGTTCCAAATAAAAAGGCTCAAGCCTTCCAATATAGTTAGCCAGTTCGCATCCGGCTGGCGGCAGGTTGCGTAATTTGTTGGTTGGAGGTTATGTCGCACCTGGGCCGATGCCTGGAGCGAAACGGGTCCAAAAGGCGAGCTGGGGGTCGACGGAGTCGGGTGGGTCGGCGGTAGGACCAGCACTTATCGAGGCCTAGGCCTCCTTCACGCCTTCGAGGTCGGATCCCTATGAAAACTCGGTTAGAATTGGGATTCACTATATGGCACTTCTTTACCTTTCCACTTTCGCAAAATCACACACGAAATTAATGCACTCTTGTCTTAGGGAAATTAGATGTGTATAATAATTAATTTTATTTAATTTAAATTTCCACGAGACTTTAAAGTAAATTTTGAGCAGCGCCGAAAATACAAGCGTTTGCCAAGAGTTTTTATCAACGAATGCATTAAGTTCTGGGAAGCTGTATGCAGGTGGCCACTGCTATGAGCTTTTCTTCCCATAACTGTACAATCGAACGATCGTGTTCTGTCCCTATTGGTCTAAGACATTTCTCTCACTGTTTTAGCTACAGCAAAGCTGCTATAATTTTAGTGCGAGGGTAGGTTGAAAAGTTTTTGCAGTGTAGACCTTCAGTTGGTCACTACAATCTTCCGTCTTAATTTCCAGACTATATATCCAAAACGTAGATCCAGAGCTGCTGTCTCGGCCTCCGAGTGCAGTCTTGGTTATGTAATCCAAAGGTCCAAGGGTCGGCACCGCCTTCGCTCAGTTGGCGAGGTGCTCGCTGCTACAGCCAAGTTGGAAACGCTTGCAGATAACGCGTATAAGCTCTTTGGCTCAAACCAAGGCTGAATGCCTGCATAAAATCAAATTAGAACTCAGAACTTCCATTCGATTTGGAAACATACCT
Source organism: Drosophila aff. chauvacae BK-2020 (assembly GCA_018903765.1). Lineage (NCBI taxonomy): Eukaryota > Metazoa > Arthropoda > Insecta > Diptera > Drosophilidae > Drosophila > Drosophila aff. chauvacae BK-2020. Next base: position 14,849 of record JAEIGO010000931.1, read on the forward strand.
CCTGCGCTGACAACTAACACTTATTCACTTTAATTCACTCCACTTTCTTCATGGTTGTGATGTTTATTTTTATGAAATAGTTTACTTATATGAAATAGTTGATAGCTGATTAGCTAATATAAATTTGAAAATTAACACCACGTGTGTACAGTTGAGATGCTTATGCCACGACCATATACAGACTATAGGTCTTTATCGCTCGCTGAATAAAATCGAATGATTTGCACGTGAGGAGTTCGTATGCCCGAAACTCCCAAATTTGGTCTTCGCTTAAAGCTTTGCCATAGCGGTGAAATCGGGTGATCTTCCAGTGTTCTTTCATTACACCAATTATAGCAAGTGCATCAGCGAGGGCGGTTTCAAAAGTTGTCGTACTAATTGTACCTAACAATAAATGCCTTTAAATTGATCCAAAACCCTAACCACAGATAATGGAACTAGACCTGTTCGAAGGGGCATTATCTGAATTTTGAGGACTCTATTTATTTGTTTTCCAGACCTGAATGTCTAAGGTGGTAAACACCTAAATTTTTCCCTTCTAAGTTAACTAACTCATAATAAAACGGAGATCTCTTCTTTTTAACTTTGGCTGGTATGAAAACTGGAGCTAACTTTGAGCTAAACTTCTTGCTGGCATTGCTTTGCTTGAAGTTTCGTGCAAAGACGTCATCGCCTATTTTAAATTGTATATTTCTGCTTCGGAGATTATACCGCCTCGCGTTTAGTTCGTGTGATTTGGTCATGTTATTCTGAGCTTCCTGTCTCACCAGCTTTAACGTATCTGAGTTTTCTAACCTAATATCATCGCTAAGCAGATCCAAGTTCCACAGCAAAGCATAATCTTTCCCATTAAGGATCATATTCAGGCCAAACGCTAGAAAATAGGGAGAATAACCAGTGCTTGGATGCAACGCAGCTCGCAGTTCACCACTTATAGCGTTTAAATTTACATCACAGCTAGAATGATCATTACCGATATAAGAGCGAATTGCGGCCAAAACGGATCGGTTTACTCTTTCACTAGCATTTGCTTGTGGCGAATATATTGCTGTGCATCTATGGGTTATTGCAAAACTAGTTAAGAAGGACTCAAAGAAACTGGAATTAAATTGAGAACCGTTATCTGTTAAGACAACTTCCGGTACCCCAAAAGTGTAAAATACAGAACTCTGTAGATAGTGACATATTTTAGGGGAGGTAAATCTCTTGAGTGGGCAGAGAAAGTGAAATTTTGTGCTATGATCTACAATTATTAGCAATACAATGTATCCGTTCTTTGTGCGTGGATACGGACCTAGTAGATCCATATATAAACATTGAAAGGGGCGATCGGATGTCATTGGTCGGCCCAGAGGTGGTTTTAGAATCCTCTTCGGATTTTTAGTAGATCGACAAATACGACAATCGGAAATATATTCCCGGATTTGGCTAACCATTCGTGGCCAAAACAAATAGCGTTTAATCTTTTCGACTGTTTTACTCATCCCACAATGTGCAGAACTTTGCGCATCATATGCTTCATGTAAAACTTCTGGAATCATGCTAGATGGAACCCAAAGTTCCCAGGCCTCGTGTTGTTCAACACTGTGACTATTAAACTCGGTTCTCTTATACACATATCCGTCTACAACCTTTAAATCAATAAGTCTTTGCTTGTTTTCTTTTATTCGCTCAATCAAGTTTAGGTATTCTAATGTATTAAAATGACTGGACTTTAAGGGGGTCTTCTACCTTCGCGCTCAAATTTGGGGCCTATTTTTCAAAAATGGATTGCAAAAAAACTACACATGATATCCGAACAAAATTTTTTTTATTTGATTAACAAAAGCTTGAACTTGAAAAAAAAAAAACATATGAATTTATCATAACGTTTGCCATTGGCGCGTCGTCGAATTAGCCTCTGCCGGCGCGAAAGAGTCAAACGGTTGGCAAGAAATCTCAGCTTCAGAACATGCAAAAAACAAAACATATTTTTTAACTTAATTTTAAGAACGTCGATTAGGTCAGGACACAAGCTTTTTTTAATATTTGAAAATTTCACAAAATGGCAGCGATTTGAACAAAAAATTTAATTTTTGACCATGTTTTTCAACCTAAAAATGACTGTAAAAAATTGAAAAAAAATTTTTTCGAAAAAAGCTTGTGTCCTGACCTAGCGAGATGTTTTGTGAATAAGTAACGCTTTACAGATCTAGGATATCTTCTATGGTTTCGTCAAAATCGTGCCAAAACTTTTGAAAAACACTACTTTCGGGAAAACGCGTTTAAAGATAAGTGTTACAATGCTATAGGCAAGGTGGGGCCGGGTTTGAAGCTCGATATCTCGTAAACGAGCATGAATTCGATCAAATCCTTCACAGGGCATGTTCTTAGGTATGTCTACTTTAGAAATATGCAAAAAAAAAAAAAATCGATTTTTTAAAACCGCGAAGGTAGAAGACCCCCTTAAATCAATAATTGGACCACTCGCGACAAAAGCATCTATCCTAGATTGTTCTTGACGCGACAAAGCATCCGCAACTACATTTTCTGATGCTCTCCGATGTGTAATAGAAAAGTCGAATGACTGTAATTTCATTGACCATCTTGCAAGTCTTCCCGAAAGATCTTTTTGTCTCATTAGCCACTGCAAGGCTGCATGATCGGTCACAACTAAAAAGTTTTGTCCTTCTATATACGGACGAAATTTTGTAATACCCTTAATAACAGCAAGACATTCTAACTCACTAACTGTGTAATTTCGCTGAGCTTTTGATAACTTTTCCGACATGTATGCGATGAGTAATTCTGCATCATCTCGTACTTGTGCCAAGACGCAACCAATACCATAGGTGCTTGCATAGCATAGTAAAATAAATTGTTTCGTAAAATCCGGAGTTATCAAAATTGGCCCTGCGGTTAGGCAAGCTTTCAAAACGTTAAAGGCTTTTTCAGCATCGTCAGTCCAAACTAATGCTTTTTTAGATTTCAACAATTCCGTCAGGGGAAAGCTAATAGTTGCATAATTTTCGACAAATTGTAGGGGCCAGATCGAAAGACTAGCGAATATATATATATATATATAAGAATAAATTTCAATATAGAAATGTAAATATAAAATTTGAATATTAATATAAATAATCTAATATCGATAAGACCACCTTATCTAGCAAACCATGAATATCGGTTGCGGATTTTTTTTGCCTGCAATGGCAACGCTCGCAAATTACACATTACTATTTTCTACCTCCTCTTCCTCTACTTCTTCGCCCACCACTAGCGAGAGCGCTAAGAGAGGATTTGGGAAAGGTCCCGTTGCTTTGGCTCGCGAGCTTTTCAAGAACCACGCTGCTGTACCGAAAGCTCGGTAAAGAGCATAACTTGATCTTGAAAACTGAAAAAGAGCGCACGCATCGAGGAGTTTTATTCTTGGTTTTTTTCCACATGTGGATTTGTGTGTTTAGCCAATATCGACCAATAAAGGCTGAGTGCCTACAACTTGGCCGAGCCAAGAAAGTAATCTGTTTTGTGCATTTGTGAGATCGGGTAAATATCAGTGATAAACGGCCTTGTACATAAGCCGAACTAATGCATTTAATTAATGCAGCAGCAGCAGCTCGACGCAGCGCGGCAGAGGAGGCCCAGGTGTCTGTCTGGCAGCCACGAAATCAGCGTGTGTGCGCGACCTAGTGTGTGCCCCCAGCAGCCGCTGCGAGGGAACATAACCTCACTTTCTGGAAGCCCCGAGAAAACGGCGACGACGGCTGCGGCCTGGTCGGCGCAGCACGTGTACATAACCCCACTTATTGGAAGCCCTGCACATAACCTGATTCTTTAGAAACAGTAACAGCAGAGGCTGCGGCGGTGATCGCGTGGTGCCGCTAGATCGTACCTAACCTCACCTTTGGGAACCCCTAATAGTGCGACAGAGGCTGCAGCTAGGCTAGAGGCGGCCTGCGCCTAAGCTATGGCCGCGGTATAACCGGCCACGTGCAGCACTAGGTTAGTGCGAAAGGCGTGCAGCGGCACGAACGGCGGCGAGGCTCCCCAAGATCTAACTAGAGGAAAGGAATAGCAGAAAGGAGCAGTGGCCCTGGTGAAGCCATAACCAGGCCGAGGATCAGTGTGGCGGGCACATTGAACCCAGTCACACTTCAGCATGTGGGCAGGCGGAGACGACACCGGTGCGAGCCGAAGGCGGCGAGTTACAATCCTGTGGCCGAGGGAGAAAGGCTTTCAAAGAATTCAGCAGAATGACAAATCTTTATTTTTTCAATATCTTCGTCAGAGTTCGTATTGGCACCGCCTCCTTGTTCCTGGGTCCGTCTCCAAGTGTGCCCAAAGAGATAGGGGGCATGTTGACTCTCGGTATTGGTTCCAGTGTGACCGGAGAGAGGAGGCATGTTAACTCTGGGTCGGTCCTGTCTCCAGTGTGGGCATGTTAACTCCTCCCCCCCCAGTCCGAAGAGAAGGCCATAAGGGGAAATGGCCGGATCGGAGAAGGGTGATTAGGCGACGTGTTGTTGGTGTATGCCACGAACTCCGACGACATTTTGAATTTAACATTTTTTTTTATGGATATCTTAATATTAAACATGAGTGTTGTGTTTATAAACGTTACATCTAAAGCTAAAGTTACATTTTGTTTAATTATTATGTATTTTTGTATCGTAGATTGTTTCTTGTTAATGTGGGTTTTTAAGTTACTTGGTTTGATATATTTATTGAATCATGCTTGTCTATCTTATGTTTCTTCCATTGATTTCTTAACTATTTTTCTAATTTTTTGTTTGTGTAACTTTTGACCTTTAGTTGTTAGGAGAGTGACTGCTTTGTCTCTATCTACTTTGTGTATTGAAAATCTCGGTGTTATCTTGTTTCTACGGTTTTCTTTTCTAAATATTTTATCATTAGGATCGACTTGGACTGGTGTCTCCCTGTCCTTGTTTAATTTAGCCAATTTTTTTTCTGTGGTCGCGCTTAAATGTTCCTGTACTTTTGGGTATATGTCTTTTCTAAATTCGTTTAATTTCTTAAGGTAATCATGGTGATTGTCGAATGTTATTGTTTTGTTAAATATGTGTGTTCTTCCGTGGAAGAGCTCGAAAGGGGTATAGGAAGTGCTGGATTGTATTGCATTGTTATATGTTGCTACTGCTTCTGCGAGTATTTGGGCATGATCGCGTTCTATGCGTGCTTCCTTTCTTTTGTTCAAGATTATCCTGTATAGTTCGGTTAAGGTGGAGTGCAGTCTCTCGACAGAAGCGTTGCCCGTTGATTGTTGAAATGAAGTTGTATGAGCCGTTATTTGGAATTGATTTAAGAAGTCGTTGAATAGATTGCCCGAAAATTCCGCGCCCTGGTCGAAAATTATTTTCTTTGGTGCGCCATAGTGACTTATAAATTGTAATAGGGCATCGACGACTTTTATTGAATTCCTATTGCTAAGGGGGTAGGCTTGTGCTAGTTTGGTGAATTTATCGATAATTGTGAGGTTACAAGTATTGTTAATGAAATATATGTCTATATGTACGACTGCCAATGGTCCATCTGGGGCGGTTGGGGTTTGCATCAATGGTTTATGGGGGTGTCTATCGTATTTTAGGGTTAGGCAGGTATCGCAATTTTTTATAATTTTTGTGATAATGTCTTTTAAATGCGGAAAATAAATGTCCCTTTTTAAATGGTTATATGTTTCATCTATGCCTCTATGATTGGTATTAAAGTGGTATGCACGAATTTCGTTTTCCTGATCATGAGGATTCGTAATTTCGGTTAACCATATATTGCAGCGGAAAATTTTGTATAAGTCATTTTCAAAGAAATAGTTATTATAAGACTCTTCTATTATTTTGAAAATATCGTTTGGTGCAAATATTGCGAATGTTTTATTCGGTTTCAGGATTGTTTGAAGGGTGTTTGTAACAGAGTCGAAAGTATGTACGGGTTCCGTGATAATATGTCTTACTTTATGGATAAATGGTGTTTCTACTTGTCTTAAAGTTGTTGATCCGATACGGAATATTATTTGGCAATTGAAGTGATTTAGTGGTTGCGAAGCGATTGGTATAATTTGTGGGTCCTCGTTTATGTTCAAGTTTGGCTCAATTCTGCAGAGTGCGTCAGCAACTACGTTTTGCGACCCTTTTTTGTATACGATTTCGTAGTCGTAAGCGGCCAGGATTGTTTTCCATCGAAGTAGTTTTGGATTCTGACCTTTCAAATTTTCTAGCCAGATTAATGGCTTATGGTCTGTGACTATTTTGAACCTACGCCCGAAAAGGTATGGTCTGAAATGACCTACAGACCAAATGATAGATAGCATTTCTTTCTCTATCGTCGAATAGCGGATTTCCGTGTCCGAGAGTGTCCTGCTAGCGAAGGATATGGGTCTGTCATTAGTATCTGGGCCTTGTGACAACACAGAGCCTATAGCATAATTACTTGCGTCTGTGGTCAGCGTGAACGGTTTATTGAAATCAGGGTATATGAGTATGGGATCATTACAAAGAAGATCTTTCGACGTTTCGAATGCTTGTTTAAATTCATCGTCTATTATTATAGATTTCTTCCCTTTTAACTGTCTCGTTATGGGTTTAGTTATTTTCGCAAAGTCCTTTATGAATTTCCTGTAATACCCTAATAGTCCTAAAAATGATTTAATTTCCCTGGTTGTCTTTGGGCAGGGAAAGTCCTTGATGGTTTGAATTTTAAGTGGGTTTGGTTTGACTCCTTCCTGGGTTACTATATGTCCCAGGAAGTCGATTTCCTTCCTTAAAAAGCTACATTTGCTTGGTTGGATTTTTAGATTTGCGTTTTGGAGTTTTGTGAAAACAGATTTAATATCTGCTATATGTTTTTGGAGTGAGGGTGAGAATACTATTATATCGTCGAGATAGACGAGACAGACGTTACCGACTAAGTCACCTAGAACGTTGTCCATAACGCGTTGGAACGTGGCAGGGGCGTTCTTGAGACCGAAGGGCATTCTCGTGAATTCATAATGCCCATTTTCGACGGTGAACGCCGTCTTGCTCGCATCGCGTGGGTTCATTTGAATTTGGTGAAAGCCACTTGCTAAGTCTATCGTTGTGAAATACATGGTCCTCCCTAGACTATCTAGTATATCCGCAATGTTCGGGATAGGGTATCTATCAGAGACAGTCTTTTCATTTAATTTCCGAAAATCGATTACCAAGCGCCACTTTTTTCGCCTATGACGTCACTTTTCTTAGGTACGACCCAGACGGGTGCACTCCAGGGGAATGGCTGTTTTTTATGATGTTTTGCTCGAGCATTTTTGAAATTTGCTTTTTTACTTCGCCTTTATGTACAAATGGGTAACGGTAAGATTTTGTGTGTATCGGTATATTATCTGTTGTTGGTATAGAGTGTTTGACGGCGTTAGAGAACGTTAGTTGGTTGTTTTCGTTGTGGAAAAGTCTTTTGAATGACTTGCATAGTTTGAGTATTTGTTGTTTTTCCTCGCTGTTAAGGTGTTCCGTTTGAATTTTTAATTGTTGGTCATCCGGTCGTTCTGTATCTGTTCCCGCGGACATACAGTTTAAGTATTGGTGGGTTTGTGGAGAGAACTCTTCTGCTTGTAACGGTTCCTCGAGGTAAAGTGTTTGGATCTGGTCTGAGTTATTGCAGACTTCGAAATAGGCGGATCCTGCGTTTGCGGTGTATAACCCGCCTGTTATGGATATTTGATTATCCAAATTCATAGTTTCAAATATAAAGTCTCCCTGCATGAAGTTTACTGGGAGCGGAAGTAGCATTTTTTTTGGGTTTGGGGGGGGGGGGGAGTTTATTCTTGCATTTAGGCTAGATAGGATATCCATGCCTAGGAGACCATTGAAGTGGGGGTGGAAATTAAATAATAAGAACTTAAAATTGGGAATTTTTTTGAATTGTTTGAAATTTATTTGATCTGTATATTCCCGAATTTTGAATGTACTGAGAACAGTGTGGATATTGATATCTGAGGTTAGTTTTTTGATGTGATCTTCATTAATAAGTGCCGGGTTTATGAAAGAGTAAGTAGATCCAGTGTCTATTAGGAATTTTAGAGGATTTGACACCATGGAGTTTGGTGATAATAAAACAAATGGCAAGGAAGATCCGTGAGTCTTCTTGCTTATGTAGCCGACTGGCTTCCCGAGGCTTCTATTTGAAAATTTGCATCATCGTTGATGTTACATAGGGGAGCTCTTGAATTACGGTTGTTTCTGTTTTGGTGACTTAGGGATTGATTTGGTTGGTCGTTATTGTGGAAGGGGTTTCTGCCCAGAGTTTCTTTATCTTGTCGACCATTACTATTGTTGTGGGAATTATGTTGACGTGTGAAGCGTCTATTATTATTCTTGTTAAAATTTTGTTGTCTCTGTATAAAGCGGCCATTATTGTCATTGTTGGTGTTATCGTATCGTGGTACATGACGAGCGTTGTTGCCATTATTATAGTTCTGTTGTCGTGGTATGTAGCGACTGTTGTAGTCACTATTTGTTGGTTGTCTTCTCACGTATGGGTGATTCCTGTATATTGTGCTGTCGCGTCGTCGGTTTTCTTGTTGTTTGTTCAGGCTTCTAGAGAAGTTTAATTCAATCTGTCCGTACACGTATGCTTTCTCGATTGTCTCTGGTCTTTGATTCCTAATGGCTGTCCTAAGTGGGTCCTTTAATCCAGCTAAGAATGTATTTAGGCAGAATCTCTCGTATTGGTCACGTTTGGCCGTAAGAGAGTGTCCACTAGAGTCTGCTTCTCTGGCGAGTGACATTAATTCGCTTCTTATTTTTGCGGCTGAGTAATACAATTTTCCCATACTGAGTCCGTCCGGAAGATTATGTAGCTCTCTAACAAGCATTTCTTCTGTTTTCTTGCTAGAGTATAGTCGCTTGAGGTTTGCTTTGATATCATCCCAACTAAGGAGTGCATCGCAGACATTCAGCGCTTCGTCTGCTCTGCCTTTAATTTTGTCACGGATAGTTCCAAGTAAGTACTGTCCGCATGTTGCTTGGTCCACCGATGAGGCTAACAAAAGAAGCTGATCTACTCTGTCTATAAATCTATCAAGATTGTCAGGTGGGCCTTCGTAGGTTGGTAGTTGATGTACAAGGGTTAGTAGTTGTTGTAGATTTAGGTTGGTGGTGGAATTTAGTGGCCCTGTGTCGTTACCGGAATCCATAGCGTTGGTGAGATTAGGATTATTGTTTTGCGATTGAACTGACTGGACTTCCTCTTCTGTTCCTGTCGCTTCCCTTATCTCAGATAGTCTAGATCCGCTTCTTAGCCCTGATCTGCCCCTAACTGTGTTAGTAGTATTCTTTAACATTTACGTTTGTTAGGAATAAATCTGTATTTTTTGTTTGCAAATAATCGCGATTTATTATATATTGGGGTATGGTTATGGTATTTGTATATGGAAAATTTTGGGTGTTTGTTTGGTTTGTTTAGTTTTCGTTTGTATATTAATGTAGTAAACTATTGTATTATATTTTATGATACTATGTTTATGCATCTATTTTTTAGTGTGTATTATTTCCAAAATAAAAGAAAACCTGTATGTGTGTGTCCGTTACGCAGTTTTCTCTTTTCCTTGTTTCGCGTTGTTTATTGTTAGTTGTATGTTTTTCGTGCAGTGCTGCTGTGCTTCCTTCCACCTTTGTAGTTTTCTACTGTTTTTGGCTTTGACTGTAATGCATAAATTAAATTAGTATTCAATAGAGCGTATTTTAGAGGTTAGTGAACATGTGACACCAGTAGACGTTAAGTTGTTTGTGGATTGTTTCGTCGTTTTCTCTTATTTTTCTTATTTCTTTTTATATACATATGTTTAATATATTTCTAGAATTGATTTTATTGCTTTTTTGTTTTGTTTTAAGTGGTTCTATTCTCGCAGTGCGTGGTGTGCAAAAAGAATTCAATAGAATTCAACAGTGTAGAAGCGAACTCAGCGTCAAGCGTCGCAAGGGTTTTACAAGCGGCGTAACACAAACACATTCATGCTTACTTGTTTTTGCCGTATCACTGTTTATTAATTTTTTTTAAATAAATTTGCGTTCATGTAAATTGATAAATGAAAACGATCCCGGTGCCTTAACAGCGATTGTTGTACACATATTCGGTCGTTAATCACACAACTCACATTTATTTTTATAAACCACTGTGCGGATATCCCGTTGTCTTGGCGGCGATTGATGTACATTCGCTTCTTGCGCAGCGAGTTCTGATTACAACTCAGCGCCAGTCTATCGTCACGGCAAAACTACAGAACTACAACAAATATAGGCTGCAATATTACCATAGTGATGAAATTGCTATTTTTTTGAAATGACCAAAAAGCATACCTATGGTGGTGTTCACGCAGCTAATAACATGCGTTCCTTGCACTTAGGACATCCAGTGACCAAGTCCCACAATTATTTATTTGTTTTCTTTGATGATTAGCGTTTTTGTTTAGATTTAATTTGAATTTCACAATAGGAAAACTAGCGTCGCAGAAAGTGAAGTCAAGACTAAGAAAAAGTAGCGATGGTAAAAAAAAGGACGCTATAGAGACTCGATAGTTGTACATAACTTAGAAATCGATAAATCATGACTTGTAATATTTCATAAAAATATGTGTGTTGCCGGATGTCAGAATCAAGTGTACCAATACAATCAAGTGTATACCAATACTCTCCCAAATACGCACACCAAGTGCTCTCCGACACACACAAACGGTCACCACACAGCAGTTTTATGTCAAAAAAAAAATTTTTTTTTTTCATTTTCCACTTTTAATTGGTAATATTTTATGATTTAGGGTGTATGGATGATCCCGGTGCCTTATCAGCGATTGATGTACACATATACGGTCATCACACACAGCATTTTTTGTTGTTGTTATATTGTTGTAAATTAACCCGCACAAGCGATCCCGGTGCCTTATCAGCGGTTGATGTACACATATACGGTCGCTTGTGAAGCAATTTTACCTTGATTTTGTTTGTTTCTTTTGTTTTATTTGCACTTGCACGTCATTATGTTTCAATAACTAATAGTCCTAAAAATGATTTAATTTCCCTGGTTGTCTTTGGGCAGGGAAAGTCCTTGATGGTTTGAATTTTAAGTGGGTTTGGTTTGACTCCTTCCTGGGTTACGATATGTCCCAGGAAGTCGATTTCCTTCCTTAAAAAGCTACATTTGCTTGGTTGGATTTTTAGATTTGCGTTTTGGAGTTTTGTGAAAACAGATTTAATATCTGCTATATGTTTTTGGAGTGAGGGTGAGAATACTATTATATCGTCGAGATAGACGAGACAGACGTTACCGACTAAGTCACCTAAAACGTTGTCCATAACGCGTTGGAACGTGGCAGGGGCGTTCTTGAGACCGAAGGGCATTCTCGTGAATTCATAATGCCCATTTTCGACGGTGAACGCCGTCTTGCTCGCATCGCGTGGGTTCATTTGAATTTGGTGAAAGCCACTTGCTAAGTCTATCGTTGTGAAATACATGGTCCTCCCTAGACTATCTAGTATATCCGCAATGTTCGGGATAGGGTATCTATCAGAGACAGTCTTTTCATTTAATTTCCGAAAATCGATTACCAAGCGCCACTTTTTTTCGCCTATGACGTCACTTTTCTTAGGTACGACCCAGACGGGTGCACTCCAGGGGGAATGGCTGTTTTTTATGATGTTTTGCTCGAGCATTTTTGAAATTTGCTTTTTTACTTCGTCTTTATGTACAAATGGGTAACGGTAAGATTTTGTGTGTATCGGTATATTATCTGTTGTTGGTATAGAGTGTTTGACGGCGTTAGAGAACGTTAGTTGGTTGTTTTCGTTGTGGAAAAGTCTTTTGAATGACTTGCATAGTTTGAGTATTTGTTGTTTTTCCTCGCTGTTAAGGTGTTCCGTTTGAATTTTTAATTGTTGGTCATCCGGTCGTTCTGTATCTGTTCCCGCGGACATACAGTTTAAGTATTGGTGGGTTTGTGGAGAGAACTCTTCTGCTTGTAACGGTTCCTCGAGGTAAAGTGTTTGGATCTGGTCTGAGTTATTGCAGACTTCGAAATAGGCGGATCCTGCGTTTGCGGTGTATAACCCGCCTGTTATGGATATTTGATTATCCAAATTCATAGTTTCAAATATAAAGTCTCCCTGCATGAAGTTTACTGGGAGCGGAAGTAGCATTTTGGTATTTTGTGGCAGGTTATGTAATGTGTCTACAGGGTTTGCCCTTGTGAGGATTGGGATGGCGGTTTCTGGTGTTTCTAGTATGGACTCGGCAAAGTTTATTCTTGCATTTAGGCTAGATAGGATATCCATGCCTAGGAGACCATTGAAGTGGGGGTGGAAATTAAATAATAAGAACTTAAAATTGGGAATTTTTTTGAATTGTTTGAAATTTATTTTATCTGTATATTCCCGAATTTTGAATGTACTGAGAACAGTGTGGATATTGATATCTGAGGTTAGTTTTTTGATGTGATCTTCATTAATAAGTGCCGGGTTTATGAAAGAGTAAGTAGATCCAGTGTCTATTAGGAATTTTAGAGGATTTGACACCATGGAGTTTGGTGATAATAAAACAAATGGCAAGGAAGATCCGTGAGTCTTCTTGCTTATGTAGCCGACTGGCTTCCCGAGGCTTCTATTTGAAAATTTGCATCATCGTTGATGTTACATAGGGGAGCTCTTGAATTACGGTTGTTTCTGTTTTGGTGACTTAGGGATTGATTTGGTTGGTCGTTATTGTGGAAGGGGTTTCTGCCCAGAGTTTCTTTATCTTGTCGACCATTACTATTGTTGTGGGAATTATGTTGACGTGTGAAGCGTCTATTATTATTCTTGTTAAAATTTTGTTGTCTCTGTATAAAGCGGCCATTATTGTCATTGTTGGTGTTATCGTATCGTGGTACATGACGAGCGTTGTTGCCATTATTATAGTTCTGTTGTCGTGGTATGTAGCGACTGTTGTAGTCACTATTTGTTGGTTGTCTTCTCACGTATGGGTGATTCCTGTATATTGTGCTGTCGCGTCGTCGGTTTTCTTGTTGTTTGTTCAGGCTTCTAGAGAAGTTTAATTCAATCTGTCCGTACACGTATGCTTTCTCGATTGTCTCTGGTCTTTGATTCCTAATGGCTGTCCTAAGTGGGTCCTTTAATCCAGCTAAGAATGTATTTAGGCAGAATCTGTCGTATTGGTCACGTTTGGCCGTAAGAGAGTGTCCACTAGAGTCTGCTTCTCTGGCGAGTGACATTAATTCGCTTCTTATTTTTGCGGCTGAGTAATACAATTTTCCCATACTGAGTCCGTCCGGAAGATTATGTAGCTCTCTAACAAGCATTTCTTCTGTTTTCTTGCTAGAGTATAGTCGCTTGAGGTTTGCTTTGATATCATCCCAACTAAGGAGTGCATCGCAGACATTCAGCGCTTCGTCTGCTCTGCCTTTAATTTTGTCACGGATAGTTCCAAGTAAGTACTGTCCGCATGTTGCTTGGTCCACCGATGAGGCTAACAAAAGAAGCTGATCTACTCTGTCTATAAATCTATCAAGATTGTCAGGTGGGCCTTCGTAGGTTGGTAGTTGATGTACAAGGGTTAGTAGTTGTTGTAGATTTAGGTTGGTGGTGGAATTTAGTGGCCCTGTGTCGTTACCGGAATCCATAGCGTTGGTGAGATTAGGATTATTGTTTTGCGATTGAACTGACTGGACTTCCTCTTCTGTTCCTGTCGCTTCCCTTATCTCAGATAGTCTAGATCCGCTTCTTAGCCCTGATCTGCCCCTAACTGTGTTAGTAGTATTCTTTAACATTTACGTTTGTTAGGAATAAATCTGTATTTTTTGTTTGCAAATAATCGCGATTTATTATATATTGGGGTATGGTTATGGTATTTGTATATGGAAAATTTTGGGTGTTTGTTTGGTTTGTTTAGTTTTCGTTTGTATATTAATGTAGTAAACTATTGTATTATATTTTATGATACTATGTTTATGCATCTATTTTTTAGTGTGTATTATTTCCAAAATAAAAGAAAACCTGTATGTGTGTGTCCGTTACGCAGTTTTCTCTTTTCCTTGTTTCGCGTTGTTTATTGTTAGTTGTATGTTTTTCGTGCAGTGCTGCTGTGCTTCCTTCCACCTTTGTAGTTTTCTACTGTTTTTGGCTTTGACTGTAATGCATAAATTAAATTAGTATTCAATAGAGCGTATTTTAGAGGTTAGTGAACATGTGACACCAGTAGACGTTAAGTTGTTTGTGGATTGTTTCGTCGTTTTCTCTTATTTTTCTTATTTCTTTTTATATACATATGTTTAATATATTTCTAGAATTGATTTTATTGCTTTTTTGTTTTGTTTTAAGTGGTTCTATTCTCGCAGTGCGTGGTGTGCAAAAAGAATTCAATAGAATTCAACAGTGTAGAAGCGAACTCAGCGTCAAGCGTCGCAAGGGTTTTACAAGCGGCGTAACACAAACACATTCATGCTTACTTGTTTTTGCCGTATCACTGTTTATTAATTTTTTTTAAATAAATTTGCGTTCATGTAAATTGATAAATGAAAACGATCCCGGTGCCTTAACAGCGATTGTTGTACACATATTCGGTCGTTAATCACACAACTCACATTTATTTTTATAAACCACTGTGCGGATATCCCGTTGTCTTGGCGGCGATTGATGTACATTCGCTTCTTGCGCAGCGAGTTCTGATTACAACTCAGCGCCAGTCTATCGTCACGGCAAAACTACAGAACTACAACAAATATAGGCTGCAATATTACCATAGTGATGAAATTGCTATTTTTTGAAATGACCAAAAAGCATACCTATGGTGGTGTTCACGCAGCTAATAACATGCGTTCCTTGCACTTAGGACATCCAGTGACCAAGTCCCACAATTATTTATTTGTTTTCTTTGATGATTAGCGTTTTTGTTTAGATTTAATTTGAATTTCACAATAGGAAAACTAGCGTCGCAGAAAGTGAAGTCAAGACTAAGAAAAAGTAGCGATGGTAAAAAAAAAGGACGCTATAGAGACTCGATAGTTGTACATAACTTAGAAATCGATAAATCATGACTTGTAATATTTCATAAAAATATGTGTGTTGCCGGATGTCAGAATCAAGTGTACCAATACAATCAAGTGTATACCAATACTCTCCCAAATACGCACACCAAGTGCTCTCCGACACACACAAACGGTCACCACACAGCAGTTTTATGTCAAAAAAAATTTTTTTTTCATTTTCCACTTTTAATTGGTAATATTTTATGATTTAGGGTGTATGGATGATCCCGGTGCCTTATCAGCGATTGATGTACACATATACGGTCATCACACACAGCATTTTTTGTTGTTGTTATATTGTTGTAAATTAACCCGCACAAGCGATCCCGGTGCCTTATCAGCGGTTGATGTACACATATACGGTCGCTTGTGAAGCAATTTTACCTTGATTTTGTTTGTTTCTTTTGTTTTATTTGCACTTGCACGTCATTATGTTTCAATAACTTTTTACTTAATTTACTGTTTTACCACTCACAACCACTGCCGTCACATGTTCATTACCTCTTTTAGAATTTCAACGAAAAGCGTAGTGGGCATTGTTAATCCCTTGTCCGTAGTCCGGCTGCGCCAGTTACAATCCTGTGGCCGAGGGAGAAAGGCTTTCAAAGAATTCAGCAGAATGACAAATCTTTATTTTTTCAATATCTTCGTCAGAGTTCGTATTGGCACCGCCTCCTTGTTCCTGGGTCCGTCTCCAAGTGTGCCCAAAGAGATAGGGGGCATGTTGACTCTCGGTATTGGTTCCAGTGTGACCGGAGAGAGGAGGCATGTTAACTCTGGGTCGGTCCTGTCTCCAGTGTGGGCATGTTAACTGGCGCCCACCCCCTGGAGGAATCCAGCATCGATTAGAGGAATTTAGAGAAGTCGTAAAAATGAAGTTTAATTAGATTTAGTTTTTGCCTTAGATATATTCTAATTCTGGTTTCGATATTTCTGTCATATAGCGTATAAATTTATAAGAGCGGCGCGTGCCATCCATGTTAAATAACATTTCTAAAATTTTCAACTAATAGCACAGCACCTGCATCTTCGATGGGCCCAGCGAATCAGCATCGGAGGATCTGTTTGTAAGTTTTTGCATAAAAGCAATCATGGCCTGAGGGCATATATATATATATACCCTATCGAAAGTATTTAATAGGGATAGCAATCCGCGAATACGCGCTTTTTCTGATGAAGGTATCGAACGAAAGAAAATAAGTAAAAGTAAATGTATAATCTTAGCTTAAAAAGAATGTATACAAACCTAATTGAAACGAAATGACTTGGAATTATAATGAAATGAAAATGAAGAACTAACTAGTTGTTATCGGTTTTGTGTTAGTACGGTGAAGCGAATGTCGAATGACTTCGGAATAATGTAAAATAGTAACGAAGGCTTTGCAAAGGGGTAACTATAAAATCTCATAGGTTACCACGGTAGGGAGGGTAAAGACGTGGTGGCAAATAACATCATCGCCACCCACAACGCTTGTGTGTCTCTCTTATAAATATCTCTTTAGGGTCCATCCGTATGTCTGAACCTTTCAACCTTTTGACCAATCATTTAATATACAGGAAGTGCACTTAAAACCTTATTTTGTAGTAGAGAAGTGTATCATATAGGCGGTGAGGAAGACCCACGCCATATCCGACGAGCTTTGTACCGAGCATAGCAAGAAGTGCACGAACACCGACCCGACTATACGCTAGAGAACCTTCAGATTCTAGTGAACACTTTCCTCTTGGCTACTACATAATAATTATGGCGCCCAACGTGGGGCTTGAAACCGTTACTGCAATTGAGAAAGGAGAGTAGAAAAGAACCTCAAGGTAGTATGCGACTGTAGGAGCCGAAACAACCGTCTGTTTCAGGCGCAGGACCCTCAGAAGTTCCTAGTCCCTGACTACTGCTCGATAATCCATCCAAAGTATTTGGAGTTAATTTAATCAGCTAACATTATTCATATTTCATATTCGATAATTTGCCAAATGCGTGTCGAGTATCTAGTTGTCGGAACTGCGTCTACGATTCGAGATTTTACGGATCGAGGCGACCGCAACGAACCTACTCGCAGGCGCAATAGTCAAATGTGAAATTAATTAGGTAGATCAAACTCTCGCTTAGAGGACAGAGACGAACGCGGAATTAGTGTCTCGGAATTGCGATATTTATCAAGTTTTATGGTTTTATCGACCAGCACTAACCGAGCGCAGAAGACTGTTCACAGGCGGAAGCTTAATCTGCAGGCATGAGGCACAGTACGCGTGCTTAGGAATATCGATTGATGACCAACACTGCGAATACGAGCCGATAAAGCCGCAACAATATTGCCATATTAGAATAGAGTTTTTTTTTTTTGAGAGCACATCTAGCGAGAAGGAATTTGACAGAAGCTAGCTGGAAAACACAGACCGTATTTTGAAAAAAATATAATCTAACGAAACTATACAGAAATTAGCGAAAAATGCCACTTCATCATAGCTTAGAGAATTTGGCATCCGCGCCCAGTAATGACGAAAGGGTTTGCACTTTAAGCGCCCGATCTTTGAACGTGGATGATCTGACATCAGCATCTCCATGTCAACATCGATTTCATCATCAATGCATTACTGCGCACTTGCCGACGAATAACACATGTCCTAAGTGTAATTATCCATGCACGGTACAGCAGTTATCCGTATCGAATAACAATTTGTTAGTAGAGTTAGCAGATGCAGAACAAAGAACTGATTTAGGAAGAGCACCCACCGATTATGACGCTGGCGAAGG
The DNA here is from genome assembly GCA_018903765.1 of Drosophila aff. chauvacae BK-2020. Lineage (NCBI taxonomy): Eukaryota > Metazoa > Arthropoda > Insecta > Diptera > Drosophilidae > Drosophila > Drosophila aff. chauvacae BK-2020. Next base: position 32,644 of record JAEIGO010000931.1, read on the forward strand.
TAGCAGCAGTCTTATCGCCAACCGTGGCCGTGGTAATAACGAACCAAGAAGAGGTCGAAGCTCAGGGCAACACAGAGGCATGGTTACTAGGTCTCAGAACCGCAGACAGCGTGATAGAAGCGCTAATACACCTTGAATTCTAGATTCTTCTAGAGCAGAGAGCGTGGAAGAGATAGGTAGAGTAGTACATGCCGCGATGCAGTCGCAGCAACAAAAGCTTATGCAAGACCTGTCTCTTTTCATTCAATCACAGATATCGAATTTTCAACTCAATCAGAATGCTCCATCCCCGAACGGGAGAAGCATGAACAATGAAGCTGGAAGATTAGGCTTTCAGCCAGGATCAGGGTCGAACATACCAATATTAGACCAAAACGATAGGCTAGCAAATCAGCAGCTCAGTCAAAACTCAGAGAGATCGCACACTTCAATACAGCCAGAGAAGGTGCCCAGTGTTATTCAGAGTTGGCACATCAAATTTTATGGAGCCAAAGATGGCTTGCAGACAGAGGACTTTCTTTACAGAGTTCAAGCCTTAGCCCAACAGAACCTGAATGGAGATCATCAGCTTTTATCCGATCACTTGCATTTGTTCTTTAACGGCAAAGCGAACGAGTGGTAATGGAAATTCCACCAAGCTCATGTACCCTTTACTTGGGCAGAGTTTTGCAGGGAATTTAGGCAGAAATTCAAAGACGTCGATACAGACATGGACATATGGGAATCCATCAATAACAGGCGTCAGTCAGAGAGAGAACCATTCGAGGAATACCAATTCCGCGTTTGAGTACTCGAATTTCAGAGCAAACTTTAGTTGAACTTCTGATTCGACATTCAAACCGTCACTTAGATACGAGCTTATGCATTTGCGCATGATATTTCAGTCATACAGCCTAGTCAGATTAAATGTTGGAACTGCGACAAAATTGGCCATCGGTTCGATGAGTGTCTTGAAGCTCGCAGCATTTTCTGTTACGGATGTGGGGCTAAAAACACGTTTAAGCCAAAATGTCAACATTGCAGACCATCGGAAAACCGTCAGCGGGATGCGTCGATCAAAATCCACGCGTCGCATCCGAAGAACTAAAACCCAGCTGTGGTACACAGACAGATCCGAGCGAGTGTTCGAATCTGCATGAATCAAACTCGGATATATCAAAATTTAACCAACCATACCAGATACGTGAAGCAAAATACGCTGAAGCTAGACGTAGAATCTTCGGAGACGTTAGTAGCTGTATTAATCTTCACAAACCTAGACGTTCAACATCAAGAGCACGATCATTTTGGGAGAAGGTACGCCAAAATCGCAAGAAATTAATAGCCGTTTTTATGAATTCCGATAACCGGTTATACACGGAAATCGATTTGTTGAATAAACGATACGTGGCTTTACTGGATTCAGGAGCTACAATCATTTGCATTGGAGGCGACGCTGCCAAAGATCTAAGTCAAAGCTCAAATTTAAGAAAATGTTCAGATCGAATTCGAACCGCAAATAATGCGGAATGTCCAGTAGTAGGCAGACTTGTGGTAGATATCAATTATCGCCATCGTACTCATCCGGTCGAGTTTTTTGTGATTCCAGAACTCAAGCAAGATATATGTATATCTGGGAATTGATTTCTGGCGAGACTTCGGTCTTTTGACCAAGATAATGGAAGACAAAGGAAGTATATCCGAACTTGACGTAGGGCGAGAAGAAGATTCTAGAGAGGTGAATAAGCTGACCATAAAAGATGCATATCCCCTCCCTCACGTAGATGGAATTCTCAGCAGATTGCCACCGGCGCGTTAGATTACGGGACTCGATATGAAACACGCGTTTTGGCAAATCCCGCTTGAGGAGAAGTCGAGACAGTGTACAGCGTTCACGATACCCAATAGGCCTTTATACCAATACAAGGTAATGCCATTCGGCTTGTGTAACGCAGCGCAAACACTATGCAGATTAATGGACTTGGTAATACCAGCTCATTTGCGCACTAGGGTATTCGTATATCTAGACGATTTGTTAATTCTGTCAGACGATTTTGAAACCCACATGGAGTTACTAGAAGAGATCGCGATTTCCCCCAGATTTCCGCAAAAGGTTCATCTTACTTAGTGATGCAAGTCTCTACGGACTTGGGTGCGTGTTGGCTCAGGAACACGAAGACGGCATAGAGTTGCCAGTAGCATATATGTCCGAGAAGCTGTCGAAGGCTCAGCTCAACTATTCGGTAACAGAATTGGAGTGCCTAGCCGTGATCAGAAGAATTAAGAAGTTCCGTGCTTATATAGAGGGACAAGAATTTTGTATAGTAACGGATCACTCATCGCTGCAATGGCTGATGAAGCAGAAAGACTTGTCAGGGCGATTAGCCAGATGGTCGATTTACGTTTAACATAAATCATAGACCCGGCTAGAAGAATGTAGATGTGGACGCTTTGTCGCGTCGCGAAGAGATTGCTGTAGAGGATCTCTCAGATTCCGGACCGATAATCGACTTGTCGTCTAGTGAATTCGATTCAAAAGAATATATTGACCTAATCGACCAAGTTAAGCAGAATCAAGAAAAATTGCCGGATTTAAAAGTGTTAGGTAAATTCTTGTACAAGCGAACTGAACCCTCGATGAATGATACTCTACAAGAAGCGGAGATTTGGAAGCTCTGGGTTCCAAACGCGTTGCGAAGTCCAATTTTGCATCGAGCTCACGATGCTCCCGATTCAGCTCATGTAGGGATGACGAAAATGATAGCGAAGTTAAAGCGTTATTTATTTTGGCCCGGGATGGTGACCCAGATTCGAAATTACGTAGCTAACTGTAGTATTTGCAAGTCGACCAAAAGTCCTAACCAAATTTTAAAACAGCCAATGGGTAATCCTACCACTTCGCAGAGACCTTTTCAAAAACTTTATATGGACCTCTTAGGGCCTGTAATGAATTGCTTGTCTACGTATATTGTATATAGTAGTAGGGCTGTTGCTTGTTTTCGGTTGCAGCCTCAGCTGGAGAGGGAATCGGGGTTTCGTGCACTATGCTGCGCTCTGCGCTCAGCTCGCCGGTATTGGGGTCGGGGTTTTCCTATCCCTATAATCTCCGTGGCCCACCATTCATATCAAAAAGATAAGTGCACTTGACTGAAACCACTCTAATCCAAATAAGAAAGAAACACAAAAGAAAATGTGAATTTATCGAATTCCCCAAACGGAGTAAACAATAGCAGAGAATTAGGTGACCGCGTTGTGTTGGAAGTGATCGAGATGTTAGTGAGTAGTATATTTACCCCATTTTCGGGACCTTTGATGTCGGCAAGGGTAATAAAATGCATTTAATGGGTTAGCTGTCAAAATTAAGTAATAAAAAATGCAATTAATGAGGGTTAGATGTCAACCTGTCAACCGAGGGGGTAATAAAGATGGAATAAATTAGGGTCACAGCATGTAAAAGGACACTTGAGAAACAAGTGTTCAAGGGTTCCCACGATCTCGAGTGATCCTGTCCCGCACGTGTATGTTTATCAGGCGCATGTACTCGTTCACCCATGACCCTCCACTTAAAAAAGGGAGGGAGTGTAATGGAAAAGGGCGCACCGCAGCGATCCCGCGCTGCACACGAGCGATCCCGCGCCGCAGCGAACCTGCCTCGCACGTGTACGTTCACGAGCAATACTAGGGCAGCGCGGCGTACTCGTCCCGACGCCGTTATCGTGCAGGCGAGTGGGAAATCTTACAGCGAAGTGCTCGCCATGGTCACAAGGAGGGATGACAAGCAGCTGTCGGACCTGGGGTGCAGCGTTTCCAAAGTTCGCCGCACCGCCAACGGAAACCTGCTCCTCGAAGTGGCCAAAGGCAGCGCAGAGAGCGCTGAATCCATGAAGGAGTGCATCGAAAAGGTGCTAGGCGATGCAGCGTCAGTGCGCAGCACGACGGAGGACTCGAAGGTGCTAGTCCTAGAGATCCGGAACATCGACTCCATTACGTCGAAGCAGGAAGTCTGCGCCGCCATCGCGGCCCAATTCAAATTCGAGGCGGACCGGGTGAAGGTGCGAAGCATGCGGCGTGGATACGCTGAGACCCAATCGACGGTGATTAGTCTGCCAGTCTCCTTGGTCAAAATTGTCCTCCACCGTTGGGAAGTTCGGATCGGGTGGACCATATGCAGCATCCGGGAGAGGCTAGGCCCACCGAGGTGCTTCAGATGCCTGGAACTGGGGCACATTGCGGTCCACTGCAAGAGCCCAGTGGACAGGAGCGGCTGCTGCATCAAATGCGGCAAGCCGGGGCACAGGGCAGCAGAGTGCAGGCAAGAGGCATCATGCTTCATCTGCTCAGCGGCCGGCGAGAAGGACACGAGGCACCAGGCAGGCGGCAAAGGATGCCCAGCCGCAGGCAGCGGGAACGGGAACCACGCAACCAGATGCAGTTGATTCAGCTGAACCTGAATCACTGCAGAGCGGCGCAGGATCTCCTGGCGCAAACGGTTCGCGAGCTTGGCTCGGAGGTGGCAGTCCCTACAGGGTAGGCAGCAGCAGCGACTGGGCAACGGACTGCTCTGGCAGGGCGGCCCTGTGGCTCTGCGGACTGGGGACGCTGGAGATGCGGGACATGAAGTCGGCCGAGGGATTCGTCCGAGCAAATGTTGGAGGCGTCTGGGTGTACAGCTGCTATCTGGCACCCAGCCTTTCTCTGGAGTCTTTCAACAGGATCCTGGACGAGCTATGCAGCGACGTACGCGGAAGGAGCCGTGCTGTGGTCGGTGGCGACTTCAACGCCTGGGCCGTGGAATGGGGGTCCCCTCGGACCAATGCCAGAGGCCGAGCCTTGTTGGAGGCCTTTGCCTCTCTCGATGTTGCCCTTCTGAATGAAGGCTCCCGGCAGACTTTCAGCAGAGCGGGGGCGAGCTCGATCATCGACCTCACCTTCGCCAGCAGCGCGCTGGCCCGCCATGCACGTTGGAGGATTAGCGACGCCTACACCGCCAGCGACCACGAGGCCATCGAATGCACGATAGACCCAGCTGGCCGACCGAGTTGCACTGCGCCGCTGCCCAGAAAGGCGTTCAGACAGGACACCTTCAGGCCGCAAGCGTTTGCACATGCCCTGGATGGTTTCTCGGCGAACGAAGCAGACGGGGCTAATGCAATGGCCAACAAGCTGGCTGCAGCGATGGAAGACGCGTGCAACCAGAGCATGCTACCGAGGAGGACGTTCCGTCAGCACCACTCTCCGGTGTACTGGTGGAGTGAGGAGATAGCGGACCTCCGCAGCACTTGCCTTCGCAACAGAAGGCTTCTGCAGCGGGCTAAAGGCACTCCGCGCCTCTCAGAGTGTAGCGACCGCTACAAAACGGCAAGAAAGGAGCTGAAGTCTGCCATCAGGAACAGTAAGCGGGAATGCTTCCTCAAGCTGTGCGATGCCGCCGACGACGACCCATGGGGAGGCGCCTACAAATTGGTAGTCAAAAGACTAAATGCGGGTGGCAAGGCTCCTTCTGACCCGGCAACCCTGGAAGGGATAGTCAGTGCCCTGTTCCCGAGCGGTCGGCAGGTCGCCAACTTCGCCAGCACGGAGATAGGTGACATACAGCGGGTCACGGAAGCTGAGGTTCTCCAGGCCGGCCGGAAGCTGAAACCCAAGAAGGCACCCGGACCAGACGCTATCCCAAACAGAGCCACAAAGCTGACCCTGGCGCTGATGGCGCCAGAAGTAGCCGGCCTATATAACAAGTGCCTCCTGGAAGGGACGTTCCCCGATAGGTGGAAAAGGCAGCGACTGCTGCTACTCCCAAAGCCTGGCAAGCCACCAGGAGAAGCATCCTCGTATCGACCAATATGCCTATTGGACACGATTGGGAAGGTCTTTGAGCGGGTGATCTCTACCAGGCTGAGCGGAGCCATAGAAGCGGCTGGTGGCCTCTCCCCGGAGCAATATGGTTTCCGGAAGGGGAAGTCAACGCTGGACGCCATCTCGAGGGTCGCCAAGCTGGCAGAAGAAGCCATAGCAGGGGCCAGGTGGAAAGGTGGAACCAAGTCCTATTGTCTGGTGGTCACTCTGGACATCAGGAACGCCTTTAACTCGGCAGACTGGGGCCGTACGATGGAGTCGCTTAGGAACTTCAATATTCCGGGATACCTGCTCAGGATAGCGCAGAGCTACTTCAGCGACCGCATCCTCACGTTTGACACGAGCACGGGCACCAGAGCATACAAAGTCTCAGCCAGAGTCCCGCAGGGCTCCGTTTTGGGACCCCTGCTCTGGAACGCCATGTACGACGGGGTGCTAAGACTGCCAATGCCATCCAGCACTAGCCTGGTAGGCTTTGCAGACGACGTCGCCATTGTGGTGGTAGCCAAGGAGCTTGCTACAGTGGAGGGTCGCGCCAACGCGGCCATCCAAGCCGTGGAGGCATGGCTAGCGATCGCTGGGCTAGAATTGGCGGCCCACAAAACGGAGGCCGTCCTTATCTCGAGCCGGAAGGTTGTGGAGGCAGCAACCGTGCAGGTCGGAGGGACCAGGATCCAATCGCAGCGGGCGATAAAGTACCTTGGCGTCCTCATTGACACGCGTCTGTCATTCAAGGAGCACCTGGAGTACGTCCACAAAAAGGCCAGCGGGACGACAGGCGCGTTATCCAGAATGCTGATGAATACGAGGGGCCCGAAGCAAGGAACAAGGAGGCTGCTAACGTCGGTAGTGTCCTCGCAGATCTTGTACGCGGCGCCGGTGTGGGCGAAAGCCGCCAAGGTGAAGAGCTACATGCGAGGGGTGGAGGCTTCGTACAGTGGCGCACAGCCTGTAGCCTTGCAGGGTAGCAAGCGCGTTTCGAACCATATCGGAAGATGCGGCGCTGGTCATCGCCGGGCTTGTTCCGCTCACCGAGCTGGTAAGGGAAAGGAGCGAGCTATTCTCTGCCACGCAGGACAGGGCGGCAGCGCTACGGCCCAGAGCCGAGCTCAAGGCTGACGCTAGGAAGAGAAGCATGGAGAGTTGGCAGTCCAGATGGGACTCCTCTTCAAAGGGCCGATGGACACACACCCTCATCCCTGACCTGGAGCAATGGGTGCAGAGGCCACACGGGCAGGTAGATTTTTACCTAACCCAGGCGCTCAGCGGGCACGGCTGCTTCCGCAGCTACCTAAAACGCTTCGGCCACGAGACTGAGGACTGGTGCCCGGAGTGTGGCTCGGGCATCGTGGAGGACGCGCAACACGTCCTCTTCGAGTGCCGCAGGTTCGGATTCGAGAGGCAGGAGCTTGAAGCAGTGGCAGGATGCACTATCAGCACTAATTCTTTGGTGCCGGTGATGCTGAGGGATCAGAGGCTGTGGGATGCGGCAGCTACTTTTGCCGCGCACGTCCTGAAGACTCTCAGGGCACTGGAGAGAAGGCGGAAGGAGCAGACGGAGTAGGGGTCCCAGCGCACGCGAAGCAATGCCAGGCGGCGGTACCGCACCGCGCGAAGCCCTTAGCTCTTAGTCTATAGTCTACCGTTTTCCCTTAATGTAATGTTTTTTGTATGTTTATGTATGTAGCATAAGTTTTAGTTACTAGTAGGAAATACATCACGAATACAAAAAAAAAAAAAAAAAAAAAAAAAAACGAGCAATCCTGAGTCAAAGGGAGGGTGTGTAATTGTAGAAGCGAGCTAAATTCCTAGGAAGAACGCTCACCAACGACCCTTGAAAGGGTCATTGTGTGATTTTCCCAACTCTCCCTCCACATACGTTGAATTAGTCAACGCAACTAGGAGTGTGTGGGGTTGTGTAAATGGATACACTTGTAACGGTTTCCCAACGAGGACGATCATCCAAGACCCTTGAAAAAGATAGTCTGTGATTTTCCCGCTGGATCCTCATGTTTCGGTTTCTCAACAAACTCGAGAAGCATCCCACCCCATCATCTCAAATCCAAGAAACCAAAATCTAAAAAAGAAATTTCCCCAAGTCCCATTTTCCAATAAAAATTTATGAAATTTTATTTTTGTGTATATAATATATTTTTTAATTTTCAAGTACAATAATCAGAAATGATGTTCTAAATTTACATACATTTTCATAATTTTTAGAGATTTTTGTGAGCGTACAGTAAAGAAATGACATGCGCAGGTATCAACTCCTTCACTGACTTCATCATTATCCCAGCAACCAGATGTGAAATGTTGTCCATGTATATTAGAAACCATCGGTGTATCAGGCATCCTCTTATTAAAATATTTTAATGAATCCTCCAGATATTCCACATGTTCAGGGAAAATTTGTTCTTTAAACATTTTCATGAAATTGTTTATTTTTGTCACAAGCTGTTGCATTGGTTTGGGAGTTGTGTTGTTGACTTTGTTTTTGAGTGATAGCATTTTTGAGCGCTTCGTGAACGTCTGCACGCAATGAATTCCAAAATTTGAATAATCGGATCCTTTCTAAATTTTTTAAACGACCAGCCAGTCAGTGGCATATATTCAACTAGTCGATCATGAATGAGAAGGCAATATACCTTTGTATTCATTTGACTCGCATCGGTTAGCTCAGTGGATATTTTAACATCAATCGGTCCTGATTTGACTGACTCATTCTGATAAGAGAGATCAACAACAACAATGGGGGCTTTTGACTTGAACTCCATGGGTGATAGAAGAGCCCGTGGCTCTCGATTGTAATACTAGCTCTCTTGAAATTTTGTATACATATCATACAAGACAGCAAACCGATTCTCATTATATTTCACATTCAAATCTTCATAAGGAAAAACTTCCGAATTTAAATAAACTTTAGCATTTCTCAAATTATTTGTAATTAATTCCCCATTTAATGTAAATGCAATGACGGCAAAACGTGGACGTTCTGTACTTGAAGACAACTTAACGTTCCTAAAAAACTGTGTACCTTGGACTAAGGTTGGATTGATATAGCAGTCCCAGCTCCGGAAAGCGAGTGGGAGGGTAGCCCCACTTTTTACTATATGAAACATTTTAATTTTAGCACTATCACTCGGAACGATGTGTGGGATTTTCCAGCTTATATTTGTTAATGCTATTTTATGTGTTTTACCATCAACTGTCTTAACAAACATATCCTCAGTGTTTTTTGTAAGCAAAAGAACAAGCTCATGTTTACAGTTTAACACTACTTTCTTGTAGTCTTCACCGAACCCCATCAAAATTTTCAGGGGCACAGAAAAGCTGAAATGTCCTCCAGAAGCGATATTCTCTCTTCCACTCCACCCAGCATTCCGGTAAAGAACTCCCTCCTGTTGACCGACTGAATGAAAGTTCTTAATAGTCGTTGTAATTCCAGTAAATCGTGTCCTATCCAATTCACACCCATTTAACTCATATCTTATTTCATCCAGAAAATAGGCCATGCAATTATTTTTGAGCAAGCCGCTAACACTATTTGTGCTACTTGTTCCTGAATTTGAGTCAATAATTTTGCTAAGTGTTCCTTCAAAGTGGAGAAAACTTTCACACGGCAGGACATACAAATCCTGGTTCTGAATTGTAATCCGGACTTCATCATTCGCCTTGAAGCTTTGTTGATATGGATAATAAGAATGATATTCTTTTTTAATTATGCTTTGATCATTAGCAAGTTGCTCCTGAACATAAAAAATGTCATTCATTTGGATATTAGATTATAAACTTTATTTATTTAATATTAAATCCCAATGATTTCAATATCAATTTATTTTTTAATGTGAGAGCAGGACGATGAGTTTTAGTCCTTCGAGAAGATGATGATGACGATGATGATGATGATGATGATGATGATGATGATGATGATGATGATGATGATGATGATGATGATGACGATGAAGATGTTTTTACTTCAACTTTAGATTTGATAATGCTATCAAAGGAGCGATGTGATGAGTTTTTATTATAAATAATCATTCTGCTGGTCGTAAGTGAAGTCGAATTGACACAGTTTCTCCACGTAAATTAATCAAGTCTCCGTCCTGATCAACTATGCGAACTTCAAGCGTGCTGATTTGTCGGGTGTTGACAGGCAAATAAATAGGATTTCTCGGATTTTCATTTAATTTATACCCTGCGGGTACATTTATTCCAAACTCATAAAGCACATGGTTTGCTCTATTTCCCACATATGACCCGCTAATAATATTAAATTCCAATCTAATAGAATTTATTTTAAAAATATTTACGGGATTATCCGAGATGTAAACTTCATTATCATGTCGTCTTAATTTTCGTTTATTGAATCCAAATAACTGACCAATTGATCGTTCATGATTGAAATATACCGTCTCATTTTTGGTAACAACTTGAACTTGTAAACTGTTTGTGTTACATTCAATTTTTATTGTGTCATGAAGATTGTGCTGTTTCAGTTTAGTAATAATATATTTTATAATTTCATCAAACTCATATGACCCTACAGGAATTTCTATTACTTTATTCCCAATTTGAAATATATTATTCCCCTTGTCCACATTCGGTATAGAGTTGAATGTATAAAAATCGATTAAAGCACATTCATAGTTACGTTTTAGATCAATTTGTGGAAAAAAATGTTCACTTAGTATCGTTGTATTCCCATTTAAAGTTATTGTTAGTGATTGTGAAGTTGTATTGTGAAGTTGGATTCTGAACTGTTTATTTTTTATTAATCTGATTATACTTATAACAGTATTTATTTGAGTACAATGAATTGATCAAATCCTTTGCGATATCGCCCAGTTTTCATAATCAGGCATGCTCCGGTAATCGTAATTTTTTCCCGATTTCGATTTGGCCAAAATCTTACGATTTCGATTTTAGGTGCTCCGGTTTTCGTAAAATTTTGGCTATCGGAATATTTCATTTTCTCATTGTTTCTCGCTGCTTAAACAGCTGACTTATTTTTTTCTCAAAAGTAAACAACGTGAAAAAATTCCTTTTATATTTGCAATTGCTTATTTTGAAGCCAGGAGAAGGCAGAAATTGCTGGGCTTGAGAAAATCTAAGCATCTAAGATGCAACACATGTGTTTTTAATATAACTGACGAAAGGTAAGTCACATTTACAGATATTGAACATTTCGCCAGTAACTTTTAATTTTTCAGCTTTGTTAATTCCTATAGGATTGACAAACATACGTTCAGAAAGGTTTTGGAGGCAGTCAAGCCACATTTGCAAGTAACTACATTGTCACACTCAATCCAATTAGCTGTAGTGTTGCGGTATCTTGCTACTGGCTGCTATCAGCTTTCAGTGGCCAAGGATCATCATATAAACATTGGGCGAAGCACATTTGGAAAGATTCTGCATATATTTATTCCGTTGCTAGACAGGGTTCTGTGTCGGGATGCTATATCCCTTCAGATGTCCACCGAACAAATGCAGATATCTTCCGAATACTTCTTTAGGAGATATCAACTGCCAAGAATAGTTGCCTGTTTGGATGGAACTCATATTAGAATTCAGAAGCCTGTAAACAATTCTTCTGTTTTCTTTAATAGAAAGGGTTATTATAGTTTGAACGCAATGGTGGTAAGTACAATGTCTGCATCTGTTATACAGAGATACGTAAAAAACTTTTTAATTCCTAAGGTTTGCAACGACAATATGGAGATCATCGCCATTGATGCCACTCACCCTGGGTCATGCCATGATTCTTTTATATGGAACCACTCTAGTGCCAGAGAATTCTTATCGACCATCATAAACAGACATTTTGTTTTGGCGGACTCCGGATACGCGCTAGAGAGCTTTGTTTTAACTCCCTACAGGACCGCAGAGATTGGAATTTATCAGCATACATTTAATTTAAGGCATGCTCGAGCCAGAAACATTGTCAAACGGACTATTGGAATGCTTAAAAGTCGTTTTCGTTGCCTGCAACGATGTTTAAATTATGAGCCATCGTTTTGTTGTACGATTGTAAATGTATGCTGTGCTTTGCACAACCTATGTAGAAGGCGAAATTTGACCATTACTGAGGAAGTTCGATTTGACGACACACAAGATACTTTGTACGACAATTAAGTAGAAGGAGATGATTTTTTTTTTTTTTTTTTTTTTTTTTAACAAACGGTTTATTTATTTAGTGGCTGTTACTACACTATACTCTACAGCTATTATTATAGTAGCAATTTGTTTGTAGAGGTCAAAGGATTATTAAAGTATATTAAAGTATATTTTCCGGGTAACAGCTCCCGGAAGTTCAGCTAAATATATTATTTATTGCATTCTACGGGTTGTAAGGTCCTTAGTGGTAGGTCTCTTGAGTCTGCGTCTAGTCCTCCTGCTTGCCGCATCCCTCGCGAGCGGGTTCGGGTGACGTCTTAGCCTGGTAAGATGTCTGTTAGCGGTCTCGTTGATGACATCACCCAGCAGCGGGATTCGCAGCTCTCTGTGGATGTCCAGGTTACGGATGAACCACTCCGATCCAGTAATGGTCCTTAGGAACTTGGCCTGGAACGTCCTTATCTTTTTAAGGTTGGAACTGGCAGCTGTGCCGTATATTGGGAGCCCGTACTTCCAGATTGGGGAGAGTATGGATAGGTATATTCTCCTCTTGTTGGACAGGCTCAGCTTTAACCGCGGTTGAGTCAGCCAGCGGAGACTTTTTGGCCACGGTTAGAAGCTTGCTCCGCGTCTGGGTTATGTTCGAGGCGAACGTGAGTCTTCGGTCTAGGATCAGGCCGAGGTAGCAGTACTCCTTTAACTGTGGGAGTACCTGACCGTGAATGAAGAGTCCTGGGCTTGAGTCCCTACACAACGTATAGGTGACCGTTGCGCACTTGTCAGGGTTGATTGAGATGTTCCATCTGCAGCACCAGTTTTCGAACTTCTTCAATCGCAGTTGGAGACGGTCCGTTGCTTCATACACGCAGCTGGATCTGGACAGGATATGAAGGAGATGATGACGGACAATCTGAACGCGATGAAATTGCTCAGTCGCTCTTAGTTTAAAGATTAAACATTACCCATACATAGACTCTGCACGCGTATACAAAAGAAAGATTAACGTAGAGTATCCATATATATATATCCCAATAAGTTTACAAAAATAAAAATTTGTTCATCACTCTTACTCCAATAAGTTTATTGCTCTATTACTTATTTATAGCTCTAATTTGCTTAAAATAGAATTAAACTTATTTAGAAGTTGCTTCTTAAGATCGATGTCTTCTTTTTGAAAGGCCACCGCTTCCTTCTGCACCTCAAGGGCCACCTTTTGAATATCCTCCATTTTTTGGAAATGCTCTGTCATCGAGGAGCTGAGCTGGCTCATCATAGAGAGTTGAGTCTCGCACAGACTCTGGAAGTGGAGAGAGAAGCGGCTGGCTTGCTACGACGGCGCTTGGTTCTCGGCTCTTCGGAAACATTAGAAGTTGACGGTTCTTCATCATTTTGTTCTGCATCGTCATTGCTGTCTTTATCCGGCACATGCACCACGGAAGATGGAGCTCCATATACTTCCGCGCGAACTCCGTCTACCATTTTATACAAGCCGCATAGCTTGTCCACTTCCTCCTCCATTTCAGTTACTGGCATCTGTGAATATGGACCCCACCAGTGGCCCTGATCTCGGCTTTGTTTTTGGCCAGTTTCTTTCTGATGCTCCCCTTCCAATCACACCAAATCTGAAATATATTATTAAAATAAACTACTTTTCTTATAATGGTTGAATATTCATACCTTCTTCCAACCTGCAACATCTTTCGTTGGAGGGCCAACTCCATTCAAGGCGTTGCAGAGTTCGGTCCACTTCGCATCTGAAGCCACCTTGTCCCCTTTTGAAAAGCCCCTTGCCAAATCAGGGTTATCTTTCATAAACCGCAGCATCACCTCGTCTTGGAATGACGATTTATGTTTGCCCCTAAAAAAATAGATCTGTGTTTAATTGAAAATAAGCAATCAATACTTTTCTACTTACATTTTCAAATATTCATTCGCCGGTAAACAGCTGTGGACAGTGAACAGCTGTTTAAGCTGACACAAAAGGGCTGCCACATTTTTCACAGTTTTAATTCCGATGTTTTCATCTTTTTTACTGTACTTTTTTACTGTATTCTCACCATAAAAGTAATTAAAATAAATAGCAATATTTATAAAAAACATTTTTGGCCCTGATTTAAATTTATTAATGAATTTAAATTTAAATTTAAATTTTATAAGTACTTTTACCTGGCTGTTTCATTCCATCAAAAGTATGGCAACCTTCGCGGTAACTTTCGACCAAGTACTTTTCTACATTTGGCCAAATCGAGATTGCTTGTTGCCGACGGCAAAATTTGGTTTGTCAAATTTGAGGTGGGGTTAGAAATAAATTTTTTATAAAATAACTACGTGCCAGAATGATCTTGAGGTGGTGTTGAATAAACATCAATAGACCACTGAGTAAACTATGTTTTTTCCCTTAATAAATTAGATATGATTTGATATAAAAAAGGCATTTACTTTTCATTTCGGGCAGACAAAGGTGCCCGTTTTCCAATTCGGTAAAATTTTACGATTTCGAAAACCGGAGCACCGATTTTACGATTTCAATTCGAAATCGTAAAAATTTACCGAATTCGATTACCGGAGCATGATTATGAGCTGATTATCATCCTTTGAGATTACTAATACCCAAATCTATCCTCCCAGCACTTATGAGCCATCGTTTTGTTGTACGATTGTAAATGTATGCTGTGCTTTGCACAACCTATGTAGAAGGCGAAATTTGACCATTACTGAGGAAGTTCGATTTGACGACACACAAGATACTTTGTACGACAATTAAGTAGAAGGAGATGGTTTTTTTTTTTTTTTTTTTTTTAAACAAACGGTTTATTTATTTAGTGGCTGTTACTACACTATACTCTACAGCTATTATTATAGTAGCAATTTGTTTGTAGAGGTCAAAGGATTATTAAAGTATATTAAAGTATATTTTCCGGGTAACAGCTCCCGGAAGTTCAGCTAAATATATTATTTATTGCATTCTACGGGTTGTAAGGTCCTTAGTGGTAGGTCTCTTGAGTCTGCGTCTAGTCCTCCTGCTTGCCGCATCCCTCGCGAGCGGGTTCGGGTGACGTCTTAGCCTGGTAAGATGTCTGTTAGCGGTCTCGTTGATGACATCACCCAGCAGCGGGATTCGCAGCTCTCTGTGGATGTCCAGGTTACGGATGAACCACTCCGATCCAGTAATGGTCCTTAGGAACTTGGCCTGGAACGTCCTTATCTTTTTAAGGTTGGAACTGGCAGCTGTGCCGTATATTGGGAGCCCGTACTTCCAGATTGGGGAGAGTATGGATAGGTATATTCTCCTCTTGTTGGACAGGCTCAGCTTTAACCGCGGTTGAGTCAGCCAGCGGAGACTTTTGGCCACGGTTAGAAGCTTGCTCCGCGTCTGGGTTATGTTCGAGGCGAACGTGAGTCTTCGGTCTAGGATCAGGCCGAGGTAGCAGTACTCCTTTAACTGTGGGAGTACCTGACCGTGAATGAAGAGTCCTGGGCTTGAGTCCCTACACAACGTATAGGTGACCGTTGCGCACTTGTCAGGGTTGATTGAGATGTTCCATCTGCAGCACCAGTTTTCGAACTTCTTCAATCGCAGTTGGAGACGGTCCGTTGCTTCATACACGCAGCTGGATCTGGACAGGATATGAAGGAGATGATGACGGACAATCTGAACGCGATGAAATTGCTCAGTCGCTCTTAGTTTAAAGATTAAACATTACCCATACATAGACTCTGCACGCGTATACAAAAAGAAAGATTAACGTAGAGTATCCATATATATATATCCCAATAAGTTTACAAAAATAAAAATTTGTTCATCACTCTTACTCCAATAAGTTTATTGCTCTATTACTTATTTATAGCTCTAATTTGCTTAAAATAGAATTAAACTTATTTAGAAGTTGCTTCTTAAGATCGATGTCTTCTTTTTGAAAGGCCACCGCTTCCTTCTGCACCTCAAGGGCCACCTTTTGAATATCCTCCATTTTTTGGAAATGCTCTGTCATCGAGGAGCTGAGCTGGCTCATCATAGAGAGTTGAGTCTCGCACAGACTCTGGAAGTGGAGAGAGAAGCGGCTGGCTTGCTACGACGGCGCTTGGTTCTCGGCTCTTCGGAAACATTAGAAGTTGACGGTTCTTCATCATTTTGTTCTGCATCGTCATTGCTGTCTTTATCCGGCACATGCACCACGGAAGATGGAGCTCCATATACTTCCGCGCGAACTCCGTCTACCATTTTATACAAGCCGCATAGCTTGTCCACTTCCTCCTCCATTTCAGTTACTGGCATCTGTGAATATGGACCCCACCAGTGGCCCTGATCTCGGCTTTGTTTTTGGCCAGTTTCTTTCTGATGCTCCCCTTCCAATCACACCAAATCTGAAATATATTATTAAAATAAACTACTTTTCTTATAATGGTTGAATATTCATACCTTCTTCCAACCTGCAACATCTTTCGTTGGAGGGCCAACTCCATTCAAGGCGTTGCAGAGTTCGGTCCACTTCGCATCTGAAGCCACCTTGTCCCCTTTTGAAAAGCCCCTTGCCAAATCAGGGTTATCTTTCATAAACCGCAGCATCACCTCGTCTTGGAATGACGATTTATGTTTGCCCCTAAAAAAATAGATCTGTGTTTAATTGAAAATAAGCAATCAATACTTTTCTACTTACATTTTCAAATATTCATTCGCCGGTAAACAGCTGTGGACAGTGAACAGCTGTTTAAGCTGACACAAAAGGGCTGCCACATTTTTCACAGTTTTAATTCCGATGTTTTCATCTTTTTTACTGTACTTTTTACTGTATTCTCACCATAAAAGTAATTAAAATAAATAGCAATATTTATAAAAAACATTTTTGGCCCTGATTTAAATTTATTAATGAATTTAAATTTAAATTTAAATTTTATAAGTACTTTTACCTGGCTGTTTCATTCCATCAAAAGTATGGCAACCTTCGCGGTAACTTTCGACCAAGTACTTTTCTACATTTGGCCAAATCGAGATTGCTTGTTGCCGACGGCAAAATTTGGTTTGTCAAATTTGAGGTGGGGTTAGAAATAAATTTTTTATAAAATAACTACGTGCCAGAATGATCTTGAGGTGGTGTTGAATAAACATCAATAGACCACTGAGTAAACTATGTTTTTTCCCTTAATAAATTAGATATGATTTGATATAAAAAAAGGCATTTACTTTTCATTTCGGGCAGACAAAGGTGCCCGTTTTCCAATTCGGTAAAATTTTACGATTTCGAAAACCGGAGCACCGATTTTACGATTTCAATTCGAAATCGTAAAAATTTACCGAATTCGATTACCGGAGCATGATTATGAGCTGATTATCATCCTTTGAGATTACTAATACCCAAATCTATCCTCCCAGCACTTCCTTGATATATTCATAAATGTTTCAAACGTCATATCACTGCTCACATGATCACGATATATTCCACGCATGTTGAGCTGATCTTGATTGAATAAAATCAAAAAGTTTGTGTTATCGCGAATAATTTGTTTCGGCACCCGCGTATACGTTTGAGATAAGTAGAATATATTTACATTCATATGTCTACCGAAAGAGAAAAAGCTTCGGATATTGTCCTGGTGTTCATTGATTACATCATCGAAGATCATAATAGAATTCCTTTTAGCTTCTTGTGGGGATAAAACACTGTCATTCGTTGAAAATGTGTAATACCCCATACCCCGTATTGGCTTGACAAGTTTTTCCAAATACTGATATTTTGGTTGAAATAAATTTGGACTTTCGATAAGGCTTATCATAACATTAGTTTTCCCACAATTGGATGGTCCAACAATTAAAGCTCTAATTGTGTATGGTAACAAGGAGCTGTGACGATGCTGTGTACTCTTCTCATGTCCAGCGCCTTCAACGTTTCTTACTGTAATGGTTTTATTTTGTGTTAATAAACGCATGTTTTAAAGAAAGCTACTTCATTCATGGACAATCACTCGTTAATTGAGGTTTATATAAAATGGGCAAACGACTTTAAAATGTAATCAGTCATAATACAAAAGTCAAGAAGGGTACTGGTCTCATAAATAATTTAATAAATACTCTACACTTTGAGGCTCATATACCAGGATACAATTACTGTGGACCTGGTACAAGGCTAGAAAAACGATTAGCTCGCGGTGACCGGGGTATAAACCCATTGGATGAAGCTTGTCGCATCCACGATTTGGCTTATTCAAATAACAAGGACTTGGGTGAACGACATAAAGCGGACTCAGTTTTAATTGATCTTGCAGAGTTAAAGGCAAACTACCTTTTAACCAATTGCCGTCAAATATGTCATTTGATATATTTTTACCGAAGCGGGTAAGTGGTAAGTTCGGTAGCAATATTATGCTTGAACTTGCCACTCGTGTTGTTTACCTTCTTGAAAGGTTCAACATAGATGATAACCTTTTGCCGCTTTTTAGTACGCAAAATTATACCATTCTCAAGTTTGATGATGGAAATGTCAATGTTAGCTTAAAATCTAATGTGTAATACAAAATAAAAGTAATAATAATAAATAAAAAAAAAAAAAAATTTTTTAAATTTGAATTTCATGAATTTTTATTGGGGAATGGGACTTGGAGAAATTTCTTTTTCAGCTTTATTTTCAGTTCAAAAATAATGAAAAAAAAAAGATATATTTTTAAATAAATTTTATAAATTTTTATTGGGAAATGGGACTTGGGGAAATTTCTTTTTCAGCTTTATTTTCAGTTCAAAAATAATAAATAAACAAAAAATATATTTTAAAAAATAAATCTTATAAATTTTTATTGGGAAATGGGACTTGGGGAAAATTCTTTTTCAGGTTTATTTTTCAGTTAAAAATAATAATAAATAAATAAAAGTAGGTAGGTTAAAGTGGTGAGGCTCTCCAAGAGCCTCCAATTAGAGCTGAGCTCCGTTTTGTTCCACACCCTCTGTTTTCTGATTGTAGCTGGTCATGCTCAGCACCAACACGAATCGTTAAGAAAAGCAAGGATAGCTGCAATCTTACGCTTCCCTACTTCTCTCAGCGATTCTAGCTGGAAGGCACCGAAATGACGCATTCTCCTGTTGTTCAAAGCTGGACAGTGACAGAGCAGGTGTTCTGGTGTCTCCTGTTCTGCTTGTTCCTTGCAGCTTCTGCAGCTTGTGTTATAGGGCAGCCCCATCTTCATTGCATGCGATCCTATCGCCCAATGACCGGTGGAGACAGCTGTGATCCTACTGATATCCTTTTTACTATGGGATATCAGTTCTATAGTGCGTTTGCTGTCGAAGTTCGGCCAACATAGCTTCGATCTTCGGTTTTGACTCGTCCTTGACCATTCTTTGGTGGCCTGACCTTTGAAATAGTCATGGATCTTAGACTGTACTGCTTTCAGCGATATTAGTGTATTTTTAATGTTGCTACGCTCGGCTGAGCCCTTGCGGGCTAGCTCATCTGCCTTTTCATTTCCTGGTATGTCGTTGTGTCCTGACACCCAGGTTATTCTAACGTCGTTGTGTTCAGCAAGCTCGTTTAGAGCTGCCTTACATTCCGACACTAACTGCGAGTTTGTCTTGACCGCTACTAGGGCTTTGATAGCCGCTTGGCTATCCGAGTAAATCCTCACATTGGTATTGCTAAGGCCTCGCTGATTGGATAGTCTGGCTGCCTCCAATACAGCGAGTACCTCAGCCTGAAAGACCGTCGATGATGCTGGGAGACTGAAAGTCGATTCAATCCCCCAGCTCTCAGCGAAGATCCCAGCCCCCACACCACAGCTCATCTTGGAGCCATCGGTGTAGAGCGATACCTCATCTGGTTCGGTTACTCTGCCTCTAGTCCATTCCTCGGTTTGTCATGTAGTCCGTGTTTTTGTCTATTAACGACGTGACCCCGTCAAGAATAGTGCGGTGTCCTATGCCGCGATCCCTCCAGCAATTGCTTGCTTTTAGTCTCACCGCACTCTGCGCCGCCGCATCCTTGATAAATAGGTCAATCGGCATGATGTCCAAGATTACGTTCAGGGCGGCCGCGGGGCACGAGCGCATAGCCCCCGTAGCTCCTGCGCATGCCGAACGTTGTATCCTCGTTAGTTTGGTGATGTTATAGGCTCTAGTCAGTGCCGGGCACCATACTAGAGCCCCGTATGTTAATATAGGTCGAACTACTGCTGTGTAGAGCCATATTATGGTCTTTGGGTGTAGTCCCCAGTTTTTCCCAAACATCTTTCTACAGGAGTAGAAGGCAATGCTTGCCTTCCTGACATTCTCTTCGATGTTTCCATGATAGCTTAGGGTCCAGTATAACTCCCAAATATTTCGCCTGCTGAGAAAGTTTTAGCTCTATACCATCTATCTTGGGCATGTTATAACTTGGTATCTTTGATCTCCTTGTAAATAATATTAGTTCTGTCTTATTAGGGTTAATCCCCAGTCCGCAGGATTTCGCCCAATTGTTTAGTCTGTCCAGAGCACCCGACATAATGTCGCTTATGACGTCGGGGAATGGACCTGATACCAGTAGCACTACGACATCGGCGTATGCTACTGCCCGAACTCCACCACAATTGAGTTCTTTCAATATGTGGTTCATGTTGATTAGCCAGAAAAGCGGCGATAATACTCCGCCCTGGGGTGTGCCCTCTTCACTACTCGCGTGAGGTGAGTGCCACCCAGTTC
Source organism: Drosophila aff. chauvacae BK-2020 (assembly GCA_018903765.1). NCBI lineage: Eukaryota > Metazoa > Arthropoda > Insecta > Diptera > Drosophilidae > Drosophila > Drosophila aff. chauvacae BK-2020. The sequence goes on from JAEIGO010000931.1 coordinate 53,255, forward strand.
GGCCACTATCGTCCTACTCGTGAGCATAGCACCTATCCATTCTCTGGTGCATCTCTCAACACCTATCGAGCTGAGGGAGCCCAGGATGGGTTCGGCGTTCACGTTATTGAATGCACCTTCTATATCTAAGAAGGCGGCCATCGTGTATTCTTTGTAGTTCAGAGCTTTCTCGACGTGACTCACCACTTCATGCAGTGCTGTCTCGGTCGATCGACCCTTTCGGTATGCGTGTTGAGCATCCGATAGGTGATCTTCTTCCGCCTTGTCTCTTATGTGTATGTCCATTAGCCTTTCCATCGTCTTCAGGATGAAGGATGTTAGGCTGATTGGTCTATAATCCTTAGCTAGGATGTGACCCCTCCTGCCCGGCTTTGGTATAAATATCACTTTAGCTTTCCTGCATAGAAGCGGTATGTGACTCAAGTTCATGCTTGCTTCATAGATGGCTTTAAGCCACCTACTGATGCCTTCTATTGCTGCCTGTAGCATCGCCGGAATAATACCGTCGGGGCCCGGGCTTTTATATTTGTCGAAGGAGTTTATCGCCCATTGTATCTTTTCAATGGTGTTAATGTCTCCAGTTGACGTGAAATTCTGTTCGGTTCTAGGTCTCCCCGGGTCAGAGTTTACCCGCACATTCCCTGGGAAGTGCGTGTCTACCAGTACCTCTAGGGATTCTTCGACTGACGATGTTGACGTACCGTCAGGTTTGTTAATTAGGGATGGGCTTGTGTGCCCTTTAGCAAGGATCTTACTTAGCCTTGCAGTATCCTTTATGTCTTCTAAAGCTTCACAGTAACTTTTCCAAGATTCTTTCTTGGCATCGTATACTGCTTTTTTGTATTGTTTTTGTACTACTTTGTAAGGTGCCCATTCTTTGGACACAAAACATATATTAAAGGACTTTCGTGCTCTCTTTCTGAGGTCACTCAGTTCCTTGGTCCACCATGGTGGATACTGTTTCTTTGAATACGACACCTTGCATGTCTCATTGTAGGCGTTATTTAATATGTTCGTAAGGTCCTCTACTTCTTTATCAAGGGCCTTTGCTGAGGATTGTACTTTAAGCCTCCTGTTGCTAACCTTTGCGTGGACAATATCACTGAACTTGCCCCAGTTTGTCTTTCGTGGATTGCGTCTAGGTGTCGCTTTGCTGGTCGGCACCGATAACTCAAAGAATATGTACCTGTGATCGGAAAAGGAATGTTGAAGCGACACATTCCAGTATACCGGCTGTGTTATACGAGTAAGGTAAGATCTAGCACCTCCTCCCACCCCTGAAAGACCTCCGTGCTGGGAAATATAAAGGTCGGTGTATTTCCTTTGTTACATATTGTAACGTTACGGCATATAATATGATCAAAAAGTGACTCACCTCTATCATTTGTTTCGAAACTTCCCCAGAGCGTGTGTCTCGCGTTCGCGTCGCACCCGATCACCAGGGTTGTCTTCGTGTCTTCAGCCCGTTGCAACAGCTTGACCACCGGTTCTGGCGGAGCCGGATCGTCATGGGCCATGTTTGCCGAGGAGATTAGCACTCCTGATTCTTTATTACTATACATGCTCTCGGTCTACCTGTCGAGTCGAGTCTACGAGTCGAGTCCATGGTTCTTGTAGTAGCGCAATGTCGACATCCTTCTCCCTTAGAAGGATGGACGAATTAGCTGAAGCGTGCGAGCTGCGCTTCAAGTTAATTTGCACTACTTTCGGCAATGGTGTTCGTCGGTGTGGAGTTGGGAGACTTGTCGTCGATGATCAGGTCATCCAACAACTTGTTCGTGTCGTCCACCTCCTCCAGAAGCTCATCCGGTTCGGCTAGGAAGACCTTGATCTTGGCCTTCCTGATGCCGTAATGCTGGCAAGCGCGGCGGGCCAGGGGGTTTGGGGCATTGAAGGAGGTCGACCGCGGCTTCGCCCCAAAGCCGCGGCAAGGCATCTACGACTCAGGGTTGCCCGGCCCTGAGAAGGCTCCGTTCAGACACAGCTGGATTAACCCCTCAGCTGCGAACCTGTAAGCCAGCGGGCATGGGACGCGTAACACGCCTGGCTTGAGGGGAGGCCGTTTTAAGACTTACCCAGGTCTCGGTAAGGAGGTGGATTCAAAGGAGTTATAGGATGGAGGATTCACAGGGAATTGCCGCTCGCATTAGCCGTACCGTAGTACGTTTCCAGGAGGTACCACGCGGAGGACACTCTCCGAGGAGAAGGTGGTGTCTATCAAATTGATATTAACCTGCGAGTCGACTTGATGCACCAGTGGCACAAGGAATATACATCAGCAAATACTATGCTGATCTTGCCTTGGTCTGATGCACCCTTACCACCCAAAATAAATAAAAAATAAAATAAAAAATTAAATATCCTAAATTTTTATTGGGAAATGGAACTTGGGGGAAATTCTTTTTTTAATAACAGAAAATCTTTCTGACCTGTTTATCTGATCAAGTCTAATTATCAGATCAGGTCTAATTATCAGACCTGTTAAGAGCTGATATTAGGTCTGATTATCAAATCAGGTCTGATTATCAGACCTGTTAAGAACTGATATTAGGTCTAATATCAGATCAGGTCTGATTATCAGACCTGTTAAGGAGTGATATTAGGTCTGTTTATCAAATCATGTCTGATTATCAGACCTGTTAAGACCTGATACCAGGTCAGATTATCAGATTAGGTATTGTAAGGATGCTAATCACGGGCCAGGATAAATACTCAGCCAGGCCAGGATCCTCCACAGAAAATATTTATTTGTGAGACAGGCAGAATAAAAGAAGGCCTACTGGCCAGGATTTGAAAAAATAAAGAACGGGGAATCTGTAGGGGCAGGAGGAAGGCTGTGGTGCTTGTCTCGTATCTAGGCGAGATCCTTGTCCTAAGGAGGCGGCTGCGTAATCGCGGGGCCGTCCCTATGGTAAGGATCAGGGGTGCAGGGTTCCCGGTATGGGAGGCGGCTGCGTAATCGCGGGGCCGCCCCCAATGCGGGACTTAGGAGGAAGCAGTTCCACCCGGGAGATGGCTGCGTGATCCCGGGCGAGATCAAGAAGTAGGATTTTCCTGCCAGGGAGACGGCTGCGTAATCGCGGGGCCGCTTCCCAGGCGAGAATCAGGAAGGAGGATCACCTGCCAGGGAGATGGCTGCGTAATCGCGGGGCCACTTCAAGGCGAGGGTCAGGAGGAGGATTCCCGGTTTGGGAGACGGCTGCGTAATCGCGGGGCCGCTCCCAATGCGGGATTGAGGAGGAGGATTCCCGGTATGGGAGACGGCTGCGTAATCGCGGGGCCGCTCCCAATGCGGGATTTAGGAGGAAGTATTCCTACCAGGGAGACGGCTGCGTAATCGCGGGGCCGCTTCCCAGGCAAGAGTCAGGAAGAAGGGTCGCCTGCCAGGGAGATGGCTGCGTAATCGCGGGGCCACTCCGAGGCGAGGGTCAGGAGGAGGATTCCCGGTATGGGAGACGGCTGCGTAATCGCGGGGCCGTTCCCAGTGCGGGATTTAGGAGGAAGGTTGGTGGGGGGGGGAAGGAAATGCACAAGTCTTGGTGTCTTTGTTTATTTGTCTTTTATTTCAGTTCGAGTTGTATCCTATTTGTCGTTTCTATCCACGCAGGTTCTTCCCGTCCGGCAGGAGGTTTTGGCCCGAGGCCCGGCTCACCCGACTTCTGCATGGCGATGGCCCGTTAATCCAGCGCGGTGGCCACCGCCAAGCTCGCAGTCCTCCTTGTCTCCAGGCGCCGTCGTCGTTCTCCTTCCTTTCCCGGCACTACTGGTCGGTCTTGTTTCCTTCCAGCTTCTCCCCGATCGGCGGCCAGCGTTGCCTCCAAGAAACCTCCTCTGCCGCCGATCTGCTGCCCGAGCGTTATCGCCTTCGGCCGCTAGTAAGCCGTCGTGGCTTACTTGGTGGCGTCGAGCTTCGGCTCTGCCGAGGTGTATCGGCTCTGCCGCCGTGTGTTGGCTCTGCCCGGCTGGGCGGACAGCGTTGCGTCCGGCAAACGATCTTTTGGCCGAGCGTTATCGCCTTCGGCCGCTCGTAAGCATTTGGTGGCTTACGTGGCGGTGTCGGGCTTCGGCTCTGCCGAGGTGTATAGGCTCTGCCGCCGTGTGTTGGCTCTGCCCGGCTGGGCGGACAGCGTTGCGTCCGGCAAAGATCTGTTGGCCGAGCGTTATCGCCTTCGGCCGCTCGTAAGCATTTGGTGGCTTACGTGGCGGTGTCGGGCTTCGGCTCTGCCGAGGTTTATCGGCTCTGCCGCCGTGTGTTGGCTCTGCCCGGCTGGGCGGACAGCGTTGCGTCCGGCAAAGATCTGTTGGCCGAGCGTTATCGCCTTCGGCCGCTCGTAAGCATTTGGTGGCTTACGTGGCGGTGTCGGGCTTCGGCTCGCCTTGCTGTCGATGGCCTTCGGCTCTGCCGAGGTGGGCTCTGCCGCTAAGGGCTCTGCCGCTAAGGGCTCTGCCACAATGGGCTCTGCCGCCATGGGCTCTGCCGAGTATTGTGGCTCTGCCGCTATGGGCTCTGCCGAGTATTGTGGCTCTGCCGCTATGGGCTCTGCCGAGTATTGTGGCTCTGCCGCTATGGGCTCTGCCGAGTATTGTGGCTCTGCCGCTATGGGCTCTGCCGAGTATTGTGGCTCTGCCGCTATGGGCTCTGCCGAGTATTGTGGCTCTGCCGCTATGGGCTCTGCCAAGTTGTATATGTACGGGGTTTTAACCCCTATGTACACAAAGATGCCCCCCTCTGGGGTTTTCCTTTCCCTAAGACCTACAAATTAGACTATGATCCTATTCTATCTTACATGGCTACAAATCCTAACCTACCTACATGTCTACAAATCCTAACCTACCTACATGTCTACAAATTCTAACCTACCTACATGTCTACAAATCCTAACCTACCTACATGTCTACAAATTCTAACCTACAAACTCTAACCTACCCTATATTTACAAAAGCCTAACCTACCTATATATCTACAAAAATCTAATCTATTTAAATAATACTTGTGAGGGAACCGATATGGTCCCTCACACTCCATCCCTTCCTCGGGGTGGCAGGGTGATCCGGACGTGTTGTCCGTTCCGGGATACCTGCACCTGGTATTGCTGCTCCCCTTCCTCGTCGAGGTAACGCAGGCTTCGCCCTGCGTTTCGGCGTGCCCTTTCCTGCACCCGGTTGACGAGGGCGGCGGGGAGCCAGCCTTCCGGCGTAGCCCATCCGGCGGGTGCTCGGACCAGGGGCGGTGGGACCTCGTCGTCCTCCTCGCCGTCGTCGCCACCGCTGCCGTCGTCGCCGTCGACCATCTCTACGTCGTCGTCGCTGCCGTCGTCGCTGTCGCCCTCGACGATTTCCACGTCGTCGTCTTCCTCCTCGTCGAGGATGACGACTTCCTCGGCGACGCCCTCGTCTTCGTCGGAGGAGGTGCTCGGCGATGGAGCCTCAGCTGCGGGCCAGGGCGCTGGCCGACGCAAAGGGTTCCGGATGCACGGAACGCGCCCGGACGGAGCGAGTAGCGGGGGCGCGACTCCTCCCCGAAATCGCCACCGCCAAGCGTCCGTGGCTGGCAGGGGCCGGACAGTGGCCACTGGGCGGTCTACCACGGTGCGGCCGAGGATGACGCGTTTTGGCGGTGCTGGGGCGTCCGTGGCGTCTGTGGCGTCTGTGGCGTCGGTGGCGTCTCGCGAGGGAGGCGCCGTGGCTCCGTGGTCCAACGATCGGTGAGACGGGGAGCCCGAGTGGTGGGGCGCCGCTTGCCCGCTGATTTGGGCCCGTCTTACGGCTCGCTGCCTGGCAGCCGCTGACGTGGTTGGTCCGTCGGGCGAGGCCAGAAGCGCCGTGGAGTGTCGCCTGGTTTCGGTGGAGCAGGCGTGGTTGGTGGGCGTCGCACGGCCGGACGGTGCCGGATCCTGCGCCTCGTTTTCCTGGGCCGCCGCCGGCTCCTTCTCCAAGGAGGGCATGCTCCGTCCGATTCGGTTCGGGGAGCCGGGTACGCGGACGCTGGAGGGGTCCGTGTCAGTGGCGGCCTCGTCCTCCGACACGTCCTCGTACACCGCCCCCAGCGGGTGTTTGTTGGGCTGGGAGGCGGTGGCCCCTGCTTTGGGACGCGGAGGTGTAAGCTCCGCGTGAAATTCGCCGAAGCGGGTTTCCATTGGCACGTCCTCCTCCAGGCAAATGTCCAGGACGTCATCCAGCGTCAAACCCTCGCACCAGGAGGGGCTGAGCGGGGGTGAGCCGGCGGTGAAGAGGGGCGGCGGCGATGGCAGCCTCACCAATGGTGGCGTCTCCGGCGTAGTCTGGCGCGTGATGGGGACCAGCGGTGGTGGGGAAGATGGCGTCCGATTGAGGCGTGGATCCCTCTCCATTTTGTGTTTTTTTTTTGCTTTTCTTCCGTTAATTTTTCAAAATTTTAGTTTTTTCGCTCGCAGGTGGTTTCTTATTGCGCAGTTTGCGTTATCGCGTTATCCTTCTATCGATCGTTCGATTGCCGCGAAACGCGGTCATCGACCCCTTTGTTTTCTGCTGATCTGGCCACTCGGTGTGCGAGCTTTGAAAGCTGCACATGCAGCTTTGCGGCCTTGCTCAGCGGAGGCCCGTTCGGCGTTGTCGCGGGCGATTTGAAAAATGTTGCGGAGCCGCTGGCCCTTTTCTTCCGGCGGAATCAAGGCTGTTCCCCGTCCTGGGGTTACCTCATCGTAGAGTGCATTGGGCAAGCGTGGCTCCCTCCCTTGGACAAGGAAGGAGGGGCTGAATCCGGTCGTGTCTGATACGCTACTATTGACGGCTAGCGATATCTCCGGGAGTAGCTGGTCCCAAGTATTCTGTGGCGTGTCTCCAATATATTGGGCTATCATGGTTGTTACGGTCCGGTTCGGCCGTTCCGTGGGGTTTTGTTGCGGCGTGTATGGCGCCGTGTGTTGCACCTCCATTCCCAGGGATTTGCAAAACGCCTGAAATCCTCGGCTCGTAAATTGTGTCCCATTGTCCCACACCAGGGTTTTTGGGACTCCGAACCGGCTGAGAATCCGCTCCCGAAAGGCTCGTTCTAAATGTGGCACTGTGGCCCGGCGCATGGGGATAAGCTCGACCCACTTGCTGAAGGAATCCAGGAATACCAGGAGGACGGTATTCCCTTGTTTCGAGCGTGGGAGTGGTCCCACGAAGTCAGCGCAGAGTATCTGAAAGGGCTCGTCCACTTGGCGAGTGAACATTTTCCCGGCTGGTTTCTCCTGGCTTGCTTTGAATCTCTGGCAACTGGGGCATCGCCGGACGTAGATCGCTACCTCCCGGAATAGTCCGGGCCAGTAGTATTTCTGGGCCACCCTCGTGCATGTTTTGCGTACTCCCAGATGCCCAGCAGTAGGATGATCATGGCATTCCTGTAGTACTCGTCCTCGAAAGTTGGTGCCCACGCACAGTTTCCACGGGGTGTAATCTTCCTCCTCCGGGCGCAGTCCTATGCGCCTGTACAGTTGCCCGTTTTCCTCCCTGTAATCCGGATATTTCGTCGGTTCCTGATGGATTTTCCCCAACATCTTGGTTATCCATTTGCAGGAATTTTCCCGCACCTGTGCCTGCTGAAGGGTGGCGAGCGGTTGGCGCGATAGCGCGTCGGCGACCAAATTTTGCGCCCCGCGCCGATAGTTTATGTCGTATTGGAATTGTTGTAATTCCAGTGCCCACCGAGCTATCCGGCCCGTTGGGTTATCTATGGAGTTTAGCCACTTGAGCGAGTGGTGGTCCGTGAGGACTTCAAATCTATAACCCTCCAGGTAGCAGCGCATTTTTCGCACTGCCCAAACTATTGCGAGACATTCTTTTTCCGTGACTGAATAATTCCGTTCGGCTGTATTTAGCCGGCGGCTGGCGTATGCGATAACTCGTTCCTGTTGTTCTATGGTTTGGGTGAGCACAGCCCCAATACCATAATCGCTGGCGTCCGTTTGTAGTACAAATTTCTCCCCGAAATCGGGACATGCGAGGATTGGTGCTTTTATCAGGAGGTCTTTCAAGGTTTGAAAAGCTTGCTCCTGTGTTGTCGTCCAGTCCCATTTCCGATTTTTTTTGAGGAGCGCGGTCATTGGCTAGACCACGTCGGCGAAGTTTGGCACGAAACGTCGATACCAAGACGCTATGCCGAGGCAGCGGCGAAGTTCCTTAAGATTCGTTGGCGGTATTAGTTCCCGTATGGCGGCGACCTTTTCCGGGTCCGTATGAATCCCTGCTTCGCTGATTACATGTCCCAAATAGCGTATGCTTCGTTGGAAGAACTGACACTTGTCCCTGTTGAGACGAAGGTTGGCTTCCCTCAGTCGCCGGAACACCTCTCGTAGGTTCCGTACGTGTTCCTGCAGCGTAGCCCCGATCACGATGATGTCATCGAGATAGGCAAAGGCATGCGGTTCCATGTCTGGGCCAATGACGGTGTCCAGGGCCCTCTGGAAGGTTGCCGGGGCTGAGTGTAAGCCGAAGGGCATCACCTTCCAGTGGAACAATCCCCGGCCGGGGACGGTGAACGCTGTGCATTCACGGCTGTCGCCGGCCACTGGTATCTGCCATAATCCGTTCTTCAGATCCAGTGTCGAGATGTAGCGGGCATGCCGTAGCCGTTCTAGTATGTGGTGGATCCTAGGTAATGGGTACGCGTCGGGGACGGAGTTCTCGTTTAATTGCCTATAGTCGACGCACATCCTGATGTCACCGTTCTTTTTGGAGGCGATGACGATTGGCGCACTATGCGGGCTCTTTGACGGTTCGATCCTTCCATCGCGAAGTAGCTCGTCAATCTGCTGATCGATGATGGCTCTCATGGCGGGATTCCTTGGGTGGTATCTTTGTTTGAGGGGTTTATTACTCCTCATGGTGATAGTGTGTTCGGCGATGTGTGATACGCCGGCCAAAGTGTCAAAGCGGGACAGTTCCCGTTCGAGGAAAGGCCCGACCCATGGCTCTGGGTAGTTCTCGGAGTGGTCGTTGGGCGGAGGTTCTTCCTCCGAGTCGTACTCGGCGGTGGCCGTTCCGCAAGAGGGACTGTGTGTTGGTGCTAATGTTTCCTGGTCCTGGAATCGGACCCGTTTCACTTCTCGGCGAAAAGGATTACTCTGAACAGCCGTTGCGTCCATGGCGGGCAAAGCCTTGACCCAGCTTGAAGTGCCGGGCTCACCCTCGTAGGTGACCCGGGCTGATATACCTGTTGATGTGGCCGTGTCCGTACCGTCGTGTGGTGTTTGAATCCGTGGCGCGGCTGGTGGTGATGTGATCGGTGGTGGTCTGAGTGCCAAGTCGGGGTCGTGCCCAGGAGACGCCAGAGAGGTGGCTTTTCGTTTATGTTTATTTTCAAGGGGTGGCTGGAGGGTGAGTTTAATTCCCCCGCACTGGAGTGTCGCTGCTCCGTAGCATAAGAAGTCCATCCCCAGGAGAAGTTCGTCCAACACCTCCGTCATTATGAGGACGGAGAGATTGACTCGTGCTTCGCCCAGCTGAACTGTTACCCGGAGCGCTTGTGTTACTTCTCGGTCGGATCCGTCTGCCAGTGTGACCTGGGACCTGACGGCCCGTAGATTCTTTCCGTCTTTTAATTGTTTCGCCAGGCGCTCGCTCATGAAGCTGTTCGAGGCCCCCGTATCCAGGGTAGCGGGGAGGAGTCGTCCCTCGACCGTCACCCAGGCGCAGATACGGTGGTGGTCCTGCTGGATAGCAGTTCTTAGTTCCTCTGGGGGTTTGGAGGGGTCCTCGGGCAGTTCCCGGATGCTCGAGGCCCTTGATCGTTTCCCTGAGCCGGGGTCCGACAGCAGTCGATAGTCCGTACGCCCTACCGGCCACAGTCCCAGCAGAACAGAGTCCGCGGGTTGCGACATTCTGCAGCGAAGTGACCGGTCTGGCCACAATTTCGGCAAGCGTTGCCTGGGTCTGTGGCTGGTCGGGCGGGAGGCTCCTGGCTCTGACTCCCGCTCGGATAACGGCGGGTATTATCGGTGCCGGTGCTCCGGGGTCTTGGGGGCTGTGTTACGACGGGTGGCGGGTGCCCCCGGTTCCGTGTAGTCTGATTACCCGTGACGATTTCCAGTTCGGCTCGGCCGGTAGGATAACCCCTTATGGCTCGGCCCCCGCGGCTACGAGCGACCTCGTAATTCACCACGAGTTGGGTGAGCTCGGATAAGTTTAGGAAGTCCTGTCGTCGAGTAAACATTTGGTACTCTGGCAGCATGTTTTCGTATATGCGTTCCAGTTCCTGTGCCGGTGAAAATCCGGCACGTCGCATTTTCAGTCGTAGATCGATTAGGTATTCCTTGAAGGGCTCTTGGGCCTTTTGGTAGTGCGCCCGGATTTCGTCGTCCAGGCGTTGGTAGTATCGGGGCGGTAGAAAGAATTCTAAGAATTCTTGGCGGACTTTTTTTTTTTTTTTTTTTTTTTTTCGCGCGAGTCCCACGCCCACCTCCCGCCCAACCGACCGAGGGGCGCAGCCGTGTGACGTACGGCTCGATCGCGTTCTAGATAGATGCGTGAGAAGGAAAATATAGGAAAGAACGAGGAAAGTTAGGTTTAGGTTCATGCAACATTACGAGCTAATTCTACTAGCAATACAGTTTTAAGACGAGGGAGGCTCTCAGGTCCCTCTATAAAGTTAAAAAGTCGGTTGTAATCGGCACATAAGACCCTGAAAGGTTCATGTGCCTCCAACTCCCTCCTACAGTGATTTATTGCTAAGGGGATAAAGGTTCTAGATGTTAGTCGAGGAACGTGAAAGTTAAGCTGTCCTAGCAGGGAGGGGCTCTCTACGTCACCGTGAATTAGCTTGTGTAGAAAGACGACACCAAGCATAGTTCTACGGTTAGCTAGGGAAGGTAGGTTAATTAATAGAAGTCTACTAGAATAAGACGGTAATCTTAGGTTGGCATCCCAGGGTAAGCCACGTAGGGCGAAAAGCAGAAAATTTTTTTGAACAGATTCAATGCGGGCAATATGAACTCCAAATTGAGGACTCCAAACGCAAGAACCATATTCCAAAATAGGACGGACTAATGAAGTGAAAAGAGTCTTAGTTACGTAAGGGGAATCGAATTCTTTCGACCACCTTTTAATAAATCCAAGCATGCCTTTGGCCTTGTTAACCATGCAAGAAATATGTTCTGAAAACGAAAGCTTAGGATCTAGACGGACACCTAGGTCATCAACGAGAGTTATTCTTTCCAATGCACATTCATTAAGCGTATATGTTGCATACTGGGGAGTGACACGTGAAAATGTCATCAGTTTGCATTTTGAGCTGTTGAGATTTAATAAGTTAACACTACACCATGCCTGGAAGTTGTCAAGATCGGATTGTAAGTCTGACTGGCATGAGCTGTCGTTATACTGCACGCACAGTTTGACATCGTCTGCGTACATAAGTACCCTAGAGTTTGGGTAGCACTAGAGGAAGGTCATTTATGAATAAGGTAAATAGCAGCGGGCCAAGATGGCTGCCTTGTGGGACGCCAGAAGTGACATTGAGGGAGTTGGAAAGAGAATTCTTAAACAGAACCTTTTGAGTCCGGTGACTCAAATAACTCTGAAGCCAATTAAGGAGATCGGTAGGAAACCCTATTAAATCGAGCTTCCTTATAAGAAGAAGATGATTTACCGAGTCAAAGGCTTTACTAAAGTCCGTATAGATCACGTCGGTCTGAGATTTACGTTGGAAGCCCCTAATCACAAATGAGGTAAGTTCTAAAAGATTTGTGGTGGTCGATCTACGTTTCATAAATCCATGCTGACATGGAGAAATTACGGATCTGCACAAGTGCTGCAGGTGAGGAGTAATTATGTTTTCAAAGAGTTTTGGAATTGCCGACAACTTGGAGATTCCTCTGTAGTTACCAGCATCCGACTTGCTACCTTTTTTATGGAGAGGAATAATAAATGATTCCTTCCAAATAAGGGGAAATTCTGATGTTTCCAAAGATATGGTAAATAGTGTGAGAAGGGGGTTACACAGAGCCTCGGCGCAATACCTGAGAACACAGCCCGGTATTCCATCGGGACCCGGTGCATAAACTGGCTTTACACGTTGAAGATCCAGCCGAAGAGAGCTTTCGTCTAAGATAGGACTGAAAATTAAGTTCGATTTGGGCATAGGGAAAGAATACGTCTGGTTTATCTGGCTTGATGAAGAATAAGTAGTTTTAAAAAACTCAGCAAAGAGATCGGCGATTGCCTGATCCGATTTTGCTGAAGAATTTTTAACTGAAAGCAAGGAAGGGTATAGGTTTGGTTTACGCTTGGTATTAACAAAATTATAAAACTGTTTCGGGTCCTGTGTGAAATGAACCCTACAACGATTCAAATAATTTTTATAAGACCGAGCGTTATGCACGGTAAATTTCGACCGAGCACTGAGATAGTTAGAAAAGACAGTTTTAGAACGAGTAAGTTTATATTTATTATAAAGCCTAGACTTAACATTTTTTAGGCGTGTCAGCTCCTTATTAAACCAAGGTGGTTTACTAGAGACAGACGGATAGGTTAACGGAACACAGGATAAAAAGAACGAGTTCATGGCACTGTAAAAAATGTCCACGGCGGCTGTCATGTCAGTACACATGTACAGATTTGACCAATCAAATTCAGATATAAGATTATTTAGCGCATGAAAGTTAGCTTTACGAAAACAGCGAACCTTTTTGGCTAAACAATCAGATTCATTCTTTACAACCGTCCCCGTATCGATAGTCACTTCGAAAGTTGGATGGTAAGGATCTTCAGGTAGCGTCAATGGAGGAACTCTAACTAAGTCAACACCTAGAGGATCAGAGACGAAACAAAGATCCAATAAGCGGTTTAAGGAATTCAGGACATGGTTAATTTGAGACAAGGATATGTCAAGCAGGCCATCAATAAGATCATGCTGTGCCATAGTCTGAAGGACATTTGACACACCATCAGATGACCAACGAGCTCCAGGTATATTGAAGTCCCCTAGCGCTACGAGTTGGTCTCGATCTGAAAGCCTGTTGGAAACGGCCTGAATTGCCGCAAGGTGTTTCCAATAAATGGGCTCCTCAGCCGATGGTGGAACATAGGAGCAAGTTATGTAAATAAGACTACCTGGAAATGAAAGTTTAACGCAAATAAATTCCATATCGGAGATATCGTCCAGGGCAACAAGTTCTGAGATGAGGGAGGAGTCAACGGCAATTAAAACTCCACCTCCACGCTGGACTAGTCGGTCAACCCTGTAAGTTGTATATTTACCCGGGAGAATCTCAGAGCTAAGGATATCTGGCTTTAACCAGGTCTCAGTAAATACGATTACCTGGGATGCAAAGGAAAAACTGTCAGAATACAATTTCGAGAGCTTGCTGCGTAAGCCTCTAGTATTCTGATAGGAAATTTGGAAGGAAGTGGTTAGTTTTTTGGGACTGAAGGTGTTGAGGTGGTCTTAGCGGTGGTCCTTGCGGTTTGTGGCGGTATAGGGAGGCGTACTCCCACTGGCCGCTTTTTCTTTGTTTTAGCCTCGAATTCTTTAACTACAACGTGCTCGAGCCAGAAGTCACCAGAGCAAATTGTGTCAAAGATATTCGGATAGACGCTAATCTTGAAAGACGCGATGTTTCTGACATATGAAAAATTAAACTTTTCCACTTTTACATTTTCGGCTTGGATTTTGCCTTGAATATAGGCAAGAACATCTTCCGATGCGAGGTCAGGGGCAAGCCGCGAAACAAATATTGTTTTCGTAGGTGGAACAGCTGTAAGGGTCTTTGATAACCCTATGTTACCGACAGCCGGTAGTCCGGATGTTTTTTCGCCCTGGGCAGTCTGCGGAGTCCGAGTTTGGGACACCGCAGCGGACACAACGGAAATTACTGGCGGACCTGTTGCCATTTCCACCCCTGTACATTCGGTTACCGAATCCAATACCGCTCCCGATCTCAAGACCATTGGGCTTGGTATCGGGGTCGGTGGCTGTGCCGAAGGGGTGATCCCGATGGTAGGTTGCTGGGATTCGCACAGTTGCTGACGACCAGCAACGGATTTTTTGCGCTTTTGGCGACTCGTTTAATAGCTTCAGACTATTAAACTGAGCGTCTAACGCTGAGAACAGATCATTCGCTTTGCGAAAATTGACCGTGAGCTCACTAAATCCGTTTCTGGTCTGCCGCATGAAGGATTTCATTTCCTTCTCAACCTCTCGACAGGACTGGCAACAATAATGTAATCCCATTTTACTGGAAATTACATCCGCAATACGGCCCGACAATTCGACACACTTAGCGTGTACGACCGTATCACAAAGCCAGCAATATACTCTTGGTTGGTCTGCCAAAACGGTTTTTTGGCAGTTTTTAATTCCCCAGACAATATTAAAAGACATTTTCACAAACCTTAGACCACTGTGCAAAGAGAAGAGCCGTCAACGCGGGTGAGCGGGAGAGTGAGAGCGATAAGGAAATAGCGAGGGCGAGAGAGCTTAGAACCGTTTAGCTGCAGCTAAACACCAACGGAACGTAAGCGGGGAGAAGAGGGATAGGCACAAAAGAGAATGCAGAAAACCGTCTTAGCACAAAAACTAAAAGTGTAATTAAATACAAATTAAACACGAAAAAAGCTCATGCACACGCGGTAGCAAACGGCTGAAGTTAAGTGAGAAGTTTTGTTATGATTTTAATAAAACCCCGGTGGTTTAAAAAGCAAAACAACACAATATTCGGAGCGCAAAACAAAAACACGACCGTTCACTATGAAGAGAATAGACGAATTTTTGATTCGGGCCAGGATTTTCCTTGCAGACCACTGGTACGGAACCAGTTCTCGGCTCGGCCGGTCAAGAGAAGGGCAAAAGCCAGGGACAGATTCTTCCGGTCAAGCCGGTGGGTAACTGCCCGTTCCTCGACGTGCTCCACAAAGCTAAGTGGGTCGGTTGAGCCATCAAAAGAAAGACCCCATTTGGTCACTTTGTCGAGCTGAAGGTGAACCGGGTTTGCGTCGGGCTGGGGTGTGTTAACGCGTGGTGTTCCCTCGGATCTCCCTCGCCCCCCGGGCGAGGTGCTGCGCGGTACCACCAAAGTGTGGCTAGTGCTCGGCAAGACGGAACTTGTGCCTGTTGCGGCTTCAGTGTCGGGCGGTATTGGTGACGCCGGCTTGCTCTCTCCTGACGGGGAGTTACCGTATTTGGCCTCCATCTCAGCGAGGCGTGTTTGGAGGGCGTCGGAGAGCCCGGGTTGGCGAGCGAACGCGTAGAGTCGGGCTCGTTGCTCCTCGACCGTACCGCTAATGGCTAGGCCAAACTCGAGGAGGATGGCTTCCAGTTCGTGCTTCTTGCGATACGATATCCACGTGACCCCCATGTCACTGTCAACGTGGTTTTCACTTCCTTTATAAGCTCCGACGCGGTTGAAGACTGGTATTCAGACTATAGCCTGTATATGTTCTTTTCTGGAAGGGTTGGGAACCGTGTCCTTGCTAGGTGGATTGTTGGTTTTCCTTGTAGGTAGCTTAGCAGTGCACAAAACTCTTCAACTATTATCCACTACCCGGTTGGGAATAGGCGATGGAAGCTCTGCTGATTATCCTTGGGGATATTTTGCTGGCTATCCTTGAAGATATTCTTGCTGGCTATCCTTGAAGATATTCTTGATGGCTATCCTTGAGGATATTCTTAATGGTTATCCTTGAGGATATTCTTGATGGTTATCCCTGAAGGGTGTTCTGGATGGTTATCCTTGAGGATATTCTTGATGGTTATTCCTGAAGGGTGTTCTGGATGGTTATCCTTGAGGATATTCTGGAAGGTTATCCTTGATGATACTCTTGATGACCTTCCTAGGGGATATTTCAGCTGGGTATTCTTCAGGATGTGGTTTGTTAACTCTCCTTGAGGATGTGGTTCGGTTAGGAACTGGTGATCGACTGACTCCATATCAGTCGGTGTCGTACTTATATACCGGCTCGGCCGGCCTCGGGCCCTCCTCCCAAGTGGGGAACCATTGCGTGCGAAAGGGACGATGAACTTCTGTTTGCTAAGGGCGACGACGCCGGCTGCGGCGCCGCCGTAGACGTCGCTGTCTGCCCCGAAGGGCCTGCCCTAACCTCTGTCATGTTAATCACGTCGTATGTTTTGCCCTTCGTGTTCTCTTGTAATCTCATTACCCATGTTTCGTGTCGTGGCCGACAAGTCCCTGCGGTTCGTGCCTATACCTAGACGAACCTTTTGGGCTTCGTCAACTCCCCAACTCTGTTTACCCATGTTTCGTGTCGTGGCCGACAAGTCCCTGTGATTCGTGCCTATGCCTAGCCGAACCTTTTGGGCTTCGTCAATTCCCGAACTCGGTTTACCCATGTTTCGTGTCGTGGCCGACAAATCCACGTGGTCCTTGCTGTTGCTAAGCAAAACTTCCCGTCCAAAATGTGCTTCCCAGAGATCTTTGTCCCTAACCTACAATTTTCCGTCCATACTTTTCTTGCTTGTGGGGCTTTAATCCACGATGGATGTTAAATATCCTTTTATCCTGCCTAGTCCCTGCTCGGGCGCCATTCTGTAAGGATGCTAATCACGGGCCAGGATAAATACTCAGCCAGGCCAGGATCCTCCACAGAAAATATTTATTTGTGAGACAGGCAGAATAAAAGAAGGCCTACTGGCCAGGATTTGAAAAAATAAAGAACGGGGAATCTGTAGGGGCAGGAGGAAGGCTGTGGTGCTTGTCTCGTATCTAGGCGAGATCCTTGTCCTAAGGAGGCGGCTGCGTAATCGCGGGGCCGTCCCTATGGTAAGGATCAGGGGTGCAGGGTTCCCGGTATGGGAGGCGGCTGCGTAATCGCGGGGCCGCCCCCAGTGCGGGATTTAGGAGGAAGGTTGGTGGGGGGGGAAGGAAATGCACAAGTCTTGGTGTCTTTGTTCATTTGTCTTTTATTTCAGTTCGAGTTGTATCCTATTTGTCGTTTCTATCCACGCAGGTTCTTCCCGTCCGGCAGGAGGTTTTGGCCCGAGGCCCGGCTCACCCGACTCCTGCATGGCGATGGCCCGCTAATCCAGCGCGGTGACCACCGCCAAGCTCGCAGTCCTCCTTGTCTCTAGGCGCCGTCGTCGTTCTCCTTCCTTTCCCGGCAATACTGGTCGGTCTTGTTTCCTTCCAGCTTCTCCCCGATCGGCGGCCAGCGTTGCCTCCAAGAAACCTCCTCTGCCGCCGATCTGCTGCCCGAGCGTTATCGCCTTCGGCCGCTCGTAAGCATTTGATGGCTTACGTGGCAGTGTCGGGCTTCGGCTCTGCCGAGGTGTATCGGCTCTGCCGCCGTGTGTTGGCTCTGCCCGGCTGGGCGGACAGCGTTGCGTCCGGCAAAGATCTGTTGGCCGAGCGTTATCGCCTTCGGCCGCTCGTAAGCATTTGGTGGCTTACGTGGCGGTGTCGGGCTTCGGCTCGCCTTGCTGTCGATGGCCTTCGGCTCTGCCGAGGTGGGCTCTGCCGGGTTGGTTGGCTCTGCCGCTAAGGGCTCTGCCACAATGGGCTCTGCCGCAATGGGCTCTGCCGCGCAGGGCTCTGCCGAGTATTGTGGCTCTGCCGCTATGGGCTCTGCCGAGTATTGTGGCTCTGCCGCTATGGGCTCTGCCGAGTATTGTGGCTCTGCCGCTATGGGCTCTGCCGAGTATTGTGGCTCTGCCGCTATGGGCTCTGCCGAGTATTGTGGCTCTGCCGCTATGGGCTCTGCCAAGTTGTATATGTACGGGGTTTTAACCCCTATGTACACAAAGATGCCCCCTCTGGGGTTTTCCTTTCCCTAAGACCTACAAATTAGACTATGATCCTATTCTATCTTACATGGCTACAAATCCTAACCTACCTACATGTCTACAAATCCTAACCTACCTACATGTCTACAAATTCTAACCTACCTACATGTCTACAAATCCTAACCTACCTACATGTCTACAAATTCTAACCTACAAACTCTAACCTACCCTATATTTACAAAAGCCTAACCTACCTATATATCTACAAAAATCTAATCTATTTAAATAATACTTGTGAGGGAACCGATATGGTCCCTCACAGTATATATGATCGTGATAAAGGAATTCTTTTTCAGTGCACCTCCAACCCCGAGAGTGAAATAATCATAATCGACTTTGAATTATAATTAATTTAATTACAATGAATGGGCAAATGTTGCATCAATTGAACAAAACTAGAAATGCTTTAAAAAAGAAATTTTCCGAGTTAAAACATTTTAAAAGTCAGAATATTATGGACTTGGAAGAAAAATTTAAACCGATCACTGAACCGTTAAACGAACTTGTCAATGCAAATAAAAAGTTATATAACGCTGAAGGGAAAGAGAAACAAAACAAAACCGAAGAAATAATGAAAACTGATGATATAACGCCGTATATGAAGAAGAGGAAACTTACATTTTATACTGCAAATGACAAAAATTCCACCCCTAAATATGATGAATATAAATCGTTTGATGATATCAATGATATCGAAAAAGATAAGTGAAGGGGACGAGAGCATTAAAATATTCTCGAATTATTAAACCACTTTTAGCTAAATTAGACGTTGCCGAGTCTACCCCCAAACACAAAACTGATGTTGTAACCGGGTCTGGGTTCATTACACTTGAGAGGAAAAAGCCGTGCTTTATTTATTGGAATGACCCGAATGAGCTTTGTGAACGCCTCCAACTCCTGTTAGCATTACAGGGGGTGGGGCACTCAAATAACGGAAATGAAATTACATCGATAATTGCAGAATTGAGAGAAGCTAAAATTATATTCTAATCTATATATATAAAATGCTTTGTCCTGACTGACTGACTGACTGACTGACTGACTGACTGACTGACTGACTGATATATCACAGCCATGGCCAAACCACATGTCTTAGAGACTTGAAGTTTTTTTTTAAAAATCAGAAAAAAAATTTCCAGATTCGTATGGGTATTTTAATTTTCTAATTCCACCTGCAACCTATTTTAAAAAATAAAAAACATAAATTAAAAAAAATAATATTAATGGGATAATATTGTAACGACCCTTTTTCAAGGGTCATACAAACTCTTATTATTACACTCCCCCGTATATGTAAATAATATATAAGTAATAATTAAGCTTACAATGTTAAATTGATAGTTTATTAGGGACACGGAGTCCATCCATATTGATAGTTTATTAGGGACACGGAGTCCATCCATATCAATAGTTTTATTAGGGGCACGAAATCCCAAGGAATACCCCTCATAAGTGCCCAGGTGGCAACCTAGAACACCGATAGTTCGATACGATAGATCGATACGATAGATCGATACGATAGATCGATACAAAAGCGATCGAGGAGGTGCGACCACTAAGCCAAAGACCGTGGCTTTTTGATTTCCGGTCGCGAACCAGACGGACGCGTGTGAGAAAAGAGTCATCGTAAGAAAACGTGCCATCGAAAGCCCCCGAAAGACGCGCGAGTGCGTGAGGAAGTATCAGCGGCGACAGCCTTCTTCCCGCTGCACCCCAGCCACAGACGGCAGAGCATCACCGGCGACAGCCTTCTCCCGCTGCACCAAGTACCATAGCTAGAGCACGTGAGCCACTTGTTTTCCCCTTCCCCTTTGGCCGCAGCCAGGGGCAGCGTATTAGTGAAATAAAAGAAACATACCATTACAACTAAATAGTAGTGCCTTTTCCTCCAACCCGACCACCTCTGCCCCCCCCCCACTCCCTGCATGCTAACCTAGAGTAGTTCGCCGGGAACTTTGCGCGCTTGGCTTCCCATCCGCACAAAACTCCCGAGTCTGCACCTCTGCTCCCCCCCTCAACTCAATCCTCTGCCGGCGTACGCTGCGTGGCCCGACGGTTCCTCTGCGTTTGGTCTCGCATCCGCACCGGAACTCCCGAGTTCACGCCGCTACGCTATTGGCCTGCCCACCAACCCCGGTAGCCTCCGCGACCATCCGGAGTGGTAGAAATCCCGTAGCCTCCGTGATTATCCGGAGGAGGAGACCCGAGAAGCCCCAGTGTCCCGAGGATTCCCATGACTCCCCGCCCCCTCGTCCCACGAGCTTTTAGCGAAGGGTGCCAGATCAGCTGCCAGAGCTGCCTGATCGGCTGCCAGAGTTGCCTGATCGGTGGCCAGAGTTGCCAAATCAGTCGAAATTACCAGGGTTGCCAGATCAGCCGAAATTGCCAGAGTTGCCAGATCAGTCGAAATTACCAGGGTTGCCAGATCAGCCGAAATTGCCAGGAAATTACCAGAGTTGCCAGACCGGTTGCCAGGGTTGCCACATCGGTCAAAAGTTGACAGAGTTGCCAGATCGGTCAAAGTTGCCAGGGTCGCCAGATCAGTCAAAGTCGCCAGAATTGCCAGATCGTGCAGAGTTGCCAGATCGTGCGGTCGTTAGTTCCCCCAAACGGTCGATCGCCAAGCCAGGCGATCGCCGCGTATCACCGCCAGGGACGTCCTTGTTTACACAACCGACTGCCGGCCGCTCAGCAGCATGGCTACGAGTCGAGAACGGTCCAGCACCAACATAATAAGTTGCGATCAGTGGTAGGGGTTATGTATCAACACTTCTGCCGGTCTTTCTGATCTTACGTACAAAAATTCCATCTACAGGTTCCACCCTTCTATACAAATTTCTTGTGTAGGTTCCTTGGCCGCGACTGAGGTCTTACCCCGGCTATAGAAACCACGTCACAATATTGATATTTGTCTAAGGCTTAGAGTAGGCCTTGCCTCATTTTAAATTTGTCATTAGACTTCAAAGAATCTTTATTTCTCATTCAGTGAGCTGACTTAAAAGCGAAATTTAATACAACATTTTAAGTGTGGATCTGCATCCGATCAAAGCGATGATGCAATAGCGGGCCCTCTAGTTTAGTATATATTTATGACTCAATATTCAAATGAGATTATAATCGTCATGTCCGTTGACAAGTTTGGACGTTATTTAAGAGAAAAGCAGAACACCAATCATTTAAAGCGATATGAGAAAACCGTGACAGGACTCTATCTTGACACAGACGGGAATTTCAGCATTCAACAAAGGCGTATAAAAAATGGAGGTTTTCCGATTGAAAATGGGGATTTCGTCATCAAAGCATACGTTGACAGTACGATAAATCAGCTGAGAGAATCCGTCACATCATTGATTGTAAAATATCAAACAGAATTTGGAGAAAGTTTTCTCGGGGCGATCGGTAGCGATACCGATGGGAATTTTACTATAAAAAATGATGGAAGGGAAACTAACGATATAGTTACCAAGGCCTATGTTGACAAGAGCATTGAAGGGTTGAGGGAGTCAATTATTTCTCATAAACAAGAATTAATTGTTAGTATACCTGATATGGGCGGTAAGGGTGCATCAGACCAAGGCAAGATCAGCAAAGTTTTTGCCGATGTATATTCCTTGGCTTTCTGGTGCATCAAGTCGACTCGTAGGTGAATATCAATCTGATAGACACCACCCTCTCCTCGGAGAGGGTCCTCCGCGTGGTACCTCCTGGAAACGTACCAAGGTACGGCTAATACGAGCGGCAGTCTCCCGTGAATCCTCTATCCACAAATCCCATGACTCCACTTCCCTACCGTGACCTGGGCAAGTCTTTAAACGGCCTCCCCTCAAGTCAGGCGTGTAATGCGACCCGTGCCCTCTGACTTTCGGTTCGCAGCTGAGGGGTTAATTCAGCTGTGTTCGAACGGAGCCTTCCCAGGGCCGGGCAACCCTGGGTCGGAACTAGCCTTGCCGTGGCTTAGGGGCGAAGCCACGGTCGACCTCCTTCAAAGCCCCAAACCCCTCGGGCCCGCCGCGCTCGCCTCGTCAAGCAACGCGGGCGTTAATGATCATGGCCAACTTACAACAATCCGCTTCGGACCTCATGGGGGAGGTAAAACCCCAAAAAACCATCTCCGAAATCGACGAAGATGAGTTATTGCGCTCGGATGATGAGACTTTAACTCCGTCGAGTTCGGTGGGGACTGCTAAGTCAAGCACTCCCCAAACGTCACGACCAACCACTACAAACACCAAGGCGAGCCACGCCAAGGTGAACGGGGGTAACGAAAAGACAAAGTCGTTCACCCACCAACAGAGGAAGGCGCAGGCCAGCAAGGCCCGTTTCATTCTGGCAAAGATCGCCAAGAATGAGAAGGAGGGCAAAGCTGACCAGCGCGATCAACAGGACAAAGCTCGATTCAAGGCAGTGGTCGATGATTTCGAGCGTTATGAAAAGGAGCACCCGGAGGCGTTTATACAGCCCCAATCGAAGCGCAATCGCTCACAGGAAGTGAGTGAGACCGCTCCGAAAAGGGCAAAGGACGCCAAAGGTGTTGCTAGAGCTACGTCCTTCGTCAAGCCGGCGAAGAAATTCAGCGAGGTGGCTAGAGACAGCCTAGCCATGGCACTGGTGGACGAGCTCAATGACGATGGGCGCCTGCTGTCGGAGAAGTGGGATGAGGTCGAGACCAGATTGTCTGAGATGGTATCAGACAAGATACTAGCTGAGCCAGCTGGTTCGACACCATCCTTCGACTCCTCAGACATGGTTCGAGGGCACCGGGTGATCAGGTGCGACGATGAGTCCTCGAAGGACTTCTTGGCGGAGTGCGTCGCTAAGATTAGCGGCGCCTGGAAGGGGCTTAGCCTAAAGCTCGTCCCCGCCACGGATATCTCGAGAAGGCCCAGAGCTCGCATCTGGTTGCCAAAGGGGCTCACGAACCATGATAGGGTGCTCAAGACTCTGAGGGCTCTAAACCAAGATGTCGACATGGCAGACTGGGCCATCCTGAAGGCAGAGCGGGAGATGAGGACAAGCCAGCCTTTCTTGTTCCTCATCAACAAGCAGTGCCTGCCGCATCTAGAGAAAACAGAGTACAAAGTGCGTTATGGCATAAGGAAGGCAAAGATAAAGGTCTTCCTAGCCGAGCCAGATGACAACCTGGAAGACGACGTCGACGACACCAAGCAGATGCTCGATGACTTGGTGATCGACGATGATAGCCCCAACACCATACCGCAATAATACCGAAGGTCGTGCAGATAAACCTGAAGCGTAGCTCGCACGCTTCGGCAAATCTTGCAGTCCACCTCCGAGAGGAGGACATCGACATCGGCCTCTTACAAGAGCCATGGACCAGGGACGGCCAAATCTCTGGCGTGGCTATAAAAGGATATACAACACTATACACAAACTCGACAGGTAGGCCGAGGGCGGGTATAATCATTAAAAACAACCTTAACGCTCTTCTACATCCCAATCTTAGCAACTCAGACCTAGCAGTGGCCAGGCTTGAAGCAGCGGATGGGACAGCCATGCTGTTAGCATACGGATACATGGCCCACGATGAACCGGCACCCCCTGAAGCGTTTGTCAGGGTGATGCAATGGGCCGAGGACTCCAAGACGACACTCATCCTCGGGTGTGACGCCAACGCCAGGCACACACTGTGGTGAAGCAAGGAAACAAACGAAGGGGGTGAGTCTCTTTTTGAACATATTATATGTCGTGATGTCACTATCTGCAATAAAGGGGAAACACCCACCTTTATTTTTCCGAGTACGGAAGAATTCCAAGGATGGGAGGAGGTCCTAGATATAACGCTCCAAATAGAGCACAGTAACCACAGGGTAGAAAAATGGAGGGTTACGCCAAAAAACTCTTTTTCAGACCATAGATACATATTCTTTGAGATTTCGATGCCGACTTGAGAGACGGCACCGAAGCGCAATCCCCGCAACACAGACTGGAACAAATATGAAAAGATACAGTCAAAGGTGAAGAACAGGAAGGTCAAAGTAAGACCCACCCCGAAAGGAATAGACAAGGAAGTCGAGGACTTCACGAATATTCTCAACAACGCGTACGAAGAGTCGTGCAGAGTAACGTACTCCAAGAAGACATATCCGCAATGGTGGAACAGAGAGCTGAGCGAGCTTAGGAAAAAGGCTAGGAAAGCCTTTAATACAAGTTACGGAACCAAAGACTGGCAGCCGTATAAGGAAATACACAAAGAATACAAAAAAGCGATATGCGCAGCCAAGAAAGACTCTTGGAGCATGTACTGCGAATCGCTAGAAGGAATCAAAGACACGGCTAGGTTGAGCAAAATACTAGCCAAGGGGCATACAAGCCCCACTCTTATAAACAGATCTGACGGCACAGGAAGTACGTCAGCAGAAGAGACACTGGAGATCCTGCTGGACACACATTTCCCAGGTAACCAGAAAGAAGAAACTCGATCAGAGGAAAGCCAATTGGCGGAACACCAGCAAAGAGTCGACGAGATCGTCACCATGGAAAGAATCCAATGGGCGGTAGACTCTTTCGATAAGTACAAAAGTCCGGGACCGAACGGAATCATACCAGCAATGTTGCAGACAACAAAAGCATGCATTGGCAGATGGCTGCAAGCAATCTTCCAAGCATGCATCAAAACAGCACACATACCACTTCCGTGGAAGGAAGCAAGAGTAGTCTTTATACCAAAACCAGGAAGAAGAGGACACATCCAAGCCAAGGATTACAGGCCGATCAGCCTGACCTCATTCCTCATGAAAACAATGGAATGGATACTAGATATCCATATCAGAGAAAGAACGGAGAAAAACCTTTCCGAAGCACAGCATGCATACAGGAAAGGCAAGTCCACTGAAACAGCACTACACGAAGTAGTGGGATACATAGAAAAGGCACTGGTCTACAAAAACTACACATTGGCCACCTTCTTAGACATAGAAGGCGCCTTCAATAACGTAAACGCAGATTCCATCCTGAGCTCCCTCAAGAGGATTAGAGTTGAAGTAGGTATCAGAAAATGGATCGGCGCAATGCTAACGAGCAGAAGGATAACAGCCGAACTGAGTGGCACTCATCACACGAGGCACGTGAAGAGGGGCACACCTCAGGGAGGAGTTCTGTCTCCACTGCTGTGGCTGATTAACATGGACGACATATTGAGAGAACTCAATAGCGAAGGAGTTAAAGTGGTAGCATACGCAGACGACGTAGTTCTACTCGCTTCAGGACCATTCCCAGACGTCATCAGCGAACTAATGACAAGGGCGCTGAAAAAACTCAACCAATGGGCAAAAGCCTGTGGGTTGGGCATAAACCCAAGCAAAACGGAACTTATGCTCTTTACGAAGAGAACAAAGATTCCCAGATTCAGTAAACCGAAGATAGACGGTACAGAGCTAGAGCTGTCACAACAAGCCAAGTATCTAGGAGTGATACTGGATACAAAGCTATCATGAAAACAAAACATCAACGAAAGAGTAAAGAAAGCGAGCATAGCATTCTACTCCTGCAGGAAGATGTTCGGGAAAAACTGGGGCATCAACCCCAAGACAATAATATGGCTCACCACAGCGGTTGTAAGACCCATACTCACATACGGAGCACTAGTATGGTGGCCAGCACTAACTAGGGCATACAACATCCAGAAACTTACAAGGATACAAAGGTCGGCATGCGCAGGTGCAACGGGAGCACTTAGATCGTGCCCCGCAGCAGCGCTGAATGCCATTCTAAACATATTAGCGATAGAACATTTCATAAGGAACACAGCAGCCCAAAGCGCGGTACGACTGAAGGCAAACCAGAGCTGGAAGAACTACCACACCGGGCACTGTAAGATCCTGAACAAAATAAACGATCGGCTAACAGTAAATACCGACTACATGACAACCGAGTTGCGGTTCGGAAATGCATATACTACGAAATACCCAACAAGAGAAGAGTGGAGAAGAGGGAGTGTAACCGAGCCAGATGAGGTATCACTCTACACCGATGGCTCAAAAAGGAGCGGCGGGGTAGGGGCCGGAATCTTTGCTGAAACCTGGGGGATAGAAGAGTCCTTCCACCTCCCAGGGTCAGCAACAGTGTTCTAGGCGGAGGTCCTCGGGATTTTGAAAGCAGCTGAACTTTCATTGGGCCGAGACCTCCAGAATACCAAGGTAAGGATATACTCAGATAGCCAAGCGGCCATCAAATCTCTCGCAACAGCAAGGACTTCATCCACACTAGTCGCCAAATGTAAGGAGGCACTGGGTACCCGGGCACAATGACATCCCCGGCAACGAAAAAGCTGACGAACTGGCCAGAAAAGGGTCAGTAGAAATTGCAGTAACAACAGATATTCAAGTATCTCTGAACACTGTTCAAGCCGAGATCCACCACCACTTCAAAGCACTAGCCAGCAAAGAATGGTCGATGAAGGCAGAACACAGGAGATCGAAACTGTGCTGGCCTGAATACAATAGGAAACGGACTGCAGAGCTGATCTCCAAGAGTAAAACGGACATCAGAAGGGTAACGGCAGCCATCACGGGCCACTGGCCAATAGGCACGCATGCCTGTAAGATGTGCCTACCCTATAACCCACACTGCAGAAGTTGCAAGGAACCAAACGAGCAGGAGACACCGGAGCATCTACTGTGTCACTGCCCGGCTTTCAACCAGCTTAGAGAGCGTCACTTCGGAGCCCACCAACTCGGGTCACTAGGGGAAGTGGGGAGGCAGCCAGTGAGTGCCATCCTAGCTTACCTGAATGACACGGGCTGGTACTGCTGGGAGGCGCAGACTACAACCAACACGAGGGTGTGGATCAAAACGGAGCATAGCTCTAATTGGAGGTTACAAGCAGTAACCTCACCACTGACACCTACCTACCATACCTGATATCAAAACTGCTGATATTGACGATCGATTAGACAGACTTGAGATAGTTATCTCAAGTATTATTGAAAAAATGGGATATTCCAAATAATTTGATACTCATTCAAATTAATTCGCTTTTAATATTATAAAATCTGATTCATATTCATCTGATAATGAGTAGACGGGGTATTATTAACGAATTACATGCTCCTGCGCGGAAAAATTTTCAACGTCGGCGGGTTATAACAAAGGGGATAAATTGCTTATGGCAGGCCTACTTGGTGGAAATGGGAAAATATTCTACATCGAATAATAATTATCGTTATCTGTTAACACTTATTGATACATTTTCCAAATTTGCGTGGGGTGAAGCACTTAAATCTAAGACTGCAAAAGATGTTTCTGATGCAATGCAGAAAATTTTAAAAACTGAACGCGGTTTCCGAGAAATCTGCGAACAGACGATGGGAAGGAGTTTTTTAATGCTCAATTTAAGTCTTTAATGAATCGGTATGAAATAAATCACTATTCAACGTTTAGTAGTTTAAAGGCTTCAATTGTTGAAAGATTCAACAGGACTTTAAAAGAACTCATGTGGAAGGAGTTTTCCTACAATGGGACCTATAAATGGATTGATATGTATAGAAGGTTAATTGAATTTTACAATAACAAAATACATAGAATTATAAAAATGGCTGCTATCGAAGTGAACACTAGCAATGAAAAACATATCTTGAAAACGGTATACAATAATATTAAAATGTTTGCAGGTAGTTGAGAAAGTACTTAGAAGAAAAGGGAAAAGATCCCTTGTTCGCTGGCTCGGTTTTCCGAAATCCGATGACAGCTGAATAAACACATCTGAAATTGTCTAATGAAATAAGTACACAAACAATTTTTTGTTTTATTTTCTTTTATTTATTTCAAATATTTAAGAAAATTTTAATTTTAACTTATTATATATATATGTACATTAGATTTAATTTATTTGTAAATCTTATAATTTAAAATTTTTTAATAAATTATTATTATTATTATTTACATTTGTTTTATTTTAAATTTAAATTAAATTAAAGTCGGGATTCTCTAATTTAGCCATTTTAATATAATGCCAGACTAAGTCTCGTTCATATTTGTCGAGCGCACTTTGATTTTCATCTCGTTTTCTTTTGAGTTTAATTTTAATATCTTCACTTAGGGAAGATTCATCTATCTGCCCCGAATCTATTGCGCTTGCTTGTAGAGCTGATATACAACCTATTACTTCGGGTTCTATTGTATTGTAATGCCCAATCGCAAGAGTTGAAATCCCGTCTTGACAAATAATTCTTTTATCATCCCTATTGTCTAATGTTATTTTGGATATTTTATATGTATTAATTTCATGTCCTCTAGACCTAAACATGTACATACTATCACTTTCTTGTTCTCCAGTAAACAAACAATTTTTGTAATTGTTGAACGTAATTTTTTGTAAGGCACTCCGTTTCACGCCTTTATTCCTTTTTACGCATTTCTCTGGCTTACTACCTGCACCCGCCACTGTGTACGCATACATTTTTGAGCGAAGACCCACAAACTCACGCATTGACCTACCCTGCAGTTCATTTTTAATGAAACCTAATCCTTTTTTGTTACACTGCTGAAAATTTTATTGCTTAGCAATAAAATCTGGATATTCAGAAGTGTCGAATTTTGAGGGAACATCAGAACGAATATCGCTATACAAATCTTCTGTTTTTATGGAATATATGAAGGAATCTGTATCCATGTAATTTAATTTCAGTGCTTCTTGGAATTTGGGTTTCATGTATGCATAATGGAAATCATACATCTTCCATTTTGATAGCTCCAACACAACGAAACCCAAGTATGTTAGTTTATTGCAAACGTTATGTAATCTTTTCATTTGGATTGCATACATATTTTCAGTGAACTTTGTTGCACTGTGAAAATTTGATCTGGCTATCAAGTCCACATTATCTTGGGCGCCCACCTTTCGGACCAACAGGTGGGGCCTCCCATTCCGTAACTAGACGAACATCCTTGTGCTTTAAGCTTTTCTCCATTGTCTTTCCGTAGACCGAGTTGTTTAAAAGCTTAAAAAAGTCTTTCTCAAAATTACTTTTAGCCCTAGTCC
This sequence comes from Drosophila aff. chauvacae BK-2020, assembly GCA_018903765.1. Taxonomy (NCBI): domain Eukaryota; kingdom Metazoa; phylum Arthropoda; class Insecta; order Diptera; family Drosophilidae; genus Drosophila; species Drosophila aff. chauvacae BK-2020. The sequence goes on from JAEIGO010000931.1 coordinate 82,009, forward strand.
TATGCTCGGTATTTAGATCAATATACTTCTTAAGCCATGGTTTTTGCTTAAATTGAAGGATTGCATGAATTTTTTCTACCTCCAGCCCATTTTTAATAGCCTGCTGTAAAACTTTATAGTGTATGATATATTTTTTTTTTATCACACAAATCGGCTATTAGTTTCGGAGTTTTGGAATTTTTTGAAGGAAGTCTGTTTGCGGGGCAAAAAGGCAAGTCATTGTATATATCATGAAGCGAGTATGGATATTTCAAATCTACTTCTACAATATATCCATACTCGCTACTTTCAGAAATAGATTTTATGTCAAACAAATCTATTTCTGGTTCTTCTAGCCATTTAAAATCCCCATAAGGCAGTGCTTCAGACATTGCCCATCCATATAAATTATTGGCATCAACATACATTAAGTACTCTCATTCCTTTGAAGGATCAAAATCTTCAAGGTATTTATGGTTTGCCTTTGTATATCTATGAGTACTTTGAACTAGACCCCCTCGAATTCCAGACTGAATAAACGTTATCATGTCAAAATCAGTGAGCAATTCGAGCGATATTTCTGTTGTTTTTAGCATCGCATCCCATGACAAACCCGGTGTTGTGTAATAGTGGGCAGGGTCGAGCTCATAAATAGATGAAAAATAGCCCTAAAATTCTGGAAAAAAACAGTGAGCAGCAAAACATCTGTTTTCAGATATAACTCCATATAATCCTTAAGTGTTTGACACTTGAAGTGGTTCCAAACCTGAACCGCATGCAGGTAGTCAGCCTCAGAACATTCTGTGTCTGTTAAATGACTGTAAAATTCACTCCTTGAGGGTAGAGAAGTTTCCGACAACTTCTTTTCAGAATCTAGATATTCATAGGGGAAAACTCCTTTCCTACGAAGTAAACTGAAATCTAGCGTATTTGGAAATTGATTTCGAAGAACCTTGAAATCCCCTTCATTTAAATTTCCTGCAAGAGTGTCTAAGCTAGAGGACATGAAACGAAAAGTGTCTAAAAATCTAATTTCTAACTTATTTTTTCCCACAGTGATATATTTAGATAATGAAACATATAATTCCTTATTCAAAGGAATTATTTTAATTTCCCCATCAATGTCCCCAAGATTTTTAACGAAAAGGTGGAGGTCATAATTTGAGAGGTTGTGGAAGAAGACGGGTATAAAAACGCCTGTTCTATATTTTAGATTGCAATCACTATGTGCTGCCCCACGAAATTGACCTGTAAAATGACAGTGATCTCTCACTCTGTCATTACCTAAAATTCCCTTACATATATGGCAATTAAGTGCCTCATCAAAATCGTAAGAGTCCTGTGTACTCATTTGAATCGGAACTACATGAGTCATGTACTTTTCATAAATAGCAGACAAATCGGGTATAATTGAATCAACAAAAGTGCGCCCGACATCTAACCCAGTCTGTGAGGGACCGGATCGGTTCCCTCACAAGAATTTATTTAAATAGGTTAGATTTTTGGTAGATATATAGGTAGGTTAATATTTGTAGACATGTAGGTAGGTTAGGATTTGTAGATATGTAGGTAGGTTAATATTTGTAGACATGTAGGTAGGCTAATATTTGTAGACATGTAGGTAGGTTAGGATTTGTAGATATGTAGGTAGATTAGGATTTGTAGACATATAAGATAGAATAGGAACATAGTTTAATTTGTAGGTTTTAGGGGAAAGACAACCCAGAGGGGGGCATCTTTGTGTACATGGGGGTTAAACCCCCGTACATATACATTGCGGCAGAGCCCATAGCGGCAGAGCCAACGTGTCACGGCAGAGCCCATACTAGCGGCAGAGCCAAGACACTTGGCAGAGCCCATAGCGGCAGAGCCATAACACTCGGCAGAGCCCGTAGCGGCAGAGCCAAGACACTTGGCAGAGCCCATAGCGGCAGAGCCATAACACTCGGCAGAGCCCGTAGCGGCAGAGCCAAGACACTTGGCAGAGCCCATACCGGCAGAGCCATAACACTCGGCAGAGCCCGTAGCGGCAGAGCCACAACCTGGCAGAGCCCGTAGGGGCAGAGCCACAACCTGGCAGAGCCCATGGCGGCAGAGCCCATGGCGGCGGAGCCCCTTGCGGCAGAGCCCATGGCGGCAGAGCCCATGGCGGCAGAGCCCATGGCGGCGGAGCCCCTTGCGGCAGAGCCCTTGGCGGCAGAGCACACCTCGGCAGAGCCGAAAGCCAGCGACAGCAAGGCGAGCCGAAGCCCGACGCCGCCACGTAAGCCACGACGGCTTACTAGCGGCCGAAGGCGATAACGCTCGGCCAACAGATCGGTTGCCGGACGGAACGCTGTCCGCCCAGCCGGGCAGAGCCAACACACGGCGGCAGAGCCGATACACCTCGGCAGAGCCGAAGCCCGACGCCGCCACGTAAGCCACGACGGCTTCCTAGCGGCCGACGGCGATAACGCTCGGGCAGCAGATCGGCGGCAGAAGAGGTTTCTTGGAGGCAGCGCTGGCCGCCGATCGGGGAGAAGCTGGAAGGAAACCAGACCGACCAGTAGTGTCGGGAAAGGAAGGAGAACGACGACGGCGCCTGGAGACAAGGAGGACTGCGAGCTGGGCGGTGGTCACCGCGCTGGAGTAGCGGGCCATCGCCATGCAGGAGTCGGGTGAGCCGGGCCTCGGGCCAAAACCTCCTGCCGGACGGGAAGAACCGGCGTGGATAGAAACGACAAATAGGATACAACTCGAACTGAAATAAAAGACAAATAAACAAAGACACCAAGACTTGTGCATTTCCTTCCCCCCCACCAACCTTCCTCCTAAATCCCGCACTGGGAACGGCCCCGCGATTACGCAGCCGTCTCCCATACCGGGAATCCTCCTCCTGACCCTCGCCTCGGAGTGGCCCCGCGATTACGCAGCCATCTCCTTGGCAGGTGACCCCTCTTCCTGACTCTTGCCTGGGAAGCGGCCCCGCGATTACGCAGCCGTCTCCCTGGTAGGAATACTTCCTCCTAAATCCCGCATTGGGAGCGGCCCCGCGATTACGCAGCCGTCTCCCATACCGGGAATCCTCCTCCTGACCCTCGCCTCGGAGTGGCCCCGCGATTACGCAGCCATCTCCTTGGCAGGTGACCCCTCTTCCTGACTCTTGCCTGGGAAGCGGCCCCGCGATTACGCAGCCGTCTCCCTGGTAGGAATACTTCCTCCTAAATCCCGCATTGGGAGCGGCCCCGCGATTACGCAGCCGTCTCCCATACCGGAAATCCTCCTCCTCAATCCCGCATTGGGAGCGGCCCCGCGATTACGCAGCCGTCTCCCAAACCGGGAATCCTCCTCCTGACCCTCGCCTTGAAGTGGCCCCGCGATTACGCAGCCATCTCCCTGGCAGGTGATCCTCCTTCCTGATTCTCGCCTGGGAAGCGGCCCCGCGATTACGCAGCCGTCTCCCTGGCGGGAAAATCCTCCTTCTTGATCTCGCCCGGGAAAACGGCCCCGCGATTACGCAGCCATCTCCCGGGTGGAACTGCTTCCTCCTAAGTCCCGCATTGGGGGCGGCCCCGCGATTACGCAGCCGCCTCCCATACCGGGAATCCTGCACCCCTGATCCTTACCATAGGGACTGCCCCGCGATTACGCAGCCGCCTCCTTAGGACAAGGATCTCGCCTAGATACGAGACAAGCACTACAGCCTTTCTCCTGCCCCTACAGATTCCCCGTTTCTTTATTTTTCCAAATCCTGGCCAGTAGGCCTTCTTTTATTCTGCCTGTCTCACAAATAAATATTTTTCTGTGGAGGATCCTGGTCTGGCTGAGTATTTATCCTGGCCCGTGATTAGCATCCTTACAAGTCTTTGTTACATATTTATCAAGTGTTGAGTCAAAGGAACACTTGATATAATATGCAAAGGCTATTGGCTTATGGTTATTTACTATTTTTGTTTTTTGACTTACATCTATCGATGCACGTTCAAGTATGCACTCGAAGTCAGCATACACTGCAAATCGGACCTCCAGCTGGCAATAAGTATTTTTAAATTTCAGCTCTGTTTCTCCTTCCTTGGGCTGTTGTATCACGATCTTGCCACATCTTTCTTCATGACGTTTGGCTCTTGCCAAACTTGTTGAATAACCGAGGCATACGTCACAGAACAAACGGCTATTTCCAGTTTTTCCCAATTGAGATGATAAAAGGCTGCAATAAAAAAGACAATAAATTTAATAAGTAAATTTGATAAATAATAAATATATATTATTATTTCTATTTTATTTTATTTTATTTATTTTTATTTTTTTTTTTCATTTTATGTTTTTGTTTCTTTGATTTTATAGATGCTTACCGGGACATATTTTTAATCCAGACATAATGTCCATGTAGATTGGTGTATGGGGGGTTGAGGTACAACAAATTTATATGGTGTTTCCTCTTCGCTCCAGTTAAGAAAAGAGGTCCGTCAACATTGTCTTTTTCCTCTTCATATAGATGTACATTTACACTGATATGTTGATTTTGCTCTATGAAACGATTTGTTTGTTTCAGCTGTATTGGAAACGATATTCCTGAGAAGTCCACTGTGATCCCGTTGCTGGTTTGGATGATTGGAGATTTAATATCCACTCCATATGCATTGCAGCGTTCTCCCTTTTCTTTTGGGTCAAGTGCTGAGATAATCGCCCACTTGAAGCAGTAAGCATCATTGTTTTGAACATTGATGCATGCTTTCCGGTTTTTCAAGGGTGTGGGTAGCTCGAAATACTCCGATCCTTTTAGAGGAACACATTGTAACATGTTCAATTCAACTCTAATTATTTCAGTTAGTGTCCACCCACTTCCCGCTTCTTGGAATTCTTCAATTTTTGTTATTAATTCCGTTGGGTGGGCATAATATAATTCCATTAAATCCGTCGATATCGTAGCCAGACACATCTTGCTCTGGAGCGATTTTACTTCGACATGAATTTCCTCATCCTTCATCAAAATGTATTCCGCAAATAGCTCTAAATTTATTTGTGATGAGATATGAGTGGATAGGACTCTTTCAATATGAGGGAGCAGCGCTTGACCCGCTTCATTTAGGAATTCACGCGGAATCCTAAGAGCTGGTCCCTCGTTCATGTACATATATTGAAGAATGCGTCCCTTGAAGCCGTCGGTAATTTGCTTAATTTGGCCATTTACAGGTTTGACCGCAGCATATTTATGTTTATCCGTCCGAACATGGTGATGCCATTTGGTATTGGCAGGAAGTTGTTCCTGACAGAAGTCGCAGAAAATTCCATTCGCGTTCTTGATGATGTTGATGTTCATGTTGTTGGCGTACATTTTGGTTTTGATTTGTTTTTGTTTTTAGTTTATTTAAATTTGTTCTAAATTTGAGTTTTTGTTTTTCACTAAAACAAATTTGTTTAAAATTTGAGTTTTTGTTTTTCACTAAAGCTCGGGCTTGTGAACTTTTGAAATTTTTAATTATTTGATTTTAAAAACTTAATTGGCACTGGTGTTTTTTAGGATTTTAAATTTCACTGAAACTGACGAATACTCCGAATTGTTTGAATAGCAAACTAGAAGTGATTCTTAAGACTCAGTTAGTCTATACGGAGAGGCATACAAATCCTAAAAAACACAAACATTTGGGAATCACTTCACATTTTTCCCACCCTTTTTTATCCCTTTTGAAGCGTGTTCTGAGTTCGTTGCGAAACAGTTACAAGTGTATCCATTTACCCAACTCCCACGCACTCCTAGTTGTGTTGAGTAATTCAAGATGTTGTTTCAAGTATTCGATCGGTTGTAAGTGGAGGGAGTGTGGGAAAATCACAGACTATCCTTTTCAAGGATCTTGGATGATCGTCCTCGTTGGGAAACCGTTACAAGTGTATCCATTTACCCAACCCCACACACTCCTAGTTGCGTTGACTAATTCAACATGATGTTTCAAGCATTCGATCAGTTGTATGTGGAGGGAGAGTTGGGAAAATCACACACTGACCCTTTCAAGGGTCGTTGGTGAGCGTCCTTCCTAGGAATTTAGCGCGCTTCTTCAATTACACACCCTCCCTTTGACTCAAGATTGCTCGTGAACGTACACGTGCGAGGCAGGATCGCTGCAGCGCGGGATCGCTCGTGTGCGGCGCGGGATCGCTGCGGTGCGCCCTTTTCCATTACACTCCCTCCCTTTTTTAAGTGGAGGGTCGTGGGTGAACGAGTACATGCGCCTGATAAACATACACGTGCGGGACAGGATCACTCGCGATCGTGGGAACCCTTGAACACTTGTTTCTCAAGTGTCCTTTTACATGCTGTGACCCTAATTTATTCCATCTTTATTACCCCCTCGGTTGACAGGTTGACATCTAACCCTCATTAATTGCATTTTTTATTACTTAATTTTGACAGCTAACCCATTAAATGCATTTTATTACCCTTGCCGACATCAAAGGTCCCGAAAATGGGGTAAATATACTACTTTAGTGATCACTCGTTCCTCTATACCCTCCCGACCTTTGGAAATGTGTGGAACCTGGTGTACATTCCCCCTAAATTAAATCAATTCACCGCATTAATCTTGATATTTCATTGGCATTATGTAATAGGACAAACTATTATTTATTTACAAAATCATTTAGACATAACTAAAAACGTGCCCTGTGAAGGATTTGGTCGAAAACATGCTCGCTTTCGAGATATCAAGCCTTAAACCCGGCCCCGCCTTACCTTTAGTATTGTAACATTTATCTTTAAACGCGTTTTCCCGAAAGTAGTGTTTTCCAAAAGTTTTGCCACGATTTTGACGAAACCATAGAAGATATCCTAGATCTGTAAAGAGTTACTTATTCACAAAACATCTCGCTAGGTCTAGACACAAGCTTTTTTCCAAACATTTTTTTTTTAATCTTTTACAGTCATTTTTAGATTGAAAAACATGGTCAAAAAGGAAACCTTATTTGAAATCGCTGCCATTTTTGTGAAATTTGCAAATATTAAAAAAAGCTTGTGTCTAGACCTAATCGACGTTCTTAAAATTAAGTTAAAAAAAAAAATTCTATTTGCTTGAAGGTTCTGAAGATGAGATTTCTTGCCAGCCGTTTGACTCTGTCGCGCCGGCAGTGGTTTATTCAACGACGCGCCAATGGCAAATTTTATGATAAATTCATTTCGTTTTTTTTTTAAAGTTCAAGCATTAATTAATCAAATAAAAAAAATTTTGTTCGGATATCATGTGTAGTTTTTTTGCAATCCATTCTTTAAAAATAGTCCCCAAATTTGACCGCGAAGGTAGAAGACCCCCTTAATTGTAGTCATTGCTAGAGTAGAGTAAGAATAATAGTTATATTCAAAACTAATTGATCATAATTTCTAAGCTAATCTTCCAAGCAGCCAGTGACCAGTAAGAGCCCTAACGGCCAGGGCGCAGCTTTCCCTGCTTAGTGACACTAGCTCCTTTGAGCGTTTCGCTGAACGGCGTGGCCAGATCATTCTAGAGTGGCGGCAGGTGATGAGGTTTTCCCATTTCCTGTCCGCGAGGAGGTGGAAGTACTCCCTACAGATTAGTCTGCGAGTGGCCAAGGGCATGTCAACTGACTCCCTCTCCGGCTGAAGAGGGGAGGTTGTACCCTGCCTGGCAGCGCAGTTGCCCTCGATGTCCCTATGTCCTGGGACCCAGATGAGGTGGAGGTCGTACTGCTCCGCCATCTCGTGAAGAGATCTGCGGAAGTCGTTGATGGTCTTCGAGTTGGAAGAAATAGATTCGAGTGACTGTCAGAGAAAATGCATAAGGGAGCTCTGCCCCTAGTTGGGGGGAGCTGATCAAGGGCTTCTTTGATGGCGTAAACTTCCGCCTGAAAGACGCTGCAGTGGTCGGGTAGCCTAAACGAGACGTTTAATCCCAGGTGTTCATAGTATATACCTCCTCCCACCCGGCCGTCCAGTTTTGAGCCATCCGTGTAGATGTGAAGGGACCGTAGGGGTCCAGGGGGTCCTAGGTTCCATTCCGTTCTGTCGGGGATGTAAACCTGGAAGGGTGTGATGGGGTGTTCAGTGGGGACACAGTAGTCAGTGTTTCCCTCAGTAAGGTGAGGAGCAGAGCCGCGGTTCGTGTGTCCGAAACTCAGTCTTCTCCACAGACCCGCGCCCTTCAGCCTTAATGACGAGAGTGACGCGGTCATCTCTCCCATTAGTTCAATTGGGAGGATATCCAGGAGAACGTCCAAGGCGTCTCCCGGAGTTGTGCGCAGGCTGCCTGTCATACAGATCTCAGCCATGCGCTGAATTTTTCTGAACTTGCCCAGGCGGGTAGACCGCTTTATAGCTGGCCACCAGATTGCCACTCCGTAGAGGAGTATCAGGCGAATGGAGTGCTGTCTTTGTCGACCTGCCCCTCCTGTACGCGTGTTGAGATCCTGATAAGGATGATTGGGGAATATTGGTCCTAAGATGCAGACTGATGAGTCTCTCCAGCGTCTTGAGTAGAAGCGAGGAGAGGCTTATCGGCCTATAATCCTTAGGCGTGCAATGCGATGGCTTGCCTGCCTTGGGGATGAAAACAATTTTTGAGCGGAGCCATCCGTTCGGAATGACCCCTGAATCGAGGATGATCGAGAAGATCAGACGAAGCCAGGGAGTGGATAGCTCGGCTGCGTAGCTGAGCTGTGCAGGTATGATGCCGTCCACCCCAGGGGATTTATATGGGCTGAAGCTGTTAATTGCCCATTTAATGTTCCTATCAGTAAGGAGGTATGCCATTTCGGACGGACCCCGCCGTGTCGGGGGGTTAGGTGGGCTGCTCTGGGAAGAGCTGGCGGGGAAGTGGGCATCCAGGAGAACCCCGAGGGTTTCTTCACTGGATGTCGTCCAGCTGTCGTCAGGACACTTGACGAAGCCCGGGTTGGAGGGCGTCGACGAGAGGACCTTCCTCAGCCTAGACGCCTCAGAGTAGTCCTGGATTCCTGAGCAAAAGTCGGATCAGGCCCTTATTTTGGCCTTTCTTAATTCCCTGTTGTACAGGGACAAGTTCGCTTTATAGAGACACCAAGATGCGTCCGTGTTGGCGCTCTTGGCTGTATTGAAGGACTGCCTCGTGGTCTTCTTGAGGCAGCTTAATTCCTTACACCACCATGGTGGCTTCTTCCCAGTCTTCCCCCCATTCTTGCTACGGGGGCAGGACCTATATAGAGCCGTGCTACAAGCATCGGTGAAAGTTTCAACGAGACGCTCCAGCCCCTCTGGACAGAAGTCCGAGAGGGTTGGGGTTGGAGGGGGCTTTAGGATCTTGCTCAGCTGGGATCTGTATTTCCCCCAGTCAGTCCTTCGGGGGTTCCGGAAAGTGACTGGGTTGAACCTATCCAAACTTAGCGTGAATTGGATATATCTATGGTCAGAGAATGAGTGCTTCTCCAGCACTCTCCAAGACTTAAGGGAGTCCTTCAGCGATTCAGACAGAAGGGTGATATCAAGTACCTCCCTTCGGTTTTTGATAATAAAGGTGGGTTCGTTTCCCAAATTACCCACCAGTAGATTAGATGAAAGGAAAAAATCAAAAAGAGACTCACCCCTATCGTTGGTGTCAGTGCTGCCCCACTGATGGTGATGGGCATTTGCGTCGCACCCGATGATGAGGTCCAGGCCCAGCTTTTTGCTGTCCTCGGTGACTCTTCTCAGGGTTGGGGGGATGGGGTCCTGGTCGTGCCCCAGGTATGCGGAGCATATCCGGAGGGATCCATTTGGTCCCTCTAGACATGCTGTTACTGTATCTTCATTGCTGAAATTTGGAAGCATGAAAAGAGTTAAATCTTTCCTGGCGAGTATGCAGGCTCGCGTTTTACCTGTTGTTGGGGCTGCGTACAGCCTATAGTCGGCTGCCCTCAGCCCTAGGACTCTGTCGCCACAGACCCAGGGCTCCTGGATGAGGACAGCGTCGATACCACCTTCCGCCAGGTGGACAAGTAGGGCAGCGGAAGCTGCTTTACTGTGGTGGAGGTTTATTTGCAGGAACGTCAGAGACATTCTGCGTCTTAACCTCCACCACAGTGATGTTGGCGTCCGAGGTTGGTTCGTCTAACCCGTCCTCCTCCTCGGACATCCCGACGTCGCGCAAGCCCCTGGCGAGCTCGCTCTCCTCGGAGACGTACCCCTCCAGGATGTCCTCCTCGTCGGACAATCCTTCGGGCGCCTCCTCGATGCGAGGTCCCTCTATTTCAGGGTCCTCCTCCTTAAGGCCCGCCTTCGCGTCTGCCTTGTAAATGCGGACGGCTACGCTCTCGAAGCCGTACCTGAGCGCCCCCCCGTTTTTCTTCAGCGCCTCGACCGTCCCCTCATTGAGACTCAGGACAACCTGGCGCCTCGGACCAACGTCCTCCTCAACCTTGGCTACTCGCCAATCAGAGGAGGGGAGGTCGGGGTTGCTCAGCTGCAGAAGCTTGAGAATCTTCTTAGGCTCTGCCGGCTTGTGCGTAAGCCACGCCCTGGCCCTTGGCTTGCTGGGGTTCTTGTCCCAGTCGACAGCCACGAGCTTCGCGCCTGGGAATACTTCTCCCAATCCCGCGATCGCTCTCTTGTAGAAGGTGAGCGACGCTGCGTCTTCGCACGTGATCACCTTCACGCCTCCTTGATGCCAGCCGGCAGCCTCACAACGGGGCAGTGCCCCACCTGACGCCAACAGCTCCTCCACGAACCTGTTGTGCAGCTCACCAACGATCCAACGCCATCGGTCCCTCGGGATCTGTCCGTCACTGGAGCCCTCATCCACCACTCCAATCAGGATCTTGCCCTTGGTCACCTCGGCGAAGGACCGCTGAGGCTGCACTCTGGAACGCTTTGGCTGCTTTGGTGCTCCTGCCCGCGTCTGCGTTGGCTTGCTGGGCGTTGGGGGCAACCGCCTTTCCCGCCTTAACAGGCTGGAAATCTGGCAGAACGCCTTTCGCCCATTTCATGAGACCCGCTTGTTCCGGGTCCGCCTCCATGGCTGGGTTTGCTCGCGCAAGGATGAAGGCCGCTCGTCTCCGCTCATTATACAGCGTCTTCTTCATCCTTTGCTGCTGCTGGGCCGTGCCTCCTGGGTTGGGTTTACCTCTGGAGCCCCCTGCGGTTACGTCGAGGGACTTGCCCCCGATCACGCCGCTCGGTGGGCCCATTGGCTCGCCCTTCCCAGTGACACTGGCCTCCAGGTTAAGGCGCTCCGAGGAGCTCTCCTCTTCCTTTTTAAGCACTCGGCCGCTTAGCGTCTCCGAGTTGGTGCTAGTGGGGGGGGTTTCCCCAGCCGCCTTTGAGGTCTGGCGGTCACCTTTTTTGTTTTTGTTTTTAATATGATTTTCTTGGTTCATTTTGATTTCCACGAGTATGCTGGGATGGGGATGGTCCGCCACGGTAGAGCCCGCATACCGTGGTAAGCCTAGTTTAAACTGATGGGTCGGCCGGTCCACCAGAGTCCGCATACTAGTGTCCAAGCACCCCCCGGACACGCATCCCTCGGCATATGGAGTTCCACCTTGGATTGGGGTAAATTTTTGGGCAGGAATTTTCTTCTCCCCGCCTGACTACCATTCGTCAGCAGCCTCAGCAGAGACATGACCGTACTGGGACCTGCTTCCAGCCGCCCTCACGGGGAGAGTATAGTCGCACTTCCAACGGTGCGAACAGTTACGGCAGGTGATTTCTCACCCGTTATTCCCCCTGTCCTCTTTGTTGTTCCTCTTTCGTCTCTAATTCGCAGATCAGGCCTTCGCGCCAGTTATGTGTTTTTAAATAGAAAAGAACTCCAGGCAGCTAGCGGTCCCTGTAAGCAGCGCCAATGCATATATTTATGTATGCATATATGGGTGGCGAATGCACTTATACCGACGCAAACGCTCCGGTATGTGTGTACACCGCGTGGCTTAGCTGTACATATGTATGTAGGCGTGGAAAAGTACTGCCCGACAATACCTTAATTTCTGTAAGAAACTCTTTGTTAGTTTCTGCACAAAATAACACTTTTTCAGGGTTATTATTTACCTGCGTTTGCAAATACACGATTACTTCTTAATTTCAGGAATCGAAGAGCTGTGCTTCTGGCGCTCTTACGCACACTCACACACTCGAAATATGTATCCACTTTATTGTTTTACTGGCCGTATTTGTATAAGTTTTACACTTTTTCTATACTTTAGTTGGCCGGTTATTTTGTTTTTGGACAGCACGTGGTTTTCTTTTCCTCACTTTTTGGACTGTTCTTTTCAGAAGTCGCGTCTGTCGTCTCAGAGTAGAAAAATCAGAATGATCGCGTGTTCGCTGAACTCTTGCAAACGCAACGGGCCAAGCGAGCTTTAAGGGGACCTTTCCAGACTATGAGAGCGACGACTAAGGTGCGAAAGGGACAACTAGGACTTAACGCTTCTGTCTCCCCGAGTTGTTACGAGCTTTCTATTAACCCTAGTATGCCGAAAGCGGTCTCGTCTGGGTCTTTACAGATGATATCAATTTTAGTTTAATTATTTATTTTTTTATTTTCTGGTACACTGGCCTCTACAGGCCGTATCCACGATCCAAGAGCGGTAATATAGGTCTGCTGATCATCGTAGACCATTGCACGGAGTTCCACTTCCTGCATCCATTATTTGTACGGCTATTTACTCGCCCCAAGCCAATGCGAGCGAGCGAGTGAACCGATCAGTACTGGCAGCCATAAGAGCTTACATCGGAACGGATCATACCGATTGGGATAGGAACATTGATGAAATTAGCGCGTCCTTGAGATCATCAACTCACCGTAGCACCGGATATTCACCCTATTATCTGTGTTTTGGTCAGAATATGATTATGAAGTGGCAGGACTACGAACTATTAAGGAATATTCAGTCGTTACAGGATGACACTGCATTGAAAACGACGGATGTCACACAACTAGCCCACAGTCAAGCTCAGAGAAGGATTAGGGAAACGCATCAAAGCAACGCTAGAGTGTATAACCTGCGTTCGCGTTCAACATATTTCAAAGTAGGTGATACTGTATACGCCCGTAGTTTTGCGCAAAGCAATGCGGCAAAGCAGTTCAATAGTAAACTTGCTCCAGTTTTCATAAGAGCAAAAGTATTCAAGAAGATTAGTAATGTTTATTACGAGCTAGTAAATGACACTGGAAAAGCCTTAGGAGTATATCACCTGAAGGACATAAAAAGTTAGAAGTAGCTGAATTATTCTCATCTGACCCATTTTCAGTTCAAACCTCTTCGACTGTGACTCTTGATGATTTAACTATGGTGTAGGGGCCAGATCGAAAGACTAGCGAATATATATATATAAGAATAAATTTCAATATAGAAATGTAAATATAAAATTTGAATATTAATATAAATAATCTAATATCGATAAGACCACCTTATCTAGCGAACCATGACTATCGGTTGCGGATTTTTTTTGCCTGCAATGGCAACGCTCGCAAATTACACATTACTATTTTCTACCTCCTCTTCCTCTACTTCTTCGCCCACCACTAGCGAGAGCGCTAAGAGAGGATTTGGGAAAGGTCCCGTTGCTTTGGCTCGCGAGCTTTTCAAGAACCACGCTGCTGTACCAAAAGCTCGGTAATCTCGATCTTGAAAACTGAAAAAGAGCGCACGCATCGAGGAGTTTTATTCTTGGTTTTTTTCCACATGTGGATTTGTGTGTTTAACCAATATCGACCAATAAAGGCTGTGTGCCTACAACTTGGCCGAGCCAAGAAAGTAATCTGTTTTGTGCATTTGTGAGATCGGGTAAATATCAGTGATAAACGGCGTTGTATGTACATAAGCCGAACTAATGCATTTAATTAATGCAGCAGCAGCAGCTCGACGCAGCGCGGCAGAGGAGGCCCAGGTGTCTGTCTGGCAGCCACGAAATCAGCGTGTGTGCGCGACCTAGTGTGTGCCCCCAGCAGCCGCTGCGAGGGAACATAACCTCACTTTCTGGAAGCCCCGAGAAAACGGCGACGACGGCTGCGGCCTGGTCGGCGCAGCACGTGCACATAACCCCACTTATTGGAAGCCCTGCACATAACCTGATTCTTTAGAAACAGTAACAGCAGAGGCTGCGGCGGTGATCGCGTGGTGCCGCTAGATCGTACCTAACCTCACCTTTGGGAACCCCTAATAGTGCGACAGAGGCTGCAGCTAGGCTAGAGGCGGCCTGCGCCTAAGCTATGGCCGCGGTATAACCGGCCACGTGCAGCACTAGGTTAGTGCGAAAGGCGTGCAGCGGCACGAACGACGGCAAGGCGACCCAAGATTTAACTAGAGGATAGGAATAGCAGAAAGGAGCAGTGGCCCTGGTGAAGCCATAACCAGGCCGAGGATCAGTGTGGCGGGCACATTGAACCCAGTCGCACTTCAGCATGTGAGCAGGCGGTTGACAACACCGGTGCGAGCAGCCGAAGGCGCTTCCCACCCCCTGGAGGAATCCAGCATCGATGAGAGGAATTTAGAGAAGTCGTAAAAATGAAGTTTAATTAGATTTAGTTTTTGCCTTAGATATATTCTAATTCTGGTTTCGATATTTCTGTCATATAGCGTATAAATTTACAAGAGCTGCGCGTGCCATCCATGTTAAATAACATTTCTACAATTTTCAACTAATAGCACAGCACCTGCATCTTCGATGGGCCCAGCGAATCAGCAGCGGAGGATCTGTTTGTAAATTTTTGCATAAAAGCAATCATGGCCTGAGGGCATTTATATATATATCTTATCGAAAGTATTTAATAGGGATATCAATCCGCGAATACGAGCTTTTTCTGATGAAGGTATTGAACGAAAGAAAATTAGTAAAAGTAAAAGTATAATCTTAGCTTAAAAAGAATGCATACAAACCTCATTGAAACGAAATGACTTGGAATTATAATGAAATGAAAATGAAGAACTAACTAGTTGTTATCGGTCTTGTGTTAGTACGGTGAAGCGAATGTCGAATGACTTCGGAATAATGTAAAATAGTAACGAAGGCTTTGCAAAGGGGTAACTATAAAATCTCATAAGTTACCACGGTAGGGAGGGTAAAGACGTGGGGCAAATAACATCATCGCCACCCACAACACTTGTGTGTCTCTCTTATAAATATCTCTTTAGGGTCCGTCCGTATGTCTGAACCTTTCAACCTTTTGACCAATCATTTAATATACAGGAAGTGCACTTAAAGCCTTATTTTGTAGTAGAGAAGTGTATCATATAAGCGGTGAGGAAGACCCACGCCATATCCGACGAGCTTTGTACCGAGCATAGCAAGAAATGCACGAACACCGACCCGACTATACGCTAGAGAACCTTCAGATTCTAGTGAACATTTTCCTCTTGGCTACTAGAAAATCGCCGATACCAACCTGACAAACCTAAAAAGCTACGGAGCTGCTTTATAGAGATAGGAACAGGGAATTCATTAATTGCATTTATTTTCCCAGGATCCGTAAGAATTTGGCCCTCTCGAATTATAAATCCCAAATATTTTATTTCACGCATACAAAACTTTGATTTTTCGACATTAATGGTAAGATTAGCTTTTTTCAGATAAAGCGCAATTTCTTGGAGAGTGATCGAATACGACTCAAAATCTTCTGAAAGAACGAGAAGATCATCTAAGTACACTCGAGTTTGTAAGTGGCAGGAATGACTTGATCCATTAGTCGACAAAGTGTTTTAGGAGCATTGCAAAGGCCGAAAGGCATTGTTTTGTATTGATAAAGAGGTCTGTTCGGAACCGTAAAAGCCGTATATTGCCGTGATTTTTTGTCTAGGGGTATCTGCCAAAACGCATGCTTCATATCTAATCCAGTGATGTATTTAGCCGGAAGCAGTCGACTTAAAATCCCATCAATATGAGGTAACGGATATGCATCCTTCGTGGTAACCTTATTGACTTCTCGAGAATCTAAAAAAAGCCTGTTCTTTTCCCCTTTTCTCACCAATACGCAATTGCTGCTCCATGGACTTGTAGACTCTTCAATAACGTCCAGCGACAACATATGATAAACTTCAGCAAACATTAGTTTCTCTATAGCGGGAGAGACTGGCCAATGTCCCTGTTTGATCGGACTAGCTGTTCCTATATCAATTTTGTGCTGAATCAAGTTTGTTCTGCCTAATCCTTCTTTAGCAAAGGAAGGAAATACTCTCACTATTGAATCTAAACGTTGTCTGTTGGTCTTTGGACAAAATATGCCACTTTGGCGATTCCTTTTCACTGCTTTCTCCACCAACATCCAGTTCGGAAATATGATCGTTGATATGAATGTTTTTGTCTAATCCAAATTTACGCCAAAAGTCTATTCCAAGGTATATTTCTGGTTGAAGACCAGGAATAATAAAGAGTTCTAATATTTCAGTTTTCTGTCTATACTCTACTTCAGTTAATAATTTTCCTTCCACTTTACTTTGGGCTCCATTTGCAGTTCGAATGCTTCCCGCACATTTCTTTGTTTTGACTAATGCCAAGAGCTCAAGTGCTGCCTTGCCTCCTGCACAACTTAAAGTGGCCCCGGAATCTAGAAGGGCTGTATATTTGTGTCCTTCGATACAAACTTCAGTGTAAAGTCTATCATCGGACTTCGACAAAATTGCTGATATAAATTTACTATGTTCCCGTTTAATTTTTCGGACATGTTTGCTTTCTGTCGGGGGACATGCTCGCTTGTCGGTTTCCCAACGGGTTACATCTCGGACACCGAGGCTTGCGAACCTCCTTAGCGCCACACCCAAAACAAAAGATAGCAAGTAGTCGAGTTCTAGGCTTATGGCTTTTTATCTCGTTGTAAAATTGTTCATGTTTACGGACTTCAACGCGTAATTGTGATCTATTTTGAATTCGTAAATGAAGTAATTCATGATGCAAACTTGGTTTACCGTTCCTTATCAATAACTCCACTAATTGACTTTCGGACATACCTTGATGAAGCTAGATCTTTGATCGCACATTGATAATCATCAAACGCTTCATTTTCACCTTGTCGTCTTTTCCTTATCATTTCCCAAATATAGAGATCAGTCTCCGCTTCATCAAAACGTTTACGAAATTCCACACAAAATATTTCCCAAGTAAAATTGGTATAGTTACGATGGAATTTCCAAAACCAATCACTTGCTTTATTAGCGAATAATAGGTACAGGTGATCACAGAGAAGCTGATAATCATTATTCAAGTTCTGTTCCGTCAAAGATCGGATTCTATAAATAAAATCTTCCATTCGCATACAATTCTTAGATCCATCAAACTTTATTCGCCAATTTTGAATAATACTTGCAGCTTTTTCTGGAGATATTTGAGCATTTGTTCTAATTCGGGGACTACTGGTACTAGAGTGGTTACCTGAGACGGAAACTGGCATACTGTTTCTAGAATCGCGATTTCCTAACGGAATTGTCGCAGGTATCTCTAACATCATGTTTCTGTCTCGATTCCTTAGCGATGAATTACTACTGTGTAGATTCAGAGCCAATAGCTGTTTACTAATAGCCTCTTCTATGTTGGTGTGTAAGATCTCAAGCATATCATCCATCATATTAGCTTGCTGTACACTTAAAGCTTGTTTTATGTACCTCACTATTTCAACCTGTGCCTTTGTAGGATTTAACTCAACTTCTTCAGTTCCCAACTCTTCTAGCTGTCGTGTTTTAGAACGAGTGGACACCCCTATTCTTAAACTGAGAGGTCTTCCCCTCCCTCGACTTTTAGTATTAATTTTAGCTCTAAGAGGATTACTTCCTTCTTGATTTCCAACTGCTGCCTCCTCGATCGCTTAAGCCCCGTCTCCAATTTCATTTTGCATTTCTGCTGCTAATGTGTTGTTCTCGTAACTTAATTGCGAGATAATGCAACCTGTAGCACATGTTGGACACGCTGGTGTTACTTTGATGACTTCAACTATACAGTTTTTATGGAACCTATGCTGTCACGGAGCGCTAGCAGTTAATTCATTACGCAAAATTACTTCGTTGCAAATAGCGCAAAAGGGATCAACTTGTTGAAGAATAGCCTCGATGTTTTCGTTACTACGGTCAACAACCATTTTGATATATTTTCTTATATTTATCCTAACGTTATGCAAAACAACGAATTAATTTGATAATCTTATAATGTCCGTCTTCCGGATGCAATAAATCTAGCAAATTCTCCTTTTCTATCCGGTTATTCTATTACAGTTCACTACGAGTTTGAAATTTGTTTGCGAAACTACTCACATTACTGGACAATGTCTAAAGCTTCTCTAGAAAATTGTATTTCCTAAGCACTTGGAGATGGTTTCTCGAAAGAATTCCTCTAAAGAATTCTCTATTATGAATTAAATTTTGGCCAGCCTAAATCTATTAGGGTCGATCAATCCGAGCTCCGAATTGCAATCGCTAAATACATTACTTGAAGTACCCAGTCTGCCGTCAACAATGTTTTGAAATTCTTTAGGGAATTTGATTATGGCCAGCTAAGATGTATTTGTTTTATAAGAGCTTAAATGGGACGAAAGATAGCCTTTCAAGGCCCCACGTTGGGCGCCAGATTGTGTAGTGTACAGAACAGGACGGCTTAGCCTTGGTAGCCTGAAACGGCCAGAAACTATGACCGTTGCCCAAAGATGTTTCTTTTATAAGAAGCTAGGTTCGACGGTGCGCATTCTTGCTGTGCTCGGGTCCAGCTCGTCGGATTGGTCGGGGTCCTTTCTCCCCTAGCTATCTTTCCTTCTAACACAAGTCAATTAATGCGCGAGATAAATCAAAAATTAATCAGTCTCTACAAGGGAAATGGTATATAAAAAAAAGGAATTGATTCCGCGCCGCCACGCGTACTATAACCAAATAAAGTGTAAACTCCTCTAGATTATGGGATCACAGGTGTTAAGTGTCCCGTTTCTCTACCCACCCAACATTGACAACTACTAGAATTTGATAGCTGTCCCAAGTCAAAAGAATCTTCACATTCTTAATTCACTTTAGTAGAACTTAGCATAAGTACTCGACGGACGAAAGTAATTAAGTTTAAGCCAACATGTTTATAATCATAAAGGTACAAATAGGTTTCATTTTAATTCCATAAGTAATTCACAAAAAGCAAAACTAACAAATATGTTTACATTCAGTATTAATTTAATTATCGGTTATTAATTCTTGTTATCAGCAAAATATTTAATGGGGCTCGTGGTGATATCTTTTTACATTACTTTTTATAAGAACAAGGAAGACTTTTATATCATATTTTCGGCGCAATGACAAGAGCGGCCGCAGCAGGTGCAATTGTAATTATAGCTTGAAGGCTAGATTAGCACGAAGCCGAGAATCAAAACAAACGAAAACTCTTTTACAGCTTATAGACTAGTGCTATGAATTGGTTTTGATTTAGTTAAGTCACAGGTGCTCGCCGATTACTGATGAGGTTTTGGAAATGGACCGCGATCTCTTTCTGAGGGGTCCAAACAATCCTAAATCTTCCGTCTTAATTTCCAGACTATATATCCAAAACGTAGGTCCAGAGCTGCTGTCTCGGCCTCCGAGTGCAGTCTTGGTTATGTAATCCAAAGGTTCAAGGGTCGGCACCGCCTTCGCTCAGTTGTCGAGGTGCTCGCGGCTACAGCCAAGTTGGAAACGCTTGCAAATAACGCATATAAGCTCTTTGGCTCAAACCAAGGCTGAATGCCTGCATAAAATCAAATTAGAACTCAGAACTTCCATTCGATCTGGAAACATACCTCCTGCGCTGACAACTAACACTTATTCACTTTAATTCACTCCACTTTCTTCATGGTTGTAATGTTTATTTTTATGAAATAGTTTACTTATATGAAATAGTTGATAGCTGATTAGCTAATATAAATTTGAAAATTAACACCACGTGTTATGCCACGACCATATACAGACTATAGGTCTTTATCGCTCGCTGAATAAAATCGAATGATTTGCACGTGAAGAGTTCGTATGCCCGAAACTCCCAAATTTGGTCTTCGCTTAAAGCTTTGCCATAGCGGTGAAATCGGGTGATCTTCCAGTGTTCTTTCATTACACCAATTATAGCAAGTGCATCAGCGAGGGCGGTTACAAAAGTTGTCGTACTAATTGTACCTAACAATAAATGCCTTTAAATTGATCCAAAAAGTTGGACACTACATTATGTCCACGCTTCCTTCAGATGACGACAGAGAATCGCACCGCTTACATCCGAAAAAAGCAGTTGTGCATAAATTGCTTTGCAAGCAGTCATCAAATCCATAATTGCACAAGCGCCCACAAGTGCATCACGTCTCACGGTCGGCATCACACTTTGTTGCATCCAAGCAACTGCTCCTCCAGTGAACCGACTCCTCCTGAACTGCATCTGCTCCGATCCAAAGGATTTCTTTGTTCTCCACACGAGTGACTACTGCTCCCGATTCCTCCAATTACTGGGTTCCATACGACGAGATGAAATGCAGACGTTCACGCTAAGGGGCGCTTATTTTCCAAAGGCAGTGTGATCCTGTACACTCGCTCTCTCTCTCCCTCTTCCACTGCACTTTCGTGCATAGAGCTCCTAATCCGCTCTTTCCACGCTAGCTTTAAGACTTCTTGTATATAGTACTAATTTACGATTCCACAAATAAAGACGCATGTCGCGTAATACCCCGAAAGTTTTCCTCCGTGTTTTTCTTATCGAGTGTATTTCAGCTTAAAGCCATCCCCCTCCGAACATATATATATATATATATATATATATATATATATATATTTTTTTGTTTTAACTTTTTCTCATTACATATATTTGCTTACTTTCATTATTCACGATTTTATGAATAAAAAGACCAATCCTTATGTACTGTTTGTGTTTTATTTCTATCGTCAAAGATTATAATGTTCTCTCTGTCTTTAATCTCTTTAACGGTATAAGGACCTGTATATTTAAAATCCAACTTATGACTTGGTCTCCTATTTTTAGTTTAAAGTCTATGACATTTTTATCATAATGTTTTTTACTCCTAGCCTTATTCTTTTCTAGCATTATTCTAGCTAGTTTATAAGCTACTTCTAGTCTATATTTAGATTCCTTAGCGTAGTCATCTATGTTATACAATGGGGAAATCGTATCGATTATATTAAAATGTTTTGGCAAATTGTTCTGTTTGACGAAAACCAGCTCATATGGACAGTAATTAAGTGCCATAGAAGGTGAAGGTATCGTATTGAAACAATAAGCAAAATATTGAAGCCATACATTCCAATCAGTTTTGTCAACCGATAAATATGAACGTATGTATATGTATATTCATTGAATGTTCTATGACTTCGCTCGATTACACCTACTGTCTGATGGTGGTGTGCAGTAGGTGTAATGTTTTCTATATTCAGGTATCTACATAAGTCAGTGATTATTGAGTTCTTGTACTCCGTTCCCAATCCCGTAATGAATGTTTTCATTGGACCGTACTTTAAAATAAAAGATTCAAATATAGCTCTAGCGACAGTGTTTGCGTTTTTTTTTTTGGTATTGGTATTGCAACCAAATATATTGTTAAGTCACAGATAGAGGTGACTGCATATTCATTGCCACTTTCTGACTTGGGTAGAGGACCGATCGTGTCCACTATCACTCTATCGAAGGCATTTTCAGGAGTTTCTGTAATGGTCATTGGGGTCTTTGTGTGCATTGTCGTTTTCGACTTCTGGCATTTAGGACATCTACGAATATACTCTTTTATTTCAGGAGTCATATTTTTCCAATAGTAGAGTCTTTTTACTTTGGCCAAAGTTTTTCTTATGCCAGTATGATGGGGTTATCATGAAATGTAGATAGTATAGCTTCTTTTTTTTTTGTTTGATATCAGGGTTACCGGGTTGAGTAGCGCTACTCTCAATGATTTCAATATTTTATTGCCCATATTTTTAAAATTATCGATTGAAACATGTTCAAAGATATTTTCCCACGGTGCCAATTTGAGTTTGCCAATTTTATATATACCGGCTTGCGTGTCAAGCCTTTGAAAGAACTGACCTAAGTCCAGAATTCCATTAGTATACAAATCGCTAACATCGTATCTTGCAATAATTTTTTTTCCATGTCTGAAAAGAAATAAATTATTTTTTAATGGCAAGGTCACTACTTTTCGTACTTCATCATTTTTAATGACTTCAAATACGTTGTGCTTTGAAGCTTTTAGTGAAGATTGCCTAAACAATTCTACTTTTTCTGTTTGTTCATTTCCTGCTCAGGATTTTTGTCTACTTTGTTGCCTGGTAGTAACTTTCAGGACTTGATTTTGTAAATCTTTTAATTCTTTTATTGTGATTCGTGACAGAGCCTCTGCCACGAAGTTATCTGTGCCCTTAAGGTATTAGATTGTAAAATCATATTCCTCCAATTCTAGTCGCATTCTAGTTAGCTTGGAGCTTCGGTTTACCATTGAAAATAAATAAGTTAAAGGCCTGTGGTCTGTTCTTACTGTAAAGTGCTTGCCATAGATATATGGTCGAAAATGCCCTATTTCCCAATGGATTGCTGCTAATTCCTGTTCTGTAGTGCTTTTATTACTTTCTCCCTTAGTAAAAGACCTTGATGCATAGGCTATATGGAGTTGAACTCCATCCCGGTTTTGTGTTAAAACCGCGCCACAAGCTTGTTTACTTGCATCAGTTATTATGCAAAATTCCTCGCTGAAATCAGAATATTGCAATAAGGTGGGTTTCATGAGCTTTTCTTTTAGCTACAGGAATGCGTTTTGGCATTCGCTTGTCCATTCGAAAGGAACATTCTTTTTACATAATCTTGTTATGTGGCGTGAATAGTCGTCGAAGTTTCTAATGAAACGTCTCTAATAATTGCAAAATGCAACAAATCTTCTAGCGCTGTCTGCGTCGTGCGGAACTGGATAATCTTTAATGACGTCATATTTTTTATCATCCGGCAGAATTCCTTTATCTGTACATCTATGAAAGAGGAAGGTCACTTCGTGCATGAAAAACTTTTGTGGATGTAGCTTTAAATTATGGGTTCTGCATAGATTAAAAACATCAATTAAATTCTTGAACATATGCTTTTCGGAACAACCAATTACTATTAAGTCATCCATGTACAAGAATGCTTGAGATGGCTGAAGGGCTGAGAATGCTATAGTCATCATTCTCTGAAATGAATTTGGCGCTATTTTTGAACCAAAAGATAGTCGCGTGAAGCGATACGAACCATTGTCCCTTGAAAAAGAAGTTATATTTCTTGAGTCCTCATCAACTTCAATTTGATGAAATCCGGATATTAAATCAAGACATGAAAAATTTTTAGCTCTTCCCAGTTGATCTAGAATGTCATCAATTCTAGGAAGTGGAAATATATCAGAGTGTAATTTTTTGTTTTATCTGACGATAGTCAATTACTAATCGCCATTTTTATACCCTTGCAGGGTATTATAATTTTAGTCAGAAGTTTGAAACGCAGTGAAGAAGACATTTCCGACCCTATAAAGTATATATATTCTTGATCAGCATCAACAGCCGAGTCGATATAGCCATGTCCGTCTGTCCGTCTGTCTGTCCGTCCGTTTCTACGCAAACTAGTCCCTCAATTTTGAAGCTATCTGAATGAAACTTTGGACATATGCTTCTATATGCTCTCACTACTATATATGTCGGAACGGGCCGGATCGGACGACTATATCATATAGCTGCCATAGGAACGATCGGAAATTTTTGAGAAAAAAAATTACTATGCCAATTTTCAATATATTTTCATATAATTTGATACTTGGCCATTTTGTATTATTCCAGAATTTCGGTTTTAATTTTATTCAAATCGGACCAATATATCATATATTTAGCTGGCATAGGAATATATATATCAATTCATTTAATTTGTTCCCAACATATTTCGTTAGCAACATTTTTCGCTAGCAACATTCCGAGAAAGCGGAAAGTCAGAACATTTTACTTCTTCTTCTTCTTCTACTTACTGCAAGGGTATTTAAACTTCGTCATGCCGAAGTTAGCTTCCTTTCTTGTTTATTTTCAGAGCCCGGAAAGGCTTTCTTTGGAACAAGAAGTAGTGGGCTGTTATATTCAGACACTGAGGGCTCTTCTATATGGCCACTAATAAGTTTCTCAAAATGCTTTTGCATTTCATCTCTCTGGCTGTGCGGACTACGATAATTTTTAATATAAACTGGTTCAATTGTCTTTCAGTCTCAATTTCAGTTTGTAGAAGTTATTTGTCGATATTGGTTTGGTATCTAAACCGAAAACATCACTATATTGTTTACACAGTTCTGATAAATCTGTTTTAAATTGTGTTTACACCAGCTCCCGTGTGTCAGTTCCACGCGTCCCTAATAATAATAATAGTTTTCTAGAGGTTACTGCACTGCGACCACTAGGGTCTATTGTGCCCTCGTCCTAGTGAATGAGCTATAGCTCCTCGAACAGTTCAATCGATCGCAGGAATGCGATGATGTCGCCTGGTCGAAGGGCCCTCATTTCCTTTGTGGTGAGTGTAAGGCCCCCAAAGTGGGCCAACCTCATCCGACTGATAGCCGGGCACTCCTCAAGTAGGTGTTCCGGAGTCTCTTCTCCTTCCAGACAAAGTCTGCAAAGACTGTCCTCCCCTATTTTGAGATTATGCAGATGCTTGCGCAGTCTGCAGTGCCCGGTCAGGAAACCCGTGACTATTCGGAGAGATCCTTTGCTCAACTCCAAACATTCCTTGGTCCTCTTACTGTTCCAGCTGCCCAGCAGACGTTTACTCTGCCTGGCCCCTTTCGACAGCCGCCAGAAGTCATCGCAGGCAGTCATGAGATCCGCACGACTGCTCTGGCTGATGACTCCTGGCCCTAGTCCACAGAAGGGCTCTGGACCATAGAAGGGGGTGCTTGCCCCCTTTCTAGCCATTATGTCGGCCACTTCATTGCCGGGGATCCCCGCATGCCCTGGTACCCAGTATATGGTTACTTTATTGTTCACACCCAACTCATTGAGTGTTCCTATACATTGCCAAACTAGTCTGGAAACAATCTTATGTGCACTGAGTGCTCTGATTGCTGCCTGACTATCTGAGAAAATGGCTATGTCTCTTCGATTGTAACCCCGCTCAATATTGAACGAGGCACATCTCTCTATCGCGTGTACCTCTGCTTGAAAGATACTGGCGAATTTCCCTAGAGGTTCGTGATATTTGAGTCGGGGTCCACAGACACCCGCACCCGCACCATCCTCTGTTAGTGAGCCGTCAGTGTACCACCTAATAGCATGTGGTTTCACATCATAGGTGGTAGACATGCTGGTCCACTCCGACTTGTTGCTAAGCTCTGTTTAAAAGAGCTTATCAAAGCTAAACTTGGCTAATTGAACATCCTGCGGATATTCCAGTGACAGGTCAGTTGCAGTCCCGGCCGAGTCAGCTGGTCCTGCCCCTGTTAACCTCATGGTAGATCTGCGCGCACTGTGCTTGATATGCAAGTGCAGTGGTAGAAGCCCGAGCAGCACATCCAGAGCAGTGGACGGGCAGGTGCGCATAGCGCCCGAGATGCACGTGCAGGCAAGTCTCTGGAGTTTGCCCAGTTGCCTTCTTGTGACATCAAGGTCAGCGCGATTCGCCCAAACCGCAGCCCCGTAGCTGACTATGGGCCTCACCATAGCAACATACATCCACAGTAGGATCTTTGGAGATATTCCCCAATTTTTCCCTGCAAGAGATCTACAGCTCATTAAGGCCATAGTGGCCTTGCGAACGGCATGTTCCACATGTTGTCTCCACATTAGTCTCTTGTCTAGGATGACTCCCAGGTATTTGACTTCAGTAGAGATCGGAATCTCTGCGCCCCCAATGGCTATGGGCCGAATGGATTTCAGCTTGTAGCGATTGGTGAAGGCGACCACTGTGCTTTTCGCTGGATTGATATTCAGCCCCACGTCTCTGCACCAGTCTAAGCTAAGCCTTAGGCCCAGTGTGATCCTGTCGCACAATGTGCTCTCAAAATTTCCTTTACATACTAGAGTGATATCATCGGCATAGCCTTGACATTCAAACCCATTTGCTGTAAGTTTAACTAGCAGCTCGTCCACCACGAGGCTCCAGAGTAGTGGTGATAGGACACCCCCCTGCGGACAGCCTCTGGTGGTTTGAGCTCTAACAGTCACACTGTTGACAGTGACTTCTGCTATTCTGCTATCAAGGAGTTTGCCCAGCCAGGTCGTGAGACCCGTCTCAACTCCCCTTCTGCAGAGTGCTCTTACCACAACGTCATGAGCTGTGTTATCAAAAGCACCCTCTATGTCCATAAAGGCACAAAGAGCAACCCCTTTGGCTTTTACAGAGCGCTGTATACTGTTCACCAGGCTCAAGAGAGCCGATTCAGTAGACTTTCCTTCTCTATAGGCATGCTGATTCGCATGCAGAGGCCTTCGCACCAAGTGCGAGTTTCTAATGTGGTTGTCCACAATCTTCTCAAGGGTTTTCAGCAGGAAGGAGGTTAGGCTGATCGACCTGAAGGATTTGGGATGGAAGGGGTCTTTCTTCCCAACCTTCGGGATAAAGATCACCCTAGCCATTCTCCATGCCCTAGGAATGTAACCCATTGCTAGGCTCCCCCGGAAAATACTTATGAGGAACAGCATTAGCTGTTCGACACCCTTCTGAAGATGGATGGGTATGATTCCATCCACCCCCGGAGCCTTGTAGGGGCTGAGTGTACTCAACGCCCACCTAATCTTTTGTTCAGTTACGATCGCTGCAGCCAGGCTCCAGTTGGGTCTCCCATTGGGGATCCTTTCGTAACTGTTGTCTATATCGGAGATGGTTCTACACATGGGGAAGTGAGTTTGCAGGAGAAGTTCTGCTTTCTCCTCCTCGTCCTCGGTGAATGACCCATCCGCCCTTTTCAGACAAAGTTCAGAAAGTACTTTGCCTTTTGAGATTTCCTTAAACACTCTAGCCGCAGGTGCGGCTTGCTCTATGGTAGAACCGAATTTCCGAAAGTGAGCACGCTTACTAAACCGGATTTCTTTGTTATATTCTGTCAGCTTTTTGGTGTAAAGTTCCCAAGTGGCGCTGTTCTTCTTAGCTATGTTGAACAGCTTCCTGACTTCTGTACGAAGTAGTCCTAGTTTCCTGTTCCACCAGGGATTGTCCCTACTGGACTCTATGGATTTTTCGGGACAACTTGCATGATATGCATCCAAGATTGTGTCTCCTACTTCTCTTGAGAGTTGCTCAAGATCTTCTGGAGACGATACTCTCCTACTATGATTCAGTCTGCTCAGATTTAATCCCAAACAGGACTGATAGGCTGGCCAGTCAGTCCTTCGTGGATTTCTGATAACCCTGCTGAATCTAAGGTTACTATGAATGCCGAACAGGATGATCCTGTGATCCGAAATTGACGGTTCTGAGGAGACCTTCCAGTTGCGAATCAACCGGGAGCCCCCCTCATTCCCGAAAGTGATATCCAGTACTTCAGCCCTGGTTTTAGTAATGAAAGTGGGTTCAGCCCCCACATTGAAAACTGTAAGATCCCTAGATAAAAGATAATCTAGTAAGCACTCACCTCTACCGTTGTTGTCCGTGCTGCCCCATGCAACATTGTGCGCATTGGCATCACACCATAGCAGTAGGGGTAGCCTTTTGCTGCTGCAGTGCTGCACCAGATCCTGGACCTCTGGTGGGGGGGCATCTGTCACGTCTCCTGTGAAGTATGCCGACGCCACCACAATACTCCCATGCTCGCTAGTGATCATCACCGCTACTAGATCTCTGTTGAGAAATTGAGAGAGACAAAGAAAGTTAATATCCTTTCGCACCAAGATACAAGCTCTCGGTGATGCCTCCCTTCCGTCTGCAATAGTTTGCATACTCACTTTACTTAGGCCGCAGATCCTGCCTCTGACGACCCAAGGCTCCTGGATGAGCACCAGCCCCAGGTCCGACCTGGAGACCAACCTGCCGATGACAGCCGAAGCTGCCTTCGCGTGATGCAGGTTGATCTGTGCCACGCTGGTGACCCCCATCCTTAGAGCTCTTCTTCACCCTCCGAGAGCGTCAGATAGGCCTCTGACAGCATCCCGGTGGGTGTCCGCTCATCATCGGATGGCTCCTCAATGCTGGTTAGCTCCTCCGCGCCGCCCATGTGCAGGCGCGCCAGGTCCAGCCCCTGTAGCGAAACCGAGTCCAACTCGGCGTCTACTGCTGCCAAGTCCATGGCCTCAGCTGCTTCGCCCGGGGGGCAGGAGGGTGCCTCCTTGGCTGTCGCCGTTGACGTGCCAGGCACATCCTCGGTATTCGCCTTCGTGGGCACCTCCGCCTCCACAGGTTCCTGCTTCTTATGCAGGCGGCATTTAAGCTGGCCGAACCTGTAGCTCACCAGCATTTCGCGCTTCTTAAGGAGTGTCAGCGCCTCCTCATCCAGGCCGAGCATCAGAACCTTGCCACCCTTGGACTCCAGGTGCCGGATGACCCGCCAGGTCTCGGTGAGAAGGCCCCTGTTCTGCTCATTGAGCAGCCCAAGGGACTTCTCCATCGTCTCCCCTGCGGTGCGTGGCAGGTAAACCGTGACGATGTTCATCGCCGGCACATCATGCTGCAGGCAGGTGCGGAGCTGCACACCCACCTTGGTGCTGATGCTGGGGACCGTCAGCTCCAGCCACTTCTTGGCATCGCAGTCCATGCAGTCCACCAGTAGTAGACCATCACGGAACTGGATGCCGTTAAAGTTTAGAGCCGCGGTCCAGCCCTTAATCTCTTCGACGAGGGCCTGCTTCACCGCCGACAGCTCATCCTTCGTCAGGAGCCTCCTCGGGTAGTCCTCCGCCAGTATAGCAAGGTTCGTGCCCTTGGCTACACTTGCGTACGAGGCCACCTTCGGACGCTTCCCGACTAGCGAGATCCTCGATCCCTCCAGCGCTGCGACGTTCCTTCCCTTGGTCCGTTTGGACTCGGTCTTGGGGAGGTCAAGCGGCGACGTGTGTTGCAGTAGCCTCTTCCTCCCCGCAACGGCCTGGCCGCCGGTACCGGAGGTACCACTTACGGCCGGCTCCGCTGAGTCCTTGCCTCAGGGGATCACCGGCTCCTCCTGGCTGACCTGCCGCTGGGACACGCTGCTTCGCCAGTTGCTGCCTCGACCTTCCGGAGGAGGGTGTTGCAGCGTCTCTCCTGCTGGCGTCGCCCGCCTGCGGGACAGCCGCTGGGGCAGTGCCGGGCACTGCAATCCCCCCCCTGCTGTCAGTACGTTTGGTGGCCTCACTGCCGGCCACTCGAGACTTGAAGGTCTCTACACCCTTCGAGGCGCTCTGCGTCGGGGTCGAGCCCTTCGGCTTTGCAGCACTCTTTGAGGCGCTCTGCGTCAGGGTCAGGCCCTTCGGCTTTGCAGCACTCCTAGGGTGAGGAGCCAGGCCCCTACCCAGCGACAGCTTACCACCGTCGTCCAGAGCCGCCTCCTCTATCCGCTCTGCCACCTGTGTTGCGGTTAAGTCCCGCGTGTTGAAATTTTTAATCTTTTTCGTATCCATGAATTGGTCACACGAGTGTAGGGGAAAGTATTACCAGCGTGTCATAGCCCCCATTAACACGCTGGGGCCAGGATTACTCACCGAGGCGGCCAGGTATCGGTGAGGCTCAGTCCAAATACAATCGGTTACCCCTGACTGCAAACTAGCCAATGGGCACGGAAACGCATGACACCCTGGCTTAGGGGGGTGAGGTGGCACCATTGCCTCAGGACGTCACCACTGCCCTTGTGAGATGTTGTGGATAGGATGTGGGTAGGAAAACGTGTGGGAGGTATGGAGTATGTAAGACTATGTATTAAAGACGGTCAGACAAGCGCCTTGTCGGTACTACAACGGTGTGGTACCCGCTGTTGTCCGGGACTGCTTATTCACGAAAAGTCGCTATTCGCAGCTAACCTCCACAGGAGGCCTTGCGCTATCCGCAACCTGCGACCCGTCCCGTGGCTTCAGCTATCCCACCTCAGAACCTCACTAGTTCTTCAGTACCAGATCACGCGTCCCTAAATGGAGAAGGGAATCCACCCACTCTCTTTTGAAAAAGGGAGTATTCTTCCATTAGGGACCGCTGGCCACACCTTTTCTTTTTTCACTTAACCCTTTTTCTACAAGAACAAGAAGACACGATTTTGGAGCAACCTTTTTTATACACATATATAACCTGAATAAAGACCATCCTTTGGAGAAACCACAACCCTCGTCTCTGCGTTTTCAATTCAAGTCAGAACCATCCAGTTCTCAGCCGCCAGAAACACCAGCAGACCCTATTACTACATTTTTTGGTCCTTCGACAGCCGGATTTTCGAGGGATAGTCCACAGCTAAGTACTGCACGCCATTTTTTTGTCCAAAGTGTTAGCCTTTTGCCGACCGCCACATCGCTTTTTCAATTTTCCCTTTGGCCGGCAGAAATTTTTTACATCGTTCCCTGCATGTACATATGTGTAATAGTTTCTAATTCTACATTTGGTTCCAAAACTCCAAGTGTCATTACACATTTGGTTCCAAAATTCCCAGTGTCATCGATTTTCTACATTCTTTTATTCTTCGCAAGTGATCAGTTTTTTGCATAACCCAACATACATACATACATACATACATTACACATTTGGTTCGTAAATTCCAAGTGTCATCGATTGTCTACATTAATTTATTTTGTTCAACTGTGTGAGGGACCGTTTGGCCCTCCCAAAATAATAATAACATGTAAATATAAACAAATAATAATAACATGTAAATATAAACTAATAATAATAACATGTAAATTTAAATTTAATAATAATCACTAGTTAAGCCGTAATAATAAGTTAGATTTAATTTCCAATAGTTTAAGTAGGGCACCCACACCCGATACGATAGTTACAAAACTATCATCCCTAACCCGAGCTCGCTCCGTTAGCCTGGAAGGCTAGAACACACACCGACACACACACACCAGCGCACACAGCAAAACTCACCCCGATCACGCCACCGAAAATAGGCAAGCGCTCATGAGAGCGAGCGAGAGGGAGCAACCGATCGTACGGTAAACTCCTGGAAGAAGGCAAAAAAAGAACTCCGCGAGAAATTTCGCGAAGCGAAACGGAGTTGAGTTGAAGTAAAGTGGCGAATGCAAACGGACGTGCGCAAGTCAGTGACGGGAAGAAAACCGCGTGTGCGAGCAGAACTTTCAGAAAACTTATAACCAAATTCAAGGAGAAATTTCGGGCCGGCGATTTCCACCGGGAGAAGTTCGAGCTATCTGGAGGTGCAGATTTTTGTGCGAGCGGAATTAGGAGAAGGATGGACAAGGCGAAGTCTGGCCCAGGACCAGCGGCGGGACGAAGCCGGTCCAATAGTGTGTGCCGGAGCGAGACGGGTGAGTGTTAGTGTGAGACCGCAACGAGTTGGCTAGCAAGTGTGTGTGTGAGTAGGAAAATCTTTGCGAGCCCTCACTAGAGAGTGCGGCCAGACCGACTCTAGAAAAATACATGTGCTCGAACTAACCTGTAGAACACTGTGAGAAAGTGTGCAAGACTTAAAAGAAATCATAAAACATGAAAACATAGAAAATACGGAAATAAAATTAGCAAACGGAAAACAAGAATTTAGAAATTGTATAAAATATGAAAACATAGAGACACAGAGAGAAAAATGTGGAAGTTTGTAAATAGGAAATCTGAGAAATTATAAATTAGGAAATTATGGAAACAAAGTAAGAAATTATAAGAAATAAGAAATCATAAAAAGAAAAGCGAGTGCACTAAGCGAAAATAACGGAAGAACCAAAAATTTAAAAATAAATAATGATATTAATTTTAACCAAATTGTGTTTAATAAATAAACATGGCAAGGAAAAAATATGAAAATTTCAAAACCACGAGGTGGGGAAAATTACGTAATGGCGGGATAGAGACAGCTACACTGGGAGAAAATCTTTAAACAAAAATCGAACAAAATTTAGTTAAATTAAATTAAATAATTATTTAATTAAATAATGAAATTAAATACCACGAGATGGAGAACCAGCTACACTGGGAGAAAATCTTTAAACAAAAAATCAAACAATGTTTAATTAAATTAAAGTAAATAATTTAGAACCAAGTTAACTTAAATGCCATGAGATGAAGACGGCTACACTGGGAGAAAAATATTTGCCAAAAATCAAACAAAAATATATATAATAAATTTAAAGTATATTTATATTATTTGCTAATTATATTTTGGGCGAACTCTGTACTGTGGGAAATTCCCAAGTAAAAACTGAACATATTTTGGACGGGCCAGGCACAGCCGGCCGGAGCAAATTCGCTATTATTTCTTCTGTTCTCTCTCGGTTCTTCGGACCCAAACATGTATGAAGGCTAATTCGATCCTTCCCTCTGTCACACCCTATCAACATATTTTTGTAGTGTAACTCGGTGGCTGACAAACTCCACCCCGCGTCAGCCTACCGTCTCATATTAGGCACATGTCCCAGATCTTTATAAATTTTCTGTAGAGAGACCCTGGCGAGACTGAGTCTCTATCCCAGCCCAGATAACTACCTCACAGATGGCGCCCGAACAGGGACATGGGGCTTACGAATTTTAGATGAGATTTATGGCCTAAAGACCCATTGAGTTACACTGAAAAAAAAAAAAAAAAAAAAAAAAAAATTTTTTTTCTGTTGTGGGTACGGCAGAGGGAAAGTTTGCGAGTGCATTTAAGAAGAGTATAAGATATAACAAAATATATATTTGGATAAAAGGTTTCCCCAAGAAAATCCAGAGAAAAAAAATGATATAAAATTTTATATATATATATTTATTTCCTTGTATACGAGAGCCCCAAGAAAAGAAAAGGTATCCGAAAATATATATTCCTAAGCAAAGTACGCAACATAACCTGGAACGAGAGGTTATGTAGGCACGTGGGCAGCAGAACACGTGAGCCCCAGAAAAATAAAAACAGGTCAAAAGAGAAACGAAAAAAGAGCGAGGTAGGGAGAAGCTAACATATTCCCCACAGCACGGCCATCTTGTTTAACTCTCATCGTCGTCTCTCTCTCACACCCGCAGTGGAGTCGATCTACCTCCACGATAGTCAACGGAATTTTGGAGAGTCCGCATACTACCGTCTCCGAGTACAGTCGCTACTAAGTTGAGTTTAGTAAATCGCCGTCGCAGAATTTTTGAAATCGTTTTGCCTCATCGTTGCTACAAATAAATTCGAGAATTCCGTGAGCTTCGTTTGACCCCGCAATAAATTTTCGCTGTGTAGGAAAATATTTCTTTCGTGTCTGGAATTAGCTTCGAGGAAGATTGTTTAAATTTTTGCAAACATGGGTGCACGTTGGATTTCGTATCTCCGCAAGCGAGAATTGGAAGCGATTTTAAAGGAGTTTGGGTTAGACGCAACGGGAAGCGTCGAGGACATAAGGAGCCGGTTGGCTGCGTTTAATAATAAGGAGGACAACGTCTTGGAAATCGTCGAGCGGCTCCAGGAATGCGAGACCGAGATTTTAGCCGCGATCAACGAACGGAAACAGCGAGCCCCAAGTCCCCACACCCTGGGTCATCATCAGCTGCAGATCCCAGTACCCGGAATTACCGTGGACGGTGCTGGAGGCACAGAGTCCAGGAGAGACGTTTCACCTAGGAAACCCGAGATGACAGCAGCCACCCTAGAGGAGAAGCTTCGCAATTGGGGAATAACGTTCGACGGGAACTCGGATCCGATCGCGTTCATCCAGCATCTCGAGGAGCGAGCCCCTGCATACGAGGTCAACGTAGAGAAGATGCCGCAAGCCATTCCCGGACTGCTGACAGATACGGCGGAAAACTGGTTTAGGACCAGCCAACTGTTAGGAGAATCGTGGGCAAATTTCAAGAAGGCTTTCCTGGATTTATTTTTGCCGCCGAGGTATTTTCAGCGACTCGAAGACGACATTCGCAATAGGTATCAGCGACAGGGGGAAACATTTAAGCAATACTTGGTAAATATCCGGCTGCTGATGCACAGAGCGGGATACAGCCCCGAGCAGGAGTTGGATAGGATTTATGAAAATCTTCAGCAGGATTACCAACTTTTTACTAGGCGACACGAGTTCACGACGCTGGAGCAATTGACTGTCTTAGCGGTAAATTATGAGGTCACCCGGGATCGGGATGCAGGAAACCATGCCAGGAGGCTGGACGAGCTGCAGCCACCGAGGAGAACGGACCACGGATCGTATCCTGGAATGCCCCAAAGGAACCGCCCAAATGTCGCGCCACCACCTGCACGAGGACCTATGCCCGCCGCGGGTATTTCAGGACAAGTTCCCCGGGTGGGAAACTTATCAGTGGTGCCTAATTTCAGGGAAGCTTGCAGGAACTGTGCAGAATTAGGACACTATGCGAGCGGATGCCGTAGTCGTCGTGTTGTTTTCTGCTGGGGATGCGGTCGCAGAGGAGTCTGGACCCGAGGATGCTGCCAACGAAATAATTCGGGAAACGAGAGGAGTCTTCGTCAACACGGGGAACGACCGGTGACTGCCAGGAGGAATCCCCGGAATTAGAAGGAATATTACAAGTTCAAGACAGCCGGATCATCGCGCGCGTGCGGATTGAGGGGCAACTATTCAATGCAACGTTAGATACAGGAGCTAGTAGGAGTTTTGTGAGCGAGAGAGTCGTTCAATGCGTAGGTACACCTGATAACGTACGGACGGTACGCACCCAAATTAGCTTGGCCGAAGGCTCACGAAAAGAAGTCACCAAGTCGCTGATAGCGAAAGTTCAGCTGGACCAACGTTGGGTCCAAATTCCACTTTTAGTTTTGCCTTCAATTATGGAAGACGTGCTGTTAGGCATGGACTTTCTCTGCGGCATATCCGCCACCCTGCAATGTGGTTGCACTTCTATTCAACTCAGTCCCCCTCTCTTAGCCAGTACTAGGAAAAACACAGTCCTTTCTCCGCATTCTGTAAATGATTCCGCTCCGAAGCCGATTTCTAATACCGAACCCGCAGCACCAGAACCTCCAGTCATCGACGCAGAACAGAATAGAGAAGCAGCCCCGACTGATAGATCACTAGGACCCCGAGATGAGAAGGCAGTGCGGAACAATCCGTTTCGACGAACCCAGGAGACGAGGGAAGAACCAGCTCGAGAGGCACCACAGGCCAACCACGCAAGTCGAGGTGACTCGCCAGGAACTCACTCCCCAGCCAGACCGGAGAACTTACCCGACGCTGGAGGAGCCATAGCAGTTATCAAGGAGACGGAAGAAACGGAAGATTTAGGGCCGCGGGTGAAGGAATTTCTAGAGAAGGAGCTAGCATTGTTGGAGGGTTTGACAGGAGTGTCACATATCGCCGAACATACGATTACGATGCGGGATGACAAGCCCATTAAACAGAGATATTTTCCCAAAAATCCGGCGATGCAGCGGATTATCGATGAACAGATCGATGAGTTAATACGGAACGATTGCATCGAGGCTTCGTACAGTCCCCACAGTGCCCCGATTGTACTCGTCGGCAAGAAATCAGGAGAAACGAGACTATGCGTGGATTTTCGGCAACTGAATGCTGCCTCCATTCCAGATGCATACCCGCTGCCAAGGATTACACACATATTGGAACGTCTGCGACACGCGAAGTACATCTCTACACTAGATTTGAAGAGCGGGTATTGGCAGATCCCCATGGCCAAAAATAGTCGCGAGTGCACTGCGTTTACGGTGCCCGGGAGAGGACTGTACCATTGGAAGGTCATGCCGTTTGGCCTGCACTCCGCTCCAGCCACATTCCAGTGGGCGCTGGATAGCGTTATTGGTCCTGATATGGAGCCCAACGCTTTTGCATACTTGGATGATATTATTATCATCGGACGGACTTTGGAGGAGCATATGGAGAACTTGAAGGAAGTATTTCGACGGCTACGAAAGGCGAATCTTCGCCTCAATGCAAAGAAATGTAGTTTCTTTAAGCGCAGCCTGGTATACTTGGGACATGTTATCAGCGAGCAAGGAATTCACACCGACCCCGAAAAGATTTCGGCAGTGCGTCAGCTGAGTCCACCCACCACATGCAATGAGCTGAGGAGATGTCTAGGTATCGCTTCGTGGTACCGGAGGTTTGTACCAAACTTTGCCAGCGTGGTCCAACCGATGTCTCTCCTACTGAAGAAAGGGAAGAAATGGCAATGGCAACAGGAGCAGCAGGACGCATTCGAAGAACTGAATAGGAAGCTCACGGAGGCGCCCGTCCTCGCGTGCCCCGATTTCAATGAGAAGTTTGTCCTCCAGACAGATGCTAGCGACATAGGACTAGGAGCCGTTTTAACCCAGACAATCCAGGGGGAAGAGACAGTCATCGCGTTTGCAAGTCGACGTCTCATAGCCGCGGAGGAGAATTACTCGACCACGGAGAAGGAGTGTCTGGCCATTATATGGGCCATTAGGAAACTCAGGTGTTACTTGGAAGGATATCGGTTTGAGGTGATAACGGACCATCTCGCGTTGAAGTGGCTCAACTCAATCGACAATCCCACCGGACGAATCGCGCGCTGGGCGTTAGAATTGCAGCAGTACCAATTTGACGTCACCTATCGGCGCGGAAGTCAGAACGTTGTCGCGGATGCGCTGTCACGACAGCCTTTGGAGGTGATACAGATGATTCAGGAAGACAAACCCACATGCACTTGGTACCAGCGGATGCTGAAACTCGTCCAGGACAAGCCTGGAGAATTTCCGGACTATGTATACGAGAATCAGCAGCTATATCGACATATTGGAGCACGACCCGATGATGAAGACTCGGTGCCATGGAAACTGTGCGTGGCCAAGGAACACCGCCAGCGAGTGCTGTCGGAATGCCACGACCAGCCCACGGCAGGACATCTCGGAATCAGGAAGACTACCACCCGGATCGCCTAGAGGTATTACTGGCCGGGACTCTTCCGTGACGTAGCCAGGTATGTACGCAAGTGTGACACTTGCCAGCGATTTAAGGTCAGTCAGAGTAAACCAGCGGTCAAAATGTTTACCAGGCAGATCAGTGAACCTTTCGACACTGTCTGCGCAGATTTCATCGGGCCACTTCCGCGTTCCAAGAGCGGAAACAGTATGCTTCTTGTATTCTTTGACGCTTTCTCTAAATGGGTTGAGTTGGTCCCCTTAAGAAAAGCTACTTCGGCATATCTCGAGAAATCATTTAGGGAAAGGATTCTAAATCATTTCGGGGTTCCACGCAGGTTCGTTTGTGATAACGGAACTCAATTCACTAGTCGTTCTTTTAAAGCTTTCTGTAAACAAGCGGGAATGGAGATCCAGCACCCTATACACCGCAGCAGAACCCGACGGAGAGGGCCAATCGCACCATTAAGACTATGGTCGCCCAGTACATCGATAAGGATAAGGATAAGCAGACGACTTGGGACGAATTGTTACCGGAGCTGAACTTGGCGATAAACAGCAGAGTTTCGGATTCGACCGGATTTAGTCCGGCCTTCATCGTTCAAGGCAGAGAGCCACGACTCCCAGGGGCCTTGTATGACGAAGTTACTCCGGGACCAAGCGAAGTTCCCCGAGCACCCGTCGCGAAAGCGGAAATGTTTCGCGACGTGTTCAGGATCGTCCAGGAGAACACTCAACGAGCTTCACTCGAACAGCGGAAGCACTACGATCTTCGAAGACGAGCATGGAGACCACAGTTAGGATCGTTAGTATTCGTCAAGCAGCATTTCTTATCCAAGGCGGCGGATAACTTTGCGGCAAAGTTGGCCCCTAAATATGAAGGGCCATACAAGGTTATCAAGTTTCTGGCACCCACGATAGTGCGTCTGCAGCATGTCCAGAGTAAACAGCGCAGAACGGCATCTCTAGGAAACTTAAAGGAATCGGCAAACGATCTGGAACCGGCGAAGCCGGAGAACGAGGACGAAGGTAGCGGCGTGTGACCGTAATCTTCGTAGAGTAAGACCGCAGTGGCGGTACAGTGGCAGGAACCAGTGGTTCTGCCACCAAAAGGGTTAAGGCCCGGAAACGCCAAACATTTGGCTAAGAAAAGGGTTGAGGCCCGGAAACGCCAAACAGTTGGCTAAGAAATGACAGGCAAGAGCCATTAATAACTAGGAGCACTGTGACAGGAGCCAAGACTGAGTCAGTGGGGGCCACTTGTTGGACGGTGCGCCTTCCCAACGTCCCCACTTCCCTGATGGGGAAACTCAATGCTTCCAGAGCCCACAACTAACCCACCCCAACTAACGTTTATTAACCAGTTCCTAGTTTGCTTCGTAAGACAAAAGACTTATAAAACTCTTGTTTCTTTCCCCATAGATATGGCAGAAACGAACGCCGCAGAGGCCGCAAGTCCCCCGGATGTCGCCGTGTTCCCGCGGCGGAGGTGCGCTTGGATGCGCAATCCATTTTACCCGCCGGAAACTGACCATTACCGCGGGAAACGAGCCTACGACACCCAGGTCTGGATCGACGATCTGTCCTACGTGGAGCGGTTCAGCCGGATACCCCGCCAGAGCCCGACCCCGGAATCGGGCGATGGCGGCTGGAGGACCCCCCATATACTTACAACACGTCCTCAGAGTCCGAGGGGACCAAGGAGCCCGAGGTGTCCGAGAGCGACAAGGAAGACAAAGTCTTTGTGTGGCCAAAGCCGATTCCCTGGGGTCCCAGCGAGGAAATATCAGTATCAACCCTCGGCAGCGTCGAGGACTGCTCCGCGGATGCGTGCGACCAACACCTCGAGGTCCCGAAAGGCGTGACCGCATTCCCTTGCACAGATTTCGACCCCCATGAGGCGATCCACGACCCTGGCCTGGACTGGTGCCGCCCCCGGGAGTATCCCGGCCACCGGAGAGCGAACCGGCTGGCGAGAGAGAAGGCCCGCCTATTGCGCCGCCGGCAGGAGCAACAACAGAGGGACGCTGGGGAGACGGCGTGTGCCTCTCCCGAGTCCGGACAGCCTCCAGACTACAATCCGCTCCGCCCAGAGGAGACCATGGTGCCGCAGCGCCCCATTTGGACGGCGATCGACAAATGGCCCAAGGACATCCGACGCCGGCAACCCCCTAAGGCGTCCGATCCAGCCGACGAGGTCACTCGGGACGAGGTGTGCGGCCTCGACAGGATCGACCCGGTGCACGTATTCGGCGTGCGCGTGGAGGTGTCGGAGCAGGAGAAGCCGGAGCAGGAGAAGCCGGAGCAGGAGAAGCCGGGAGCCGGAGCGCCACCATCGGCAGAGCGGCAGCAGCGCTGTCAACGACGAGGGCGGCCAGGAGGATCGGATGGTCACGTTCCCGAGTCATTGGGTCCTGACCACGCGCGCGGGAAAAGGAACGCCAGAATCGGCGCACACTTCTCAAGTTTCTGTTCCACGCGATGGGAGCACAATACCGCGTCCACGTCAGTAAAACCAATAAGATCATTGTTTCTCTGCGTCCCCCGAAGGAAGAGGGGAATGTGAGGGACCGTTTGGCCCTCCCAAAATAATAATAACATGTAAATATAAACAAATAATAATAACATGTAAATATAAACTAATAATAATAACATGTAAATTTAAATTTAATAATAAACACTAGTTAAGCCGTAATAATAAGTTAGATTTAATTTCCAATAGTTTAAGTAGGGCACCCACACCCGATACGATAGTTACAAAACTATCATCCCTAACCCGAGCTCGCTCCGTTAGCCTGGAAGGCTAAAACACACACCGACACACACACACCAGCGCACACAGCAAAACTCACCCCGATCACGCCACCGAAAATAGGCAAGCGCTCATGAGAGCGAGCGTGAGGGAGCAACCGATCGTACGGTAAACTCCTGGAAGAAGGCAAAAAAAGAACTCCGCGAGAAATTTCGCGAAGCGAAACGGAGTTGAGTTGAAGTAAAGTGGCGAATGCAAACGGACGTGCGCAAGTCAGTGACGGGAAGAAAACCGCGTGTGCGAGCAGAACTTTCAGAAAACTTATAACCAAATTCAAGGAGAAATTTCGGGCCGGCGATTTCCACCGGAAGAAGTTCGAGCTATCTGGGGGTGCAGATTTTTGTGCGAACGGAATTAGGAGAAGGATGGACAAGGCGAAGTCTGGCCCAGGACCAGCGGCGGGACGGAGCCGGTCCAATAGTGTGTACCGGAGCGAGACGGGTGAGTGTTAGTGTGAGACCGCAACGAGCTGGCTAGCAAGTGTGTGTGTGAGTAGGAAAATCTTTGCGAGCCCTCACTAGAGAGTGCGGCCAGACCGACTCTAGAAAAATACATGTGCTCGAACTAACCTGTAGAACACTGTGAGAAAGTGTGCAAGACTTAAAAGAAATCATAAAACATGAAAACATAGAAAATACGGAAATAAAATTAGCAAACGGAAAACAAGAATTTAGAAATTGTATAAAATATGAAAACATAGAGACACAGAGAGAAAAATGTGGAAGTTTGTAAATAGGAAATCTGAGAAATTATAAATTAGGAAATTATGGAAACAAAGTAAGAAATTATAAGAAATAAGAAATCATAAAAAGAAAAGCGAGTGCACTAAGCGAAAATAACGGAAGAACCAAAAATTTAAAAATAAATAATGATATTAATTTTAACCAAATTGTGTTTAATAAATAAACATGGCAAGGAAAAAAATATGAAAATTTCAAAACCACGAGGTGGGGAAAATTACGTAATGGCGGGATAGAGACAGCTACACTGGGAGAAAATCTTTAAACAAAAATCGAACAAAATTTAGTTAAATTAAATTAAATAATTATTTAATTAAATAATGAAATTAAATACCACGAGATGGAGAACCAGCTACACTGGGAGAAAATCTTTAAACAAAAATCAAACAAAGTTTAATTAAATTAAAGTAAATAATTTAGAACCAAGTTAACTTAAATGCCATGAGATGAAGACGGCTACACTGGGAGAAAAATATTTGCCAAAAATCAAACAAAAATATATATAATAAATTTAAAGTATATTTATATTATTTGCTAATTATATTTTGGGCGAACTCTGTACTGTGGGAAATTCCCAAGTAAAAACTGAACATATTTTGGACGGGCCAGGCACAGCCGGCCGGAGCAAATTCGCTATTATTTCTTCTGTTCTCTCTCGGTTCTTCGGACCCAAACATGTATGAAGGCTAATTCGATCCTTCCCTCTGTCACACCCTATCAACATATTTTTGTAGTGTAACTCGGTGGCTGACAAACTCCACCCCGCGTCAGCCTACCGTCTCATATTAGGCACATGTCCCAGATCTTTATAAATTTTCTGTAGAGAGACCCTGGCGAGACTGAGTCTCTATCCCAGCCCAGATAACTACTCACAACTGATCGGTTTTGCATAAACAAATTGTTTAACAATTGTTCTAATAAAATTTTTTCTCTACTTTCTGGAGTTGTCTGGAAAATGTCATAATTTGATAGTGATTGAAATTTCAGATTTTCTACATTTACTATTTTATCGGCATTTGTTGTATTTAATAATCTGTGACGTGTATCGCGCACAATAGGAAATAAGGTTATGAAAAGATAAGGAAATAAAGAGAACAAGAACAGAACCCTAAAAAATCCGAATTCAAATAAAGTGCGCGTCCGCGCCAAAAGCAAGCGAAGGGGCACACTAGACCAGGGGAGCTGGTCACACCAGTTGAGGAAAATCTGCAGTAACAAGCACACTAGGCTTAGCCACGGGCTATATAAATCGGGCGGCAGGCCTGAGATCTTCACTCAGCAGCCGCCAGCGATTGTAGTCAGAGCAGCGAAGTCACTTTGGTAAGCCAGACCAGTAGGCTTGGTAAATATATTGTAGTTACCCTTAGTAGTTTGCCTTTTCCCCGTTCCCCCTTCTCCCTCTCGGCTCGGAACCCCGATCCGCTTACTCTCTCTCTCTCTCGGCTGACCTAGCGGTCCCCAAGGACTCACGCTTGTGGCCGACCTAGCGATCCCCGACGGCGGGTTCTCCGACACTTGCGGCCGACCTAGCGGTCCCCAGGGTTCAGGTTCTTCTTTCTCTTTCCAGCACCCAGGACACGCCAAGCTGACGGACGACGGCCGACGTCACGCCCCGACGCCACCGCCGCTGAGCAACGGCCATCACCCAGAGACGGCGCCACGCCCATACGGCACCGCCGTTTATCAACGCCCTCGCCGGACGATCAAGCTCACCCCGGAGACCGTTCCAGATCCGAGGCGACGATCCTGGCCCGCTTTCCATTTACTATCCTGTACATTTACGCCAATAAATAAGACCGATACACAATTACTAAGTAATTCCCACCGACTTCTACTCTGGGACCGGGTGACCTTCTGTTTCAGCAACCACCTCCGACCCAAATAAATATCAGCGACGACCCTGGGCCGCCCGTGAGCTACCCGAAACATCGACTAACCGTCACAAATCGAACGAACATACTTTTGGATGCTGCTACTGTATTCGCAACGAAAATACCAGGTTGGATTTCCTGATTTGGTATTAGGATATTGTTTTCATTTGTAACAATTCCAATCTTTCGGACGACTTGGGATCTAGCTGGTAGGAATTTGGAACACCACCTGAATAATTGGTAATGGACATTATAATCGGAAAGTCCAAATTGTTTGATCTGATTTGTCCTTTTCTTGCTTATAGTCAAGCTTACAATGGAATTTTTTTTATAAAGTCCAATCCTACAATTCCATTGCAATGTATTGCAATACTCAGATCGACCAAGTGGAAATTGTGTGGGATTATGTATCCTCCAGTTTCTAACTCATGTCTTTCTCTCTTCCAAGTGAACGGACGTGTTTTTTTTCTTGCGCTCTCGTTTTGTGTTAATTTTTACCCTCGGGCACATGCACTTTTGTTTTCTCGTCTATTACTTTCGGCAGTCGAGAACTCAATGACAAGCTTTTTCGCGATCGGCTCGGCTGTCGCCTAGTTCTGTCGAGAATTCTGCCGGCAGCGCTTGTCGCACTTTTGGCGCGTGCCGATCGGGCCAATCGTAGGGCGGCTTGGCTCTCTTATCTGTTAGGCGCATTCGCCGTCTTTCAGCTTCTCGGCTGATACCTGCCAGCGGCGCTGTACTTTTCCGTCGCCGGGGTGCAGTTCGGGTGGTCGGGCCTTGCTCTGCTCCCCTCTCCGGCTTCTGGCTCGTATCGACGCCTTTGGTGGTGATCGGCTGCACTCTTATCTTTTAAGCTTATGCGCCGACTCTCTCAACGACTCAGAAGCTCTTTGTGAGTCCGTTTTCTCCTTGGGAGCGAGGGTTTTTTTATTTATTTAGTTTTTTTTATTTTGTTATAAGGTACATTAAGTGGAATATACATAGAAAGGGTAGGGTATGTACTAACAGAACTGGGGATCAAAGCTCGTGCGTTGCGGCCGCGAAGCAATGCATCGCGCGGGCACTGTTCCCAGTTATGTCGCCTCCTGCTGTCTTCTTCGCTCCTCGCTTGGTCATCAGCGTGGCCGCGCAGTTGGACTCCGCTTGGCAGTTATCC
The DNA here is from genome assembly GCA_018903765.1 of Drosophila aff. chauvacae BK-2020. Taxonomy (NCBI): domain Eukaryota; kingdom Metazoa; phylum Arthropoda; class Insecta; order Diptera; family Drosophilidae; genus Drosophila; species Drosophila aff. chauvacae BK-2020. The sequence goes on from JAEIGO010000931.1 coordinate 125,352, forward strand.
TCGCTTACCAACATGGTCGGCACAAGGTTGTCCGCCGAGATGCTGTGCGGCTTCCAGCGAACATCGTTCGCTCGCGAATCTGCCGCACGTGAACAGCACGTGCTCTGCGGTTTCATCGGCTTCCCTATAGCACCAGGTGCAGCTTCTTCTCGCCTCGTGACCAAATTTGCATAGGTAGCTCCGAAATCACCTATGGCCGCTCAGGATCTGCGTCAGGTAGAAATTTACCTGCCCGTGTTTCCTCTTCGTCCATTCCGCCAGGCTTGGTATCTTATCAAATACTCCAGCACCTTGCCCGCCCCGTCTATCAGACAGATTGGCCTGTGAGATGATGGGTATTACCGGGCTTCGGCAGCAGAACTAGGCGCTGAGTTTTTCAACTCTTGGGAAAGATCCCCTCGATCATACACCTCTCGAACAGCTCCGCAAAAATTTGTGGTCGTAGAGCAATGGCCATCCTTAGGGCCCTATTGGGAACATTGTCCGGACCCGGCGCCTTCGCGACCTTTATCCTGTTTGCCACTTCTAGCATCTCAGCTTCACTGACGGGATCCGTCTCTTGTGGCAGGTTATTGATCGCCTGAAGGGAGAAATCCGGATTCTCCATCCTGGGAAACAGGTGTGCAACAATCCTCTCCATGGAATCAGCATCCAGTGGAGCGCGAGCTTTGGACCTGTTGATTCTCTTCACTATGAGCTTATATGCGTTCCCCCACGGGTCCCGATCCGCAGAATCGCAGAGGTCGAGAAAGCACTTCCCCTTGCTAAGCTTAATTGCCTCCTTGAGTTCCCTACGGCACTGCTGTAACGCTGGACGCTTGTCCAGGTGGGTACTCGCGTGGTCGCTGGCTGTATACACCTCGCTGAGCATCCACGAGCAGTGGCCAGCTCTAAAGCGACTGGCAAAGGTTAGGTCCACCACTGATCCGGCGCCCGCTCGGCTGAAAGTGGGGTCTTGTCCAACATTTAAAAGAGCCACGTCCAGGGTTGAGAGCGACTGCCTCGGGCATTAGTGCTGGCACTAATGGGATTGGGATGCCCCAATCGACCGCCCAGGCATTGAAATCGCCCGCTATCAGCGCCGGGGTTCGGTCTCTCGCATCCACCGAGAGTCTGTCGAGGATGACAACAAACTCGGCTAGCGATAGGCTTGGGGCGAGGTAGACGCTGTAAACCCACCAGCCTTCTGCCTTGGCGCGCACAAAACCTCTGTCCGAAAAGACATCTGACAGGTGCATGAGTGCGCTACTGTCCGAGTGCGCTGGGCCGTCCGAGGCCCAGTTGGGGCTTTGTCCTGTCCTATAAGGCTCACTTAGAATTGCGAGGTCAGCTTCGCACTCTCGGACCGTCTGCGACAGCAGGTCTTGTGCTGCCACGCAGTGGTTCAGGTTGAGTTGAACCACTTTCATCTGCGCTTGGATTCCGAGCTGGACGCAGACTCCAGAGGGCAGTATCGGCTACCGGCCTGGTGGTTCGCATCTCTTTTCTTAGCTTCTACACACCCGAAGCAGCGCTGGCGGTTTTGGCATGCCGCCGCTTTGTGTCCTTCTTGTCCGCATCTGAAGCATGCTTTACGTCTGTCAGTGGCGCTGTGACATTTGCTGGCGATGTGACCTGTTTTGCAAACACCTGAAGCACCACAGTCGAGGCTCGTTCTCTTTTAACCGGCACAAAGTCCATCCGACCTTCATCTTGCCGAGCTTATTTAGCGCTACTGCTGCGCCTGCCGGGACCGAAAAGGTTGCAATTTGACTACCGCTAGGAAGGGCGCGAACTGTCTTCACTGTCATCGAGTTCGGCGGGAGGTCCGCCTGTTTGGTCAGTGCTTCCTCCAGCTCCTCTTTCGCCTCATAGACGCAGTCCGCTCTGGCTAGCACTGCTGTGTCATCAGCATAGGTAGCAATGCACATGCCATTGCTTCGCCTTCGAGCTCGCAGAGGAGCATCATGTGTAAACGGCTATAGAGCGTAGGCGCCAAAACACTCCCTTGAGGAACTCCTGCTAAAATAGTTCTAGCCGTAGACGAAACACCATCCTGGACTACCTGAAAGCTTCTGTCAAATAGGAAGCTTTTAAGCAGGTCGTAAAGTTGATGATGTAGCAGTCCTTTTAGCTTAGAGAGAAGACCAAGATGCCATACTCTGTCAAAAGCCAGTTGCACATCAAAAAAAGCCGCAACAGTATAGCGCTTCATTTTCATCCACGGTCATATTCTCCCTCAGCTTAAGGAGTACCCCTATCTGGGTCTAGTCCTTGGCAGAAGGCTAAACTTTTTGTCTCATATTAAGAAGACAAAGGGTAAACTGGAGACTGCTACTCGGCGGCTGCATTGGATTACTCGCGCTGCCAGCTAGTTAAGTTTGTCCAACAAGAGGCGAATTTATCTTAGTATTCTTGCTCCTATTTGGAAATATGGTCTTTCCATTTAAGGTGCGGCGTCAAAATCAAACCTTAAAAAAATGTCGGTCTTCCAATCTAAATTCCTAAAATGCATTTCTGGAGCAGACTGGTACATCCGGAACCGAGACATTCATCGCGATCTTAAAGTTCCTTTAATTGGGGATTACATAAACGAGGCGGCAAGAAGGCACTGGGAAAGGCTTCTGACTCACCCGAATCCTCTTGCAAGGGACACTACTATACCACTTCCAAGAAGAAGACTCAAGAGGACCACTCTAGCTCAGCTGGCTCGTCGGAGGATACCTTAAGCACTTACCAATTTCTGTACCTGTACTCTTTTCACTCTAACACCTTTCATCCCATAACCTCACCTTTATTTCATTCTCTGGGCAGCTGTTAGCCTGAAAATACTTAAAACTTATTCATGTTTAACACCAGCACCACTGCAGACAAATTGTTTTTAAATAATAGTTGTAGTGAATTAGCGTTAAAAAAAAAAAAAAAAAAAAAGCCCCATTAGAGTCTGCCACCATAGTCACGTGCAGGTGCGGGCACTTTCCAGTCTCAGAGAGGTAGGTTGGTGCCGCACGCTCTGAGATGGGTTGTTCCACAGCCACACACCCAGGGAAGTGAGTAGCCAGGAGTAGACTGCTCGTCTCCTCTGGGTTGTTTGTGTGTGTTCCAACCGGCTTTTTCAGCGTGCAGGTGCCGTTTGAGTGGTCTTTGGAGAGGGCTTTTTGTAGCCTAACAGCTTCCGGGAGAGATGAGATCTGCCCGCAGTGTTGACGCCACGTAGCCCGTTTTGACCTTCTCAGCTCTTTGTTGTAGAGCGTTAAAGCAGTAGTGTAGGAGTCCCATGTGGCCCTCCCACTCCTCGCTTTATTGAAGAGCCTGCGCGCAGCCTTTTTGAGATCGCCAAGGCTTTTGTTCCACCAGGGAACAGTCCTTTCGGTCTTGCGTACCTTTTGGTCGCAGCTGGCGTGATATGCTAGTTCAACATTTCTGTGAAGCACAGTAGCTTCACGCTCTAACTCGTCTGTGGATGTTATTGGACGGGTTGAGCAATCTCTGGATTGCTCAAGTTCAAAGCAGAAGAGATCCCAGTTGGTTTTCCTGGGATTTCTGGTGACTAGGCTACATTGCAAGGCACACCCTATGTCAAATCTAATGTGTTGGTGATCTGACATAGTGATCTCATTTGCAACGTGCCAGTTTGAGACAACGGACAACATATTTGTACTACAGAGAGTCAGGTAAAGGACTTCCTCTCTAAAAAATACAAATAAAGGTGGAAAAATTCAAATTTTCTTAGGCTAGGAATATTTCATCTTTTAAAATAAATGTCCCGAATGAACTCTTTGAAACAATATGCTCTACCAACTTCTGGCCAGAGTATATTGTCGTCAAAAAGTTTGAAGCTAAGAAAAAGAAACGCCGGCCCGTGGGAATAAGTCTTCCCAGGCCCGACCAGACCACTGCGCCCTCTACGACATCCGCTCCAAAAAACTAATCAATTCCCTCTCTATCTCCTATCAGAATGCAAGAGGCCTACGTAGTAAGCTTCCCAAATTGTATTCTGATAGTCTCTCGTTTGCATCCCAGGTTATTGTGTTCACAGAAACCTGGTTAAAGCCGGAGATTCTGAGCTCCGAAGTTTTCCCAGCTGTGTTCACAATATATCGGCTGGATCGGCCTATCAGACGGGGGGGTGGTGTCCTCATAGCGGTTGACTCCACTCTCGCGTCGGAATTAATAACTTTCGAGGAGTTTGATGTTGAATTCCTCTGTGTGAAGCTAACCATCAATGGTAGCTCTATTTTCATTACCTGTTCTTACATTCCTCTTTTGTCCGAACTTCCAACCGACTTTCTAATAAGGATCATTTAGTAGTTCTTGGTGATTTTAATATCCCAGGGGCTATTTGGTCCTCAAATACTTCCTCTAATGTACTTTTCACCTCCACACAGCATGATTTTATTGCTGGCTTGCTCGACATTTCGCTGTCTCAAGTCAACCATGTACGAAATTCCCTAGAGCGCTTGCTTGATCTCTGTTTTGTCTCAGATCCGGCAAGAGTCAGTTTAGCCAGGGTGGCGCCGTTGACGCTTCCCGAAGATCCCTATCATCCGACTTTCGACGTGACTCTCGACATTGGGACTGACTTACAGAACATATCTGACTGTCCAGCCAAGAAAGTCATTTGTTTTCGCAAAACGGACTTCTAACGGCTGAATAACTTTATTTTAGATTTTAATTGGTCCGATTTATACATGTGCACTGACATGTCAGAACCCGTGGATATTTTTTACAGTGCCATAAATTCCTTTTTTACTGAATGTGTTCCGTTATACTATCCATCAACATCGAATAAGCCTCCTTGGTTTACTAAAGAGTTGAGTCATCTTAAAAACAAAAAATCTAGGCTGTATACTAAATATAAATGTACCGGTTCTAACTCTGCCCTATCCCTTTATTTATCTGCTCGGTCAAGATTTACCGTGTTGAACGCGCAGTGTTACAAAAATTATTTGACTCGTTGTAGGGTCCAGATCTCTCAGGACCCAAAACAGTTTTATAATTTTGTTAACACTAAACGTAAGCCAATTACGCATCCTTCCTCGCTTTCGTTTGAAAATACAACCGTAAAAAATGATCGGGCTATTGCCGATCTGTTTGCGCAGTTTTTTCAAACCACTTACTCAACTTCAACTGACTGTAATCAGACTTATGCCTACATCATGCCCAAATCGAGCTTTATTTTCAGTCCTACTTTAGACGAAAGCACTATTCTTTCAGATCTTCATCGCGTTAAGCCCATTTATTCGCCAGGTCCCGACGGTATACCTGGCTGTGTGCTTAGGTATTGTGCCGACGCCCTGTGCAATCCCCTTCTAAAATTGTTTACCTTGTCCCTAGAAACCTCCCACTTTCCCCTTATTTGGAAGGAATCATTTATTATTCCTCTCCACAAAAAAGGTAGCAAATCGGTTGCCAGCAACTATAGAGGAATCTCTAAGTTGTCGGCCATTCCAAAACTTTTCGAGAAAATCATTACTCCACATTTGCAGCACCTGTGTAGATCAATTATTTCTCCATGTCAGCATGGATTTTTAAAGCGTAGATCAACGACAACCAATCTTTTAGAGTTCACTTCCTTCGCAGTTAGGGGCTTCCATAAGGGCTTTCAGACAGACGTAATCTATACTGATTTCAGTAAAGCATTTGATTCTGTCAACCATTCTCTTCTTGTTCGGAAACTCGATCTAATGGGATTTCCGGTTGATCTTCTTAGTTGGATCTCAAGTTATCTGAATGGCAGAACGCAAAAGGTCCTCTTTAAAAATTCTTTATCTAATGTTTTCGGGGTTACTTCTGGCGTCCCGCAAGGGAGCCATTTGGGTCCCCTGTTGTTTACATTATTTATCAAAGACCTGCCGAAAGTTCTGACTAACTCCAAAGTACTTATGTACGCGGACGACGTCAAACTTTGTGTGCAATATAAGGACGCTTCCTGCCAGTCTGATTTACAAACAGATCTCAATAACTTCCAAACATGGTGCCGTATAAACTTATTGAACCTAAACGGCTCTAAATGCAAGCTAATGATTTTCTCTCGTGTCGCTCCCAAGCTCGCGACTTACACGCTTAACTGCTGCTCTTTGGAAAGAATTAATATAGTCGATGATTTGGGTGTCCGACTGGACCCTAAACTTGACTTTATCGATCATATTTCGTGCATGGTGAATAAAGCCAGAGGTGTGCTTGGTTTCATTAAACGGTGGTCGAAAGAATTCAATGACCCCTATGTTACAAAATCCTTATATATTTCGTTAGTTCGTCCTATCTTAGAATATGGATCTTGCGTCTGGAGCCCTCAGTATGGGGTTCACAGTACACGCATTGAGTCAGTTCAGAAGAACTTTCTGCTTTTCGCTTTACGCGGTTTGAACTGGGATCCAAACCAGAGGTTACCCTCTTACTCTAGTAGACTTCTCCTAATTAACTTACCTTCTTTAGCTAACCGTAGAACCATGCTTGGCATTACGTTCATTTTTAACCTTATCCACGGTAACGTGGAAAGTGCTGACTTGCTGGGTCAGCTTAACTTTCACGTACCGAGTAGAAATACTAGATCCTATATTCCTTTAGTTTTGAGCCAATGTAGAACGTCTTTTGAATTGCATGAACCCTTTAGAGTCTTATGTGCAAATTATAACGATTTGTACATGATAACATCAAACGTAGATAGCCTTCCCCAACTAAAAACCTTAATATTAACCCACTTAGTATGCATGCAGGCAAACAGTCTGGCAGCACGCCAGTAGTAACTTCCTCGTATTCCTTTTCTATACTTTCATTTGTCGCGCCTACTAACACCTAACACAAACAGGCACGTGCTTGGTGTCAGATGGGCCACTTGAATGTACTGATCGTAGTGCATCAACGTCCGTATTAATGGCATTAATAAATGTGGGTTCGCTACCCTGGTTTAGTAATCCTATGTTGTTACTAATAATGTATTCAAAAAGGTACTCACCCCTCTTGTTGATGTCACTGCTCCCCCAGACCGTATGGTGCGCATGGCATCGCAGGCGATTATCCACCTGAGCCGGTTTCTCTGGCAGTGCTCTATCAGGGCACAGGTAGATGCCGTAGGCACATCCTCCGAGTCGCCGGGTAGATAGGCGGTGGCCAACACTGCCTCCTGCTCGCCGTGGGCGGTGGGTATTTTAACCCAAACCGCCACCAGGTCCTCAGTTATGAACTGTGAGAGGGGAACAAATGTTAGGTTTTTGTTTATTAACAACGCCGATCTAGGGCGAGGTTGGTTATTTGCATACAGCAACTTACCGGATGGGGTGCTAAGCCCCAGGACTCGTCCTGCATTTATCCAGGGCTCCTGGATGAACGCTATGTCCATTGTACATCTGATGCGGCCTTTGCGTGGTGGAGGTTCGCTTGGAGACATCGGAGGTGTCTCCTGGTGTTGGGGGCCCCTCTTGCGGCCCCTGGCCGCTATCTTCCGGCCGCGGTTGGTGCCTAGAAGTGCCTCCTCCTCCTGGGTGCGCCTCGCACTCTTGGGTACGCGCCCGGTGCCTCGTGTGGTGCGCCCGGTTCCGCGCGTGATGCGCGCATGTAGTGGGGGGCGCAGGAACTTCCGCAGTACTGCGGACTCCTGGGCCATCGCGGTGCCCTGTGGTGTCGCAGCAGCCATAGCAGGGTAAGGATCTTCAGGTAGCGTCAATGGAGGAACTCTAACTAAGTCAACACCTAGAGGATCAGAGACGAAACAAAGATCCAATAAGCGGATTAAGGAATTCAGGACATGGTTAACTTGAGACAAGGATATGTCAAGCAGGCCATCAATAAGATCATGCTGTGCCATAGTCTGAAGGACATTTGACACACCATCAGTTGACCAACGAGCTCCAGGTATATTGAAGTCCCCTAGCGCTACGAGTTGGTCTCGATCTGAAAGCCTGTTGGAAACGGCCTGAATTGCCGCAAGGTGTTTCCAATAAATGGGCTCCTCAGCCGATGGTGGAACATAGGAGCAAGTTATGTAAATAAGACTACCTGGAAATGAAAGTTTAACGCAAATAAATTCGATATCGGAGATATCGTCCAGGGCAACAAGTTCTGAGATGAGGGAGGAGTCAACGGCAATTAAAACTCCACCTCCACGCTGGACTAGTCGGTCAACTCTGTAAGTTGTATATTTACCCGGGAGAATCTCAGAGCTAAGGATATCTGGCTTTAACCAGGTCTCAGTAAATACAATTACCTGGGATGCAAAGGAAAAACTGTCAGAATACAATTTCGAGAGCTTGCTGCGTAAGCCTCTAGTATTCTGATAGGAAAGTTGGAAGGAAGTGGTTAGTTTTTTGGGACTGAAGGTGTTGAGGGGGTCTTAGCGGTGGTCCTTGCGGTTTGTGGCGGTATAGTTAGGCGTACTCCCACTGGCCGCTTTTTCTTTGTTTTAGCCTCGAATTCTTTAACTACAACGTGCTCGGGCCAGAAGTCACCAGAGCAAATTGTGTCAAAGATATTCGGATAGACGCTAATCTTGAAAGACGCGATGTTTCTGACATATGGAAAATTAAATTTTTCCACTTTTACATTTTCGGCTTGGATTTTGCCTTGAATATAGGCAAGAACATCTTCCGATGCCAGGTCAGGGGCAAGCCGCGAAACAAATATTGTTTTCGTAGGTGGAACAGCTGTAAGGGTCTTTGGTAACCCTATGTTACCGACAGCCGGTAGTCCGGATGTTTTTTCGTCCTGGGCAGTCTGCGGAGTCCGAGTTTGGGACACCGCAGCGGACACAACGGAAATTACTGGCGGACCTGTTGCCATTTCCACCCCTGTACATTCGGTTACCGAATCTAATACCGCTCCCGATCTCAAGACCATTGGGCTTTATGTGGGCGTCCTTCCACAACCGGAGCTTGGGCACCTCGGTGCTCAGCCACTCGGCTGTCTTTGCGTCACCACATGTTATGGCCATCCAGCCTGGTCGGAAGGTGCAGCCAGAAAACAGCGGCTTCGTGGAGCCGTGTTTCTGGGCCATCACCCTCGACAAAATGGCGGATTGCACCGTCTTCAGCTGCTCCGTCGTGAGCAGATTTTTCGGGTAGTCCTCAGGGAGTATTTCCATCTTCACAGAGCTGGCTACGTCCCTGTAAGAGGCCATGACACCGACTTGGGTCGACTGCTCCAGTGCTGCCTGCCTAGCCGCAGCAGCGGATGTGGAGGCTACTGGAGCCTCCGTGGCAAGCTGCACTGTTGCAGAACCCTTCGTCAAGGCACTAGGTGCCGCGGTTTTGGTCATGGGCCTCTTATTCGACACTCCTTCTGGGGTCGTGTTGGCCGATCTACCTCGTTTATTGGTCCCGCCACTCTTGCTAGGCACTGCCCTAGGAGGGTCCATAGGCTTCTGGGCGAGCCTTTTGGCCTCCTCTAAGGGTATGCCGTTCGCAAGGTGTCTGCGCAACCTTTTTCGTGCGGCGCCCGTATTTTGGGAGAGGCGAGAAGGGCTTTTCCTCTTCCTTGGTGATGTTGTCGGCAGCCTTGACAGCGTCCATGGCTTCTTCTTTGATCGTTGGGGCTGCTAGAGCACCCTGTTCAGTATTCTTTTATTGGTCCCATATATTGCCAGTAGGGAGGAAGGAATATCCCCGGGGGCAAACGGTATCCGGAAGCCACAGTTAAAAGACACACTAACGTAGTGCCATTCATCACAGGGGCACGGTACGGTAACACCGGTGATTACGGGTTTCTTCGAGTTGTCCTCTCTAGATCCGCCATATTTAGTCTAGAGCAGGGGCACCTCGAGCAGGAAGTGGTTTTTCACCACGTATGGTCGGTCTTTAGTAGTCGGCATGTGACTGCCAACTACCACTAGCTGAGTCAGATCGACACGGCGACACGCCGAGCCGCCCGGAGCAGCGCACCTACGCCACAGACACAGTCGCCAGGACCGGCGCCACTGCATCCGGGGCGCCCAGCCGCCCGGACAGCGCACCGGCTCAAGCCGCCACCTGGACCTACATCGCGGACCCAAGCATCATCACCACCAGGCATGATACAGCTTCGTCATTCGCACACTGGAATGTACATTAAAGAAAAAGTTATGGAGATCATAAATGACTACGGGATAACCCTCGGATCAAGCCTTCAGGTAAAATCTTAATTGCAAAATATGTTTTAAATGACTCTTATTGAAAACCTAAAACTATAACCACAGCATTACATCGGATAATGGAAAAAACATAACAAAAGCCATTCAAATTCTAAATGATGAATCGGAGTCTCTTTTTGACGAAGACACACGAGATGACATTAACGCTGAAAATGTGATGGGAAAACTGGATGCCATACAGCAGGCGAATACTCACCTTGTAATGTGTGCTGCGCACTCCCTTCAACTGTGCGTAATGGACATAAACAAGCTAGATGAGATCAGCGAAAACGTTTCATCATGTCGCACAATTTGTAAGTTATAGCGTACAGAAACGAATAGGTAAGTCAAAACTTAAAAATTTGTTATTATTATTATTACAAGGGCCTTGTTGCACTGCGACCAGATGTTAGGTCTTTTGTGCCGGCCTGTATGATTAGGGTACAGCCCCTATACCTAGGCTTCTAATAAAAGAAAGCACTTTGGTAGGGTCTATTTGTTCCCAAATCCCAGGGGGGAATAAGTTCACCTCCTAGATGTTGAAGTCGACGTCTGATTAGCGAGGGGCACTCACATAGGATGTGTTCCGATGTTTCTTGCTCCATCTCGCAGAATTTGCATGTGTCGATTTCTGAAAGTTTTAATTTCTTAAGGTGATACCTAAGGTTGCAGTGACCCGTTAGGTAACCTGTTAGAGTGCGAATTTCGCTCTTTGGTAGGTTGATAATGCGTTTTGATAGCGTCATCTGGGGGACGAGAAATTGTTTGGCTTGTCTCAGCCCTGCACTGTCGGTCCAGTGACGGTTTATCTCCGATTTCTCCCATTTCCTGAGCAGTTCTCTTTTGTGTCCTTTCGATAGTCCACAGAACGGCTCAGGGCCGATAAAAGGTGTCATCCCCCCGCGTTTGGCTAGGGTGTCTGCCACCTCGTTTCCTATATGGCCTTCATGCCCTGGTACCCAACCCACTGTTAGGGTGTTTTTGGAGGCAAGGGCATTCAGCTGTTGGAAACAGGTCTCTACAAGTCCGGACGAGATCGTGAAGGAACTCAGCGCTATGAGCGCTGCCTGACTGTCCGAGAAGATGTAAATCCGTGCGCCTTGCATTTTCCTGCGAAGGCATTCTCGTGCACAGAATTCTATGGCGTGTATCTCTGCTTGGAAAATGGTGGGCGATTTTCCCATGGCTATGGATTTGTTGAACCTTGGTCCGAAAATACCAGCCCCGGTATCACCGTTTTCCAGTTTTGACCCATCAGTGTACCATGCTTGTGATCCACTGGGTAGAGATATTGATTTTGTTTTCCATTCATTCCTAGTGTATAGGACTACAGAGAAGTTTCTGTGGAGAACAAGTCTTGGTTTCTGATCGTCAGTTACGCGCAGAATGGAATCATTTATTAGGGGTTCAAGGACCCTAAGATGCCCGGTAAGATCACCACTTTTGATATTGGTGATGTTTTGAAGGCGAAGTGCCCCCAGGCAGGCCTCCTTTTTCAATGTAATTGGTAAAGGGGGTATGTCAGTTATGACTCCTAGTGCTGCAGTGGGGCACGTCCGGATGGCTCCAGTGATGCCTATGCAGACCAGTCGTTGTAATTTGGTAAGTGCAGCCGCAGCTGTCCTCTGGGTAGATTTCGTCCACCAAGCAAGAGATGCATAGGTTAAGATCGGTTTTACTACAGTGTTAAAAGACCAGTAGATCATTTTGGGACTTAGGCCCCATGTTCTGCCGTAGAGCCTGTTACACGCAAAGTGTGCTCGAATGGCTTTGTTTATGGTCTTTTCCAGGTGTGCATTCCAGTTGAGCTTGGAGTCAAGCGTGACTCCTAAGTAGTTTGCCTCAACCGAAAAGTCAATGATATACCCATTTAGGGATGGTCTTCTTAGGGAGAGAGACCTTTTCCTAGTAAATGGGACTATAACAGTTTTTGATGGGTTTATGGACAGTCCTTTGTCCTGACACCATCTGTTGGCTATATCGAGGGCTTGCTGCATGCGGTCCGAGATGGTTTGCTCATGCCAGCCCACTATATAGATGACTAGATCATCAGCGTAGCCTTGAGTGGGGAAACCTAAATTGTTGAGCTCATAAAGTAGCTCGTCGATGACCAGAGTCCACAGGAGGGGAGAGAGTACTCCCCCTTGAGGGCACCCCCTTGTGGCTGTGATTGAGGTCATAGTTCCTCCAAGGTCTACAGTTATGATTCTGGATTTAAGCATTTCCAGAATCCACCTACTGATAGGTGTGGAGACATTCTTGCGTACAAGAGAGGCACGTATAGCCTCATATGACGTGTTGTCGAAAGCTCCTGAGATGTCTAAGAAGGCACCTAGTGCTATCTGTTGAGCGCCAATGGCCTTTTCAATGGTTGTTGTAAGGCAATGTATGGCGGTCTCAGTTGATTTACCAGCTTGATACGCATATTGGTACTTGTTTAGGGGATGTTGCTTAAGATTTACCTCCCTGATGTGCTGGTCGATTATCTTCTCCATAGTTTTGAGGAAGAAGGAGCTAAGGCAAATCGGTCTATATGATATAGGCAATTGGGAGTCTTTCTTCCCTGCCTTTGGGATAAACACAACTTTTACTTTAGCCCAGTTGCTTGGTATGTGTCCAAGCATGAGACTGGCTCGAAATAGACGGACCAGGGGGAGTGCGATTAGATGCAGTCCCCGCTGCAACAAGCATGGATAGGTCCCATCTGGTCCGGGTGATTTGTATGGGCTGAAATTTTGTAGTGCCCATTTTACGCTATTTAGATGAAACAGTCTATAGGGCATGTTTCCAATGTGTTCTGAGCGATAGGGTGGTTCCCCTCTCTCAGCCCCATTAGAGTCCGCCACCATAGTCACGTGCAGGTGCGGGCACTCTCCAGTCTCAGAGATGTAGGTTGGTGCCTCACGCTCTGAGATGGGTTGCTCCACAGCCACACACCCAGGGAAGTGAGTAGCCAGGAGTAGACTGCTCGTCTCCTCTGGGTTGTTTGTGTGTGTTCCATCCGGCTTTTTCAGCGTGCAGGTGCCGTTTGAGTGGTCTTTGGAGAGGGCTTTTTGTGGCCTAACAGCTTCCGGGAGAGATGAGATCTACCCGTAGTGTTGGCGCCAAGTAGCCCGTTTTGATCATCTCAGCTCTCTCCGGAACCAAGACATTCATCGCGATCTTAAAGTTCCTTTCATTGGGGATTACATAAACGAGTCGGCAAGAAGGCACTGGGAAAGGCTTCTGACTCACCCGAATCCTCTTGCAAGGGACACTACTATACCACTTCCAAGAAGAAGACTCAAGAGGACCACTCTAGCTCAGCTGGCTCGTCGGAGGATACCTTAAGCACTTACCAATTTCTGTACCTGTACTCTTTTCACTCTAACACCTTTCATCCCATAACTTCACCTTTATTTCATTCTCTGGCCAGCTGTTAGCCTGAAAATACTTAAAACTTATTCATGTTTAACACCAGCACCACTGCAGACAAATTGTTTTTTAATAATAGTTGTAGTGAATTAGCATTAACAGCCGCTTTAATAAACCTACAATATTAAAAAAAAAAATAAAAAAAAAGCTAGGTCCCTAATGAAGAACGACGACTGCGGAGTCACCGCTCTGATCGAGGCACCTTCGCCCAGGACGCTGCCGATTCTTTCACTAATGCCGCTAGCTGGGACATGTGGGGAGCGTTTTAGCTCAAGAAAGAGTTTGCCCTTTGCAGTTTTCCTCACCTTTGCGATGCTGTCGCCGACTTCCGCAATCCTGGCGTCCTGTGCCCTCGTGACCATACTGAGCACCCCGCTATACGACAGCTCGGGAGGAGGGCTAATGATTAGCGCCTCTTTCCTTGCTCTTTATCGCCTATCCCTGTTCCTCGTCTTGAGTTGGTCTCGACGAGACCTCTCCTCCAGAGTCTTTCTGCTGCCTCTATTGTCGGTGCCAGTATAGCTACTTAAAATACCCTTTTGGGGGCTGCTAACAGTGCGACGGTTTAGAGCGGTTCCTGCGTTAGGTGGAGACGGCTGGACCTTGCCGCCCTGAGAAGTCTGAACCGCTTTGTTCACACTTGGAGGGTTCCAGGCTTGGGTTGTCTGGCTGCCCTGGTTCGTTGTGACGGCATCCTGACGGACCGTCTTTCCTCCGGTTCCCGCAACAGCTCCTCTTCAAGCTCAGCCTAGCGAACGCGTTCTTCATCCCCTGGTTGATACTGCGGACTTTCTGCTCGTTGACCTTGGTGAGTAGGTCGTCGAGGATGGCTCCCATCTCCATCATTTGCGGCTGGGCTTTAGCCCTTTTGGTAGGCTGTGCCTGCCCGGGCGGACTCGGCGAATCCCTAGTGCGCTTTGCCACTGGGGTGGCTAAGGCAGGGGATTTTTCCAGTACTGGGGGGTTCGGAGCGCCTCCTGGCGGGCTTCGCATCAGCCTGGAACCCTTCTGGAAGGCTCTTAGCTCGTCTTCGTCACTCGTAGCATTCAAAGAGACGTCGGCCAAGTGGCCCGCCGGCGTCGCCGTTGGATTGGGAATGGTAGTTAGGGTCTCCAGAATCCGTGCCCTTGCCGCGGCATCTACCGCGGGTGTATTTCCACATTTGTGGCTGCCACCTGGAGTAATATTGTTATTACTTGACATTCCTTTATCTGCTTGGTCAGCAATTTGGCCGGTGCTGGAGTACGGACGATCAGTCCGGTTAACTCAGTTAACTACTCCCCCCTCAGGATTAAGGCCGCCCCCGGCCGACCCTATTTGGTCGAGGACTTCCTTCAGTTGGGCAGCGCCAAAAGCCCTTGTGGCTCGCTGGTAGGTTAGGCCGACACAGATAAGAGCGCAGAAAATTGCTCCCGCAATTAGAGCTATCTGGCTCAGTCGGTATCCGTCGACTTCTTCTTCGAATTTCCTGATTTGCTCCAAATTTCGTTCACTCAAGCGGTGAAGATATGGGAGACTCAGGATCTCGTGATTCATAGAGATGTTAAGGACAGGAGAGTTAGCTACTCCTGGTGCGCTTTTCTGGACCATGTTGTGGTTTACAAATACGGTCTCATTGACCATAGCACTCTCAGTAAATGTTATCAGATGCGTGCCTCTAATGTGGATGGTCGTTCCATTATCCACGCGCACGAGTGCTGGTCTATCGTTAATTACGATAATCCCTTCGTCGACATAGGTGATCGGGTGAAGATTGCTCTGCTGCGTATCGCAATGGGCCACTACTCCAGCGTGGAGTTCTCGGGCGCACGAGCTCACCGAAGATAACTGACAGAATGTTGCTCCGGGTGACATGAAGCAGTTCATCACGGTACGGATTTCTCCATTGCATTCTGCCACCATATTGTTCTCTAACCTCAATATTGTATCATTGTGAGCCACTGGGAAGATGGTGATCTTGTTACAGGCCATAACAATCTTGGGGAATTTTATATTAAAATGAAAAACGTTAAGGGATTGTAAAACCTTTACGGACGCAACGGACAAAATTTCCCTTATGGGGGTGTTGGTGGGCTCCTCGCCCCAAACATTCTCCAAGTCTGCATGGTCCAGGAAGACTGGACTAACTACGTTTATTTTTGCGAGTGATAGCGTTTCTTTTGAAATCTTTAAAAGTTGATTAACGGTGTCGGTAAGTTCGTTAATTCGAACTTGTGTTTTGGTGTTAATTTCGATTTGGCTATTGTGTGCATCAATTAGTTTTGCTTCGGTGAACTTTATATTCTCAAAGTCTTCGGCGTCAGGTGTCCCTGCGACAACCTTTAACGCAGTTCCCAAGAAGTCTAGGCTCCTGGCCACTCTGTGATGGACGCTCAACGAGTCGAGCATGTCACGAAGGTGAGCGATGTCAATGCTCAGGAGCTTCTTCATATGGGATTCGGGGAACATATCAACCATACCGTTGGTTTCGTCAATCACTCGCCTATACTCGGAGAGGTTAGCAGAGTGTCTAACGTAGGCATATTCTTCCCATACTAAGACTTGGCCGTCGATGACGGGAATATAATTTGCGTGGGTGTAATCTGTGACGTGGGCCGATGCCACCGCCAGGAGACAATGTAGAAGCGTTGGAAACGACCTGTAATATGTGTGGTTGATTAATAAATATTCGGAATGGAGTTGCCCACCACCAATAGACAAATAAGAGGAAGTAAATTAAACGTTAAAAAATTAAGCCGAGTGGCTATGAATATTGAAGAAT
Source organism: Drosophila aff. chauvacae BK-2020 (assembly GCA_018903765.1). NCBI lineage: Eukaryota > Metazoa > Arthropoda > Insecta > Diptera > Drosophilidae > Drosophila > Drosophila aff. chauvacae BK-2020. Next base: position 141,608 of record JAEIGO010000931.1, read on the forward strand.
ATAAGAAAAACTTTCTCCAAGTGGCTATAGGAAGCGAAAAATAATGAAAACTTATGCCAAGTGGCTACGAATGAAAAACAAATAAAAAACGTATGCCAAGTGGCTATAAATGAAATGAATAAAAAGAAAATCCGGGGGAACCGCAACTGGGCTCTGTTCGGGTCACTTGAGGTTGTCTTTGTGGACCACCCTCCCTTTAATTAGGACTGTGGTCCCCAAGTCCGCCTCGATAGTTCTCTCGCATAAGGACATAAGGGAGTGAGTTTGTTGCCTAGTCGTCTGTTTGACTTTACTAGGACTTTATTGCCGACCTGGAAGACTCTGTTCCGCCGAGAGGAGTTTTCTCGGTTTCTTGTCACATTTTGGGCAGTTTTGATTTTTTCCTGGACATCACTTTGTGGATCGTCCTGATCTGCCCGCATGACCTTGGCCGGTTTCTTGTTAATGACAGAGTGGATGGACTTGTTATATCTGGCTGTGGCCAGCAAGATCAACTCTACCGTGTCATTTATGCCTTTATCGATTTTTAGGCATCTAGCGAGCTCGACCAACGTGCTGTGGAAGCGTTCCATCTGTCCGTTGGAGACGCTATGGAGGGGCGGTGCATTCGAGATGCTGACGCCGAAATGGTTTTCCAGCATGGCCATTGTGTGCGATTTCAATGATGGTTCATTGTCGCAGTAGATGGCTTTGGCTCTTGGGAAAACATTCATAAGTTAAAGCAGTGGTGGTTTTAGATCCTCTATGGTTCTAGACTGGATCGGCTGCACCATGGCGAATTTCGAAAATTTGTCAACACAGGTGAGGAAGTATTTTTCCTATCCGTTGAGAAAATATCGAAGTGCAATATTTCTCCAACGTGGCCCGGGATTGGTGTTTCACCGAGCTCCTGTCTCTTTGGATGTCTATCATATTTCGCCTTGGCGCAGGTTTTGGAATTGGCAGCTATCTCGCTCGCCAATTTAGTCATCTTGGGGAAGTAGTACTCGGAGAGTACCTGCTTCACATTCTCTTGGGCCGACCTGTGAGCTCTGTTGTGCTCTGCGGTGAGGATTTCTTTCCTCTCTTCAACCGCGAAAATGTCGGTGACCCTTTTTTTACAATGCCAGAACTTTGTGGCCGGAAATTGTCGGACCACCTCGTCCTGGAATTGTGCCAACGTGTGAAGATCACAGTGGAAGGCATTCACACCATTAGGGATAATGATGTTGGCAAGTTCCTCTAGCAAAGTCTTTTTGCACGAGAAGCTAATCGAGTGACGCTTCTTATTTCCAAATAGTATAAAAGTGCGTTTCCAAGGGGAGCGCGCCTCTTCTAAAATTATTTGGTTCTGGAAGCAATTTACGGGTTTGTCCTTAGACTCAATTGTGTATGTGAGCGAAAGCTCACTGTGCACCGTGGCCGCGCACGACTCAGGTTCCTGGTTTTCAACAACGTTGAGTTGTTGCCTCGAGAGGGCATCTGCAACGAGATTATTTTTTCCGGGCTTGTAAAATATTCGTGCGCCGGACTCATCGATGCGTGCTTTCCACCTCTTGATCTTGGCGTTCGGATTGGACTCCGCAAAAGTCAATAGTTGGTGATCGGTAAAGATGTTTATTTCTTTGACCGCGTAAAGATAGTGTCGCAATTTGGCTAGCGCCCAGACTATAGCTAACAGGTCCCTTTCATTGGTAGCGTAGTTAATCTCTCTGTCACACAATGTCCTAGAGATCATTGTAATTGGGCGTCCCTCTTGGGACAGCACTACGCCAATGCCGTAGGCCAAAGCGTCTGTCGTTAGATCAAACGCCTTTTTGTAATCGGGGTATCTAAGGATGACGTCCTCAGACCCCAGAATATTGCGTAGTTTCTCGAAAGCACGTTGCTGCGCTTCGGAAAATTCTACCTTGATACTCTTGGACCTGTGTCGGCTAACACTCCCGTTCTCGCCCTTCAGTATGTCTGTAATGGGCCTTGCTATTGATGCGAAATCTTTGATGAAGCATCGATAATAGCTGGCTAAGCCCAAGAATGACCTCACCTCAAACACGTTTATGGGTTCTGGGAATTCCTTTATGGCCTTAACCTTTTCTGGGTCAGTCGCCGCGCCATTGTTGGTGACGATGAACCCTAGGAAGCTCACGCTTTTCTTAAAGAAACGTGACTTTTCTGCCGATACTCTCATGTTAGCATTGTACAGGCTCTTCAGAACCCAATCTAGGTGCTTGATATGGGCATTTTCGTCTTCTGAAAAGATGATGACGTCATCAACGTAAACGTAGCAGAACTTGCTGATCTGCTCTCGCAGATAACGTCAATTTGTCCTCTGGAAGATGCTTGCAGCATTCCTGAGCCCGAATGGCAATCTTCGGAACTCATACTTCCCTCCGTTCACTGAAAATGATGTTTTCTCACGGTCGCGTTCGGCGAGGGTGATTTGGTGAGAGCCAGACTTCAGATCGAGTGTCGTGAAGTACCTGGCCTTGCCGAGATTCCCCAATATCATTGAGATATTTGGCATGGGGTATCTGTCTGGTATCTGGTACTGATGAACTAGTGAGATGGTTCTGAGGTGGGCTAGCTGAAGCCACCGGACGGGTCGCAGGTTGCGGATAGCGCAAGGCCTCCTGTGGAGGTTAGCTGCGAATAGCGACTTGTCGTGAATAAGGAGTAGTACCGACAAGGCGCTTATCTGACCGTCTTTAATACATAGTCTTACATAATCCATACTTCCTACACGTGTTCCTACCCTCATCCTATCCCCAACACCTCACAAGGGCAGTGGTGACGTCCTGAGGCGAGGGTGCCACTTCACCCCCCTAAGCCAGGGTGTCATGCGATCCGTGCCCAATGGCTGGTTTGCAGTCAGGGGTAACCGACTGTATTCGGACTGAGCCTCACCGATACCTGGCCGCCTCGGTGAGTAAACCTGGCCCCAGCGTGTTAATGGGGGCTATGACACGCTGGTACTACCTTCCCCTACACTAGTGGGACCAATTTATGGAATCGAAAAAAAGTGCCCGGCACTGCCCCAGCGGCTGTCCCGCAGGAGGGCGACGCCAGCAGGTCGAGGCAGCAACTGGCGAAGCAGCCTGTCCCAGCGGCAGGTCAGCCTGGAGGAGCCGGTGATCCCCTGAGGCAAGGACTCAGCGGAGCCGGCCGAAAGTGGTACCTCCGGTACCTCGAGCGTGGCTTGAGGCCGGAGGAGGCCCAAAAAAGAGCACTGGAGCACCGTGCACCGAACGGCCAGGCCGTTGCGGGGACGAACGTGTCTCCAGTGGAGAGAGTCGGCGGCCAGGCCGTTGCAGGGAGGAAGAGGCTACTGCAACACACGTCGCCGCTTGACCTCCCCAAGATTGAGTCCAAACGGACTAAGAGAAGGAACGTCGCAGCGCTGGAGGGATCTAGGACCTCGCTAGTCGGGAAGCGTCCGAAGGTGGCCTCGTACGCAAGTGTAGCCAAGGGAACGAACCTTGCTATACTGGCGGAGGACTACCCGAGGAGGCTCCTGACGAAGGATGAGCTGTCGGCGATGGAGCAGGCCCTTGTCGAAGAGATGAGGAAGGGCTGGACCGCGGCTCTAAACTTTAAGGGCATCCAGTTCCGTGATGGTTTACTTCTAGTGGACTGCATGGACTGCGATGCCAAGAAGTGGCTGGAGCTGACGGTCCCCAGCATCAGCACCAAGGTGGGTGTGCAGCTCCGCACCTGCCTGCAGGATGATTTGCCGGCGATGAACATCGTCACGGTCTACCTGCCCCGTACGGCTGGGGAGACGATGGAGAGATCCCTCGGGCTGCTCAATGAGCAGAACAGGGGCCTTCTTACCGAGACCTGGCGGGTCATCCGGCACCTGGAATCCAAGGGCGGCAAGGTGCTGATGCTCGGCCTGAATGAGGAGGCGCTTACACTCCTCAAAAAGCGGGAAATGCTGGTGAGCTACAGGTTCGGCCAGCTTAAATGCCGCCTGCACAAAAAGCAGGAACATGTGGTTTCGGAGGTACCCACGGAGGCGAACACCGACGATGTGCCAGGCACGTCAACGGCGACAGCCAAGGAGGCACCCTCCTGCCCCCCGGGCGAAGCAGCTGAGGCCATGGAATTAGCAGCAGTGAACGCCGAGTTGGACTCGGTTTCGCCACAGGGGCAGGACCTGGCGCGTCTGCACATGGGTGGCGAGGAGGAGCAAACCAGCATTGAGGAGCCATCCGATGATGAGCGGACACCCACCGGGATGCTGTCAGAGGCCTATCTGACGCTCTCGGAGGGTGAAGAAGAGCTCTAAGGATGGGGGTCACCAGCGTGGCACAGAACAACCTGCATCACGCGAAGGCAGCTTCGGCTGTCATCGGCAGGTTGGTCTCCAGGTCGGACCTGGGGCTGGTGCTCATCCAGGAGCCTTGGATCGTCAGACGCAGGATCTGCGGCCTAAGTAAAGTGAGTATGCAGACTATTGCAGATGTAAGGGAGGCATCACCGAGAGCTTGTATCTTGGTGCGAAGGGACATTAACTTTTTTTGTCTCTCTCAATTTCTCAACAGAGATCTAGTAGCGGTGATGATCACTAGCGAGCACGGGAGTATTGTGGTGGCGTCGGCATACTTCCCGGGAGGCGTGACGGATGCCCCCCCACCAGAGGTCCAGGATCTGGTGCAGCAGTGCAGCAGCAAAAGGCTACCCCTACTGCTAGGGTGTGATGCCAATGCGCACAATGTTGCATGGGGCAGCACGGACAACAACGGTAGAGGTGAGTGCTTACTAGATTATCTTTTATCTAGGTATCTTACTGTCTTAAATGTGGGGGGCGAACCCACATTCATCACTAAAACCAGGGCTGAAGTACTGGATATCACTTTCGGGAATGAGGGGGGCTCCCGGTTGATTCGCAACTGGAAGGTCTCCTTAGAACCGTCAATGTCGGATCACAGAATCATCCTGTTCGACATTCATAGTAACCTTAGATTCAGCAGGGTTATCAGGAATCCACGACGGACCGACTGGCCAGCCTATCAGTCCTGTTTGGGATTAAATCTGAGCAGACTGAATCATAGTAGGAGAGTATCGTCTCCAGAAGATCTTGAGCAACTCTCAAGAGAAGTAGGAGACACAATCTTGGATGCATATCATGCAAGTTGTCCCGAAAAATCCATAGAGTCCAGTAGGGACAATCCCTGGTGGAACAGGAAACTAGGACTACTTCGTACAGAAGTCAGGAAGCTGTTTAACATAGCTAAGAAGAACAGCGCCACTTGGGAACTTTACACCAAAAAGCTGACAGAATATAACAAAGAAATCCGGTTTAGTAAGCGTGCTCACTTTCGGAAATTCTGTTCTACCATAGAGCAAGCCGCACCTGCGGCTAGAGTGTTTAAGGAAATCTCAAAAGGCAAAGTACTTTCTGAACTTTGTCTGAAAAGGGCGGATGGGTCATTCACCGAGGACGAGGAGGAGAAAGCAGAACTTCTCCTGCAAACTCACTTCCCCATGTGTAGAACCATCTCCGATATAGAGAACAGTTACGAAAGGGTCCCCAATGGGAGACCCAACTGGAGCCTGGCTGCAGCGATCGTAACTGAACAAAAGATTAGGTGGGCGTTGAGTACACTCAGCCCCTACAAGGCTCCGGGGGTGGATGGAATCATACCCATCCATCTTCAGAAGGGTGTCGAACAGCTAATGCTGTTCCTCATAAGTATTTTCCGGGGGAGCCTAGCAATGGGTTACATTCCTAGGGCATGGAGAATGGCTAGGGTGATCTTTATCCCGAAGGTTGGGAAGAAAGACCCCTTCCATCCCAAATCCTTCAGGTCGATCAGCCTAACCTCCTTCCTGCTGAAAACCCTTGAGAAGATTGTGGACAACCACATTAGAAACTCGCACTTGGTGCGAAGGCCTCTGCATGCGAATCAGCATGCCTATAGAGAAGGAAAGTCTACTGAATCGGCTCTCTTGAGCCTGGTGAACAGTATACAGCGCTCTGTAAAAGCCAAAGGGGTTGCTCTTTGTGCCTTTATGGACATAGAGGGTGCTTTTGATAACACAGCTCATGACGTTGTGGTAAGAGCACTCTGCAGAAGGGGAGTTGAGACGGGTCTCACGACCTGGCTGGGCAAACTCCTTGATAGCAGAATAGCAGAAGTCACTGTCAACAGTGTGACTGTTAGAGCTCAAACCACCAGAGGCTGTCCGCAGGGGGGAGTCCTATCACCACTACTCTGGAGCCTCGTGGTGGACGAGCTGCTAGTTAAACTTACAGCAAATGGGTTTGAATGTCAAGGCTATGCCGATGATATCACTCTAGTATGTAAAGGAAATTTTGAGAGCACATTGTGCGACAGGATCACACTGGGCCTAAGGCTTAGCTTAGACTGGTGCAGAGACGTGGGGCTGAATATCAATCCAGCGAAAAGCACAGTGGTCGCCTTCACCAATCGCTACAAGCTGAAATCTATTCGGCCCATAGCCGATCTCCGATCTCCACTGAAATCAAATATCTGGGAGTCATCCTAGACAAGCGACTAATGTGGAGACAACATGTGGAACATGCCGTTCGCAAGGCCACTATGGCCTTAATGAGCTGTAGATCTCTTGCAGGGAAAAATTGATGTCACAAGAAGGCAACTGGGCAAACTCCAGAGACTTGCCTGCACGTGCATCTCGGGCGCTATGCGCACTTGCTCGTCCACTGCTCTGGATATGCTACTCGGGCTTCCACCACTGCACTTGCATATCAAGCACAGTGCGCGCAGATCTACCATGAGGATAACAGGGGCCGCGACTGCAACTGACCTGTTATTAGAATATCCGCAGGATGTTCAATTGGCCAAGTTTAGCTTTGATAAGCTCTTCAAAACAGAGCTTAGCAACAAGTCGGAGTGGCAACAAGTTAGGTGGTACACTGACGGCTCACTAACAGAGGATGGTGCGAGTGCGGGTGTCTGTGGACCCCGACTCAAATATCACGAACCTCTAGGGAAATTCGCCAGTATCTTTCAAGCGGAGGTATACGCGATAGAGAGATGTGCCTCGTTCAATATTGAGCGGGGTTACAATCGGAGAGACATAGCCATTTTAGTGGCGTCAAACGGTGAGGTTGTGTTTCCCGGGTGCTCCTCCGGGAAGGCGGAAAAACAGCCAAACCTAAGATCGTAGTGGTTCGTGAGTGTGCGGGAAGGTGCACTGAACGCCAGGCGGTACTTACCTGTGCGGTTTGGGAACCTCGGACTTCGCTCCGCCCTCCTGAGCTATCCAGACGCTGGCCGCCACTTCAGCGGCAGGGGTAAGTGGGGGGAATCTCTCCCAGAGGGGCTTTGTCCCACTTTCTCTTCTATTGAGTAATTTCTCTTGGCAAGGTGGCGTCCTGCACGAAGTGGCATATCATGCCAGCTGATCGACAGGTCAGCTGTCGAATCAGTGTTCGAAAAGGGAGCAATCACATATGATTACTTCCTCCGCAACCGTTCGACGGGGGGCGCTGGTGATCATAGCTGAGTAGGCTGACCAAAGCTTCTTGCTACGTCACGCACTTGCGCAAAGGCAGCAATTTACAGTAGCATTCTGTTTTGGGCTGCTGCTCAGATCCTTTGGCAAGGAGGCAGGTTTCAGACTCGAAACTCCCTCCCAGCACTCCGGTGGCCCACGAGGTGGTAAAGGTCACGGAGCAGACCAACTGCCATCCCCCCCCCGCGCAAGCGGTACACCTAGAAACGGGGCTCTGGCGACCGAGACGGGGCGGTATAACCCCCATCGGTTAAGCCGGGGAGAAACCCTCGGCCTCCGTTGGAAGCCCCGCAATGTGCAACACTAGCCACGTTCGCTTAGCTCAGCGTCTGTCCCCCATGGGGCGGCCGAGCAGTCTGCGTCCGAGCCACACTGGCCGGCAGTTTCATCTAGCGACGACTCCCAAAGTCCACACCGCGTCTGTGCCACACTGGCCGGCGGTTTGGTCTGCGTCTGCACCGTATCGGTCGGCAGTTTTCATAACCTGGCGGCAGGTATAAAACGCTAGACCCGTAAGCAGGGGTCACATGCTTCTAAAAAAGGAATGCCGGAGAATAACAAAACTACTCCAGGTGGCAGCCACACTAAGTGTGGAAATCCACCCGCGGTTAACGCCGCGGCTAGGACACAGATTCTGGAGGCCCTAACCTGCATTCCACCTGTCATGGCAGCGCCGGCGGCCCACTTGGCCGACGCCCCATTAAAAGCGACAAGTGCGACTACAAGCGACGCTGAGCTGAAAGCCTTTCAAAAAGGCTCTAAGCTTAAACGTACGCCTCCTGGAGGCGCCCCGCCAACGCCCGCGATAGCACCGAAGCCAGCCCGAAATCCCTCAGGTACCAAAACTGAGGCAGATTCCGCTACCCCGAAAAGGGGCAGGGACTCCCCTAGCCCAACCGGCGTAGCGCACCCGAACAAAAGGGCCAAAGCTCTCGCGCCCCAACTGGAGGAGATGGGCGTTTTTCTGGACGACCTTCTCATTAAGGTCAAGGACCAGAAGGCACGTGGAGTAAACCAGTCAATGAGGAACGCTCTCGCCAGACTGAAGGAGCTCCAGATGGCAGTCCAGCAGCAGACAAGCAGGTACGGAGACAACTGCACCTAGGAGTCCGCGGACAGGGCCTGCCAGGCCACCCCGAGGAGTCCAACGAATAGCACCTCATCGGAGATGGGCTGCCAAACGTCCCCCACGCTTCGAGCCAACCCCAAGAAGCCGAGCTACTCTGCGGTGACGAGTGCTGCCGGCCGCAAAGAACGGCTGGTAGCCGCGACTCAGCGCGCCGTGCCAGGGAGTATCCCAAGAGGGGTCAACCAGTCGGGCCCCGAACGGAGCAAGCGCCCAATACGTCGTCAGCGGACGAGACGAGACGCACTGATCCTCAGCCCTTCTCCGGAGTCTTCTTACGGAGAGATTCTGTGCCTGGTGACTCGCTCCCAGGACGCCAGGATGAAGGCGGTTGCCGAATTGGTCTCCAGAAGGACGGCCAAAGGGGACCTCCTGCTGGAGCTAACTGGAGTAGAACATGACGCCAAGAAGCTCATGGAGGACATCGGCAGTGTGCTGCGGGACAGGATCTCCATCCGAGCAGCCACACCCCAGTCTCTATTCGTCGTGCGAGACCTGGACGAGCTAGCCTCCGGCGAGGAACTCGCTGAAGCGCTCTCCGAGCAGGCAGGACTCCCGATCAACTCGGTGGCAGTCAGGAGCTTCAGAGCCGGTCGCTTCAAGACTCAGACCGCGACGGTCTCAGTGCCGACCAACTTGGCGAACCTGCTTACGGCGCTGGGCAAGGTGAAGATCGGGTGGTGCAAGTGCCCGATCAAGGAAGTGGATTCCCGCCCGAAGTGTTTTAAATGTTTGGAGGTGGGCCACATCGCCAGCAGGTGCAAGAGTCCGGTGGACAGTTAAACCTGAACCACTGTGCGGCAGCACAAGGCCTGCTGGCGCAGTCATCGAGGGAGTGCGGCGCTGATCTCGCTGTGCTCAGCGAGCCTTACAAGGTCGGGACGAGCCCTAACTGGGCGGCCGACAGCTCGGGCAAAACCGCCCTCTGGACGTGCGTCCCAGGAGCTACCCGCCTCTGCCATGTACACACGTTCTCCCGGATCGGTGCTGGCTCAGTGGTCGACCTCACATTTGTGAGCGGCTCCAGAGCCAGCCAGTGCGTATGGGAGCTCAGCGAGATATACACAGCCAGCGACCATGCCGCCATATTCACCAACCTTTCCCCCCACATGACGCCTGCTCTACGGTCCCACTCGAGACCGGCGAAGAGCTACAGGGCCGACACACTGAATGTACGGCTGTTCTCGGAGGGCATGGAGAGACTGGATGTCTCTCCGCTGACCAGATGGCTGAAGACGCCATGCGGCAGCTCCAGGCGGTCTGCAATGACTGCATGCAAGTCAGGAGTCCCCACAGCCGCCACCGCGAGCCGGTGTTTTCGTGGAATCAGTCGAAAGCCGACGCGCGGAGAGACTGCGTCCGTTCCAGGCGTCGCTACCAGCGGTCGTATGGTACCACCTCCCTTCTAGACAAAAGGCGGGAGTACCAGACCTGTCGCAGAGCACTTAAGGCTGCTATTAGGGCGAGCAAATCCAAGTGTTTTCCCGAACTTTGTGACTAGGCGGACCGCGACCCGTGGGGCAGCGCTTACAAAACGGTCGTTAAGCGTATAAACTGCCCCGGCAAACTCGCGCCGCTCGCGCCGGAGAGCCTAAGGCGGATTGTGGAACACCTGTTCCCATCGATGGACGTCCCAACATTCCCCGACGCCGGCGGCTCCCTGGAGATTCAGGAGGCGGCCGCAAGGGTAAAGACGTCGAAGGCCGCTGGCCCCGATAATATACCCAATAATGCCCTGAAGCTCGCACTGACGTGTCGGCCTGACCTCTTTGCGAGGCTGTTCAGCAGGTGCTTGGCAGAGGGCGTGTTCCCGCCCAGGTGGAAGTTGCAGAGGCTGGTTCTGTTGCCGAAGCCCGGAAAGCCGCCGGACGACCCGGCATCCTTCAGACCAATCTGCCTCATCGACGGAGCCGGAAAGGTGCTCGAGCACTTAATTGGAACGCTCCTAGAGGAGGCGATCCGAGCAGCTGCCGACCTCTCGGCGGCGCATTTCGGCTTCCGTAAGGCTAAATCCATCGTCGATGCCATCTCCAAGGTGGTAGATATCGCCAGGTCGGCAATAGCCGGAAAGAGGTGGAAAGGCAGATCGAAAGAGTTGTAGTATGTTCACATAGCGAATGCACACTGTACTCAGTGTTATGCATAAATAAATACAATAAATACAAATATATTATTGCACTTAATTTATAAGTCAAAGACCTTGCAATGGGCTATCCAAGTGCTAAGTCCGCATTTCGGTCAGCATAATTGAATTTCACAATGCAGTGGAATAATTTCAGCATAAAGCTTTTATTCTAAACATAATTGAAAGTTCAAGAAGTTTCCTAAGAAAGCTTCTGGCCGAGGTTGCTTGGATTAGGATTAATAATTCTAAGATCAGTTCGAGTTTGAGTTTGAGTCCGATACGAGCCTGATTCGGGACGAGTTCGAAGTAGTGTATTGTAATTAAGTATTAAGTGAAAAGTTTTACATCAATAAAGAAATATTAAAAAATATAAAATTAAAAAATTATTTTTTTATAAATAATTAACAACAACAAATTTAATTGGCGCCCAACGTGGGGCGGTGTACTTAAAAGTTATAAATAAAATATTAACAATAATAAGTTAATTATTAAACGGAACTCGCGCCGCCAACAACCCAAATTTTTAGTGGGAAAATTAAAACACCCATACTAATCCGACGACACCTAACGAATGTGACAGTGATCGTGGAAAAACTTTTTCGGAAATTAATTAATGGAATAATCCGATTAAGAATCTAATATTTCAAAAGGTGGACTGAAATCTTAATACAAGTTACAAGAACACAATTAATAAAAATACGAATCAGAACTCAACTACAACACAAAATACAACCAAATTATTCAAAACAAATTAAACAAATCAACACCAAGAAGGAAGGAAGACCCGACGGCAAACCGCCGCCACAGATTAATACAAAATTTGAAGGAAGACCCGACGGCAAACCGCCGCCACAAATAAATACAAAAATTGAAGGAAGACCCCAATATAAAAGAAGCAGAAGATCTAAACTGAAGGAAGACCCCAAATCAGGAGATCTAAACAGAAGGAAGACCCCAAATCAGGACAACTTACACTGAAGGAAGACGCCGCCAGAAAGTATCGTGAGCAGAATAAAATAATATTAAGATATTATTTAAAGTGGATATTAAACAAGTTCAAGATACAGGGCTACTATACATTTTTTAAATCAAAAATTAAAAAACCAATTTTAATAATAAATTCAAAACAACAATCTGGAAGATTTAATAAATAGTTTTGAAGATTTGAATTTAAAAATGGCAACCGGAGGTTCAGCTTCAACCTTTTCTGCGGGCGGGATATCCAGCGCCAGCAATCTGACGATGGAGTTAATTAACCGATTAATTAATGTACAATTAGGTGAAATGACCAAAAAAATTGAAGGGATAGAAGGACAGTTAACTGCTAATAAAAACGAAGTTGAAGATTACAAAATTCAAACAATTGACCCAAATATTAAATGTGAAACTACTTTAGAAGTAGTTAAATCTCTACCAAAGTTCACAGGTGAAATTACTCAATATGTAGGCTGGAGAGAAGCGGCAGAAACTGCGAAAAGCGAACAGTATTATATCGCTTTAACAATTCTTCGTAATAAAATCATGGGAGCAGCACATGATGCTCTAACTAACCATGGTACCGTTTTAAATTTTCAAGCAATACTTTCTAGATTGGATTTTATTTATAACGATAAAAGACCAATTCATATTCTTGAATCAGAATTGAGCATCTTAAGACAGGGTCGAATGACCATTACAGAATTCTATAATGAAGTAAATAAGAAAATGACATTACTTATAAATAAAACAATAATGACCTATGGAAAGGACAGCGAAATAACAAAAGAAACTAATAAAACAATTCGGAGCAACGCTCTTAGAATTTTTATTTCTGGATTGAACGGCTCAATCTCAGAAACTCTCTTTTCTCTCAACCCACCAGACCTGCCAAATGCGTTGGCAAAGTGTCAGGAATTAGAGTCAAACAATTTTCGAGCTCAGTTTGCAAATAGGTATTACGGATTTAGGAATGAAAACAAAAATCAGGGAAACCACCTTAGATTTAATCCGGTAAATTCTAGACAGAATAATAATACCTCAAATAATTGGAATAAAAATCAAAATAATAATCACAATAATAATTGGCCGCAAAACAATAATTGGAATTCTAATAACCATTCTAAGGTACAACCCCCACCGGTACCAATGGAGGTAGATAGCTCCATAAAATTCCAAAATCGTCCGAATAATAATTACTACCGTCCGAATAATAATTATAACAGGGGCAATAATAATAACAGACAGAATTATAATAATTTTTCGCAAAGAAATAATTATAATCAAAGCCAAGAACAAAAAACTGAACCACCAGTCCCATTAAAAAGGGAAGCTACTGGAACAGTAAGTCAACCAGCGCAGAAAGGTATGCGAATTAATAACATTGATGAGGATCATTTTTTAGAGCAGAGCCCTACAGGGGAATGCCTCATATAACAAGAACAGACAGACGTACAAGAAAACAATTAAAAATATTAATTGATACGGGAGCCACATCTTGCTATATCAAAAGCGGGATTTATGAAAATAAAAAACAATTACCAATTTACAAGAGAGTATCTACAGTTCATGGATACTCTATTATAAAATATTACCACTTATTAACTATATTTGACACAAAACATCTATTTTACGAAATAGAAGGTTTAGAATCTGACTTATTAATTGGGTACAATCTATTGAGGAAAATTGGTGCCAAAATAGATGTTGAAAAAGGTATTCTGGAATATCATGGGAAAAAAGAAAAACTGGAATATTATGACGATGACGAAAGTAACGATTTGTGTCTAATGGGGGAAGAAAATACTCTTCCGCTAAATGAATACATTTTAAAAAAATACTTTGATGAACAAGAAGTATTTAAAACCGATACGGTAATTGCAGAAGGAAGTTTATATAGCTTGGGATCAAAGAATCCTAAGCACGCCGACGTTGAATTATCCGTCAATAAAAAAACTTATAGTTTGGGATCCAAAAATCCTAAACACGCCGTCGTTGAATTATCCGACAAATGTAATCGTTTGGGATATACAAATCCTGAACACGCCGTCGTTGAATTTTCCGACTTAGATAAAATGTATAATTTAACTACAATTTCAAATCAAATAAAAGATTACGAAAATAAAATTATGAATAAAATTGAAAAGGAGCATTCCAAAATAAATATGCAAATTCCTTTTCGAACCGACATTCGCGGAGAAATAAATACGGATACTGACAGACCTATTTATAGCAAACAATATCCTTATGCTATGTCAGTCTCAGATTTCGTTAACAGTGAAATCAACAGAATGCTAAAGGAACAAATTATAAGGCCGAGTACCTGACAGATACCCTATGCAAGACCCGTCTGTAATATTATCAAACTTGGGAAAGTCGAAATATTTCTCAACAATTGATTTGGAATCAGGATTCCACCAAATCCTTATGAAAGAATCAGACATTGCAAAAACAGCCTTTTCCATTAATAATGGGAAATTTGAATTTTTACGTATGCCATTTGGGTTAACCAACGCCCCTAGATTATTCCAAAGAGCAATGGATGACATATTAAGAGAACAAGTCGGAAAAACTTGTCATGTTTATATGGATGATATAATTATCTTTTCGAGCACAATAGAACAACATTGCATTAATCTAATTCAAATAATTAATATTTTACAAAAGGCAAATATGAAAATTTCTCTTGAAAAATCTAAATTCTTTAAATTAGAAACAGCATTTCTTGGTTATATTGTTTCTCACAATGTAATTAAAACAGATCCCGAAAAAATCTCCACAATTATGAAGTATCCGATTCCTAAAAACATTAGAGAGCTTCGAAGTTTTCTAGGCCTTACCGGCTATTATCGTAAATTTGTCCGAAATTATGCAAAAATTGCCAAACCCTTAACCAAATACTTAGGAGGAGATAATGGTAAAATTTCAAGAAGAATGTCTACTAAAATCACAATACAGTTAGACGAACCAGCGGTAAACGCTTTCAACGAACTTAAAGATAATTTAATAGCACAGGTGGAATTAGTTCAACCTGATTATAATAAAAAATTCACTTTGACTACAGACGCATCAGATGTAGCTATCGGAGCGGTTTTATCACAGGATAATAAACCAATTACTTTCATATCTAAAACTCTAAATAAAACAGAACAACTTTATGCCACAAATAAAAAAGAACTGTTAGCCATAGTTTGGGCTCTTAAAAATCTCAGAAATTATTTGTATGGAGTTATTGGTATAGAAATACAAACAGACCATCAATCATTATCTTTTACTATCTCGGATAAAAACCCGAACGTAGAAATGAAAAGATGGTATTCTTTCATAGAAAGTTTCACTCCAAAAATAATATATAAACCCGGAACTACAAATGTCGTAGCCGACGCACTATCTCGAATAAAAATAAATAATATTACAAACAGCGACTTAACACATTCAAGCTCAGATCAAAATACACAGCATTCTGCTGAAAGTAGTTTTGAAAATGTAATACAAGAGACCCATAAACCGTTAAATCAGTTTCAACAACAACTGCTTTTAACTACGGGGAGGTATACAATACATGAGTCATTGAAAGTTTTTGACAAAACACGACATATAATTGAATATGATACGCCAGAAAACTTAATAACAATATTAAGGGAGTATCTACCACCAAACATAACGGTAGGAATTCACTGCACTTTAGAAGATCTTTATCATATTCAATTACCCTTAAAAAGTAATTTTACTAACAAATTCCTTTTCACTAGAACATTTCTACAAGACGTAGAAAACGATGAAGATAAAGCGATTATTATAGAAGAAACCCATAGTAGAGCTCACAGAGGACTAGACGAAAATTACAAACAAATCAATAGATTATATTATTGGCCAAATTTATTTATCAAATTAAAAGAATACATTAAAATTGTACAATTTGCAACGAAAATAAATATAACAGGCATCCAATACAAATTCCCATTGGGGAAGCTCCTATTCCAACTAGAGAAGGAGAAAACTTACACATTGATATTTACTATGCGCAAAGTCTTATTTTTTTAACGTGTGTCGACGCGTATTCTAAATTCTTAGTAGTTAAAGAAATTCCAAATAAACTTAATATCGAGGAATTACTTCAACACTTTCCTCGCGCCAAAGTAATTATGACTGATAATGAACCGAGCTTTACTTCTGCTCAATTTAAATCTTTTGCACAAAGATGCGGTTTAACTCTACATTTCGCTGACCCCAGACACAGTACCTCAAACGGACAAGTCGAAAGGGCACATTCTACCTTAACAGAATTAGCTCGTTGTATAAAGGAGGAATTTAACCTCACTGATTATTCTGAAATAATTATTAGAGCCGCAAAAGAATACAATCAGAGCATTCATTCTACAACAAACCAAAAACCTTTTGATATTCTCTATAATAAAATTGACCACGCAAACATTTCCCAAATTCTGAAGGACACTCAAGACAAAATGTTAGAAACACATAATGAGGGCCGTAAAGATAAACAATATCATGTAGGGCAAGTCGTTTATGAAAAGAAACACGGGGAAAGAAATAAACTTAAAACAAGATATAAAAAACAAGTTGTTAAAGAAAACTTACCTAACAAAATAATAATCAATAACAGAAACAGAACTATTCACAAAGACAATATAAAGTTTTAACAAACATATATATATATTTTTTTTTAAATTACAGAAAATGCATTTCTTGTTA
This sequence comes from Drosophila aff. chauvacae BK-2020, assembly GCA_018903765.1. Lineage (NCBI taxonomy): Eukaryota > Metazoa > Arthropoda > Insecta > Diptera > Drosophilidae > Drosophila > Drosophila aff. chauvacae BK-2020. The sequence goes on from JAEIGO010000931.1 coordinate 158,029, forward strand.
CTTCTTATACCATTCGTAATGATAACCACTTCTGAAATAATTGATTACACCAATCACGAATTTTTCCTGTTCAAGGACAAAAAGGATGTTCTTACTTATGAATCTTATGCCGACTTATTCCATGTAACTAATTTAAGTTATTACAAGGAAATAATCAATCTAGAATCAGGTTATATAAAAAATGATACTAATGAAAGGTCCCAATGGGAAATTACTTATGAATTACAAATTATCGAACTTATTTTGTCTCAGCTGATATCAACTAGATCAAAAAGGGGAATAAATGAGTTAGGCACCGTTTGGAAATGGTTAGCAGGAACTCCGGATCATGATGATTTCCTTAAAATTCAGAATAAAATAAATGACTTAATTGAAAATAATAACCAACAATTTATTATCAATTCCAAATTGTTTAACGAGATAAAATCTCTTTCCGATCATTTTAAAAACATTTTTATTGATCAAGAATTGCCGCTACGTAAACATCGTTTACGATTAATAACATTCGACTTACAAAACATAATTGACACTGTTACACTGGCAAAAATTGATGTATTCAACACCAAAATTTTAAATAATGAAGATATTAAAGAAATACTAAATCACGAACAAAAGCCCGTAATTATTGCAGATTTAATGGATATTTCCATATTCAAAATTGTACTACACAATGAACTCCTTATTATTTATATAAAATACCCGGTCATAACTAATAGATGCGAAATCTACTATGCCAGGTCCATTTCACAGAATGATGGAAAATTACTTATCAGTAATCAGGTCGCTAAATGCGAGAATACCTATTACGAAATATCTAATTTTAAGAACGAACTATTTAATAACTATTGTATTATAAGTCAAGATAAAACCTGTTTCACCCGCTTATTAAATGGAGAAAAATCAATTTGCACTGAAATTCGAGAAAAAAATAAGAAAATAGATATCATTCAAGAAGGTGCCATTCTAATAAACGGAAATAATATTGTAAACAATTCTAATTTAGATGGCTCATATTTAATAACGTTTAACGGTACAACTACAATAAATAATATTTCGTACACCAATTTAGATAACAAAATTCTTGAATACATAACCACCAATCACTTTAAAAACCTGGAAATATCGGAATATTTAATATCCAACAATTCAGAACTTACTCTTGACAATATTAATATTTTAAACCCATTTATTGAAATTTTCAATTGGAAAATATCAATTTCATTTATCTTATTAATTTTAATCATTTTGTATTTGCTTATTACATTAATAATAAGATTTAGACATTTTATATTTGTAACCAAACAAAAACGGCCAGAACTAGAAAATCCAATTAAAGAAGATGAATTTATAACAGAATTAAGAGATCGCTTAAACGAAATTCATAATGAAGCGGGACGCGTCATTTTAGAAGGGGGAGAGTTATCCAACCCGTAAACACAGACTTCCTCCCCAATTTATAAACAAATTTCACATTCCAATCTCGGCGACAATTCCTTTGTCTTTGTTTTTGTAATTGCCTTTGCCAACGCCTAGCTACCCGCTAAAGTAAACAACCCAATCGTAAAGTAAACACAGCATCCTCTTAGAGACCAAACCATGGTCAACGAATTGCGCTTCACATAAACTGCATCGGTCAGCATAATTGAATTTCACAATGCAGTGGAATAATTTCAGCATAAAGCTTTTATTCTAAACATAATTGAAAGTTCAAGAAGTTTCCTAAGAAAGCTTCTGGCCGAGGTTGCTTGGATTAGGATTAATAATTCTATGATCAGTTCGAGTTTGAGTTTGAGTCCGATACGAGCCTGATTCGGGACGAGTTCGAAGTAGTGTCTTGTAATTAAGTATTAAGTGAAAAGTTTTACATCAATAAAGAAATATTAAAAAATATAAAATTAAAAAATTATTTTTTTATAAATAATTAACAACAACAAATTTAATTTGCATATAAGCGTCGCAGCGCTGCAGCCTACGCCGGCAGCGCTGCTACCTAAATTAGGCTATGAAACCTTTTGTATGAATAATTTAAGAGATTAACAAATCTACTTTCATTGGAGCGGGACCTTGCCTTCTCCAATTAATAAAACCAACTCTTAAAACCCAAAACCTAAAAATGACTTATTATATGGTGACTTATAAAACCTCTTATATGGCGACCGTGACATAAGTGGACATAAGTGTGTGACGATCAAAAAATTCAGCAACCATAAAAATCCTATATGGATCTTCCAATCTACCAATTCGTTTATAACTACGTGATGATCTACTGCGAATAGTGAGTTGAAAAACTCAGACCACATAATTTAACGTATCTTCGTCATTCTCTGGAAGTAAAAACAATATTGAATCAAAATGACTGATGTGGCGAAGCAAAAGATCGAGACCCCCGTTATGGAGAAAGTCGCCGCCTGACCATAGAATTCGAAGATTCCAGGCTCTACTGAAACTGAAACTGAAACCGAAACACACTTAGGACATCCTCATCCCGGCATCACTAGCCGAGAATATCCGTATATGCAGCGGAAAATAAATAGTCTGTGCGAGGACCAGCACCGGAGCCGCCTGAGCCCATAGGCCCAGGTCAGCAGCAGCAGAAACCGAGTGCGGGAGGCAACCCGCCGCCTGCACCTTCGAGGGAACGTCAGCGTGCCTGCCCGGCGACGCCCAGCTGACGTAAGGAAGGAAGAGCAAACAGCATGCCAGCCCGGCAACAGCAGCACCGGACCAGCCGAATATAATTATTTTTTTTTTGTTGCCCTGCGTGGCACACCAAACCTCGATGCACTGCGCTGCATATTATTTTTAAACGACACATTGTAACATTGAGCGGAATTTTTCTGCCCGATGAGCAGTATGGCCCGTAAAGGCGTACGACATAATAGGTAGGACTATTGTAAAAAAAAAGTAGGAATATCGAGCTAGAAAAAAAAACTTTTATACAAATATAAATTTACATAAATTTATATAAAAACTTCATTTTTAAATTAAAAAAAAAAATATATATATAAAATCACATAAACACAAAAATTTAATTGAATGCCACTTAAAAAAAAAAAATTCAGTAATACTTTTTGAAATAAATATACATATACATATAAAAGCTATATGTATAGAGTATCGACTTCAATAAGTAGTGCTGAAAAACCATTCATAAATGGTATACTATTAATAAGTAAAATTAAAATCAGAACCATGTTGGACAATAAGGCAGTGGACTCCACTGCAAATATTGAGAATAAGATCGAACTACAATCGAATTCGAATCTTACGAATATATTGTTGTCAATAATCGTTGCAATTTTATGTGCATACATTTTGCATAAAGCTTATATTAAGCACAATAAATGTATCACGAAAAGGGCCTTAAGCCATGCAAACGACCTAGATAAGGTCTAAACGATTATGGCAGAAATATATTACATTGTTGAAAAAAAAAAACATATACATATATGAAAAATAAAAACCAAAAAAGAAAATAAAAATAATAATAAAACTTTTGTATCATAAATTAATTAAATTATTTATATTATTTGAAAAATAAAATTCGTAAAAAAAAACCACACGAGTGCGTTATGCGATGGGTAAACGCGGGGGTGTGAAAAATAAAATTAAAAAAAGAGTGGCGCACTTAAAGTGGCTACTATATACAAATTCTCCACCTCCCGCGTGGGCAGTTGCCCAGAAAATGCAAAGCGAGCTTGATTTTCTCACATCAAGTCTCCAAAAGCAAAACCCAGAAGGCAGTACGCACTCCGTGATAAAATCATTATGTGATAAGAAAATTATTAGGCCACCACCAGAAAAACATTTACCACAAGAAAAGAAAAGTTGCCCAGCCGACTGCCCAGGGCCTCTGGACAGTGTTCACTGCAATTATACGTGCAGTCAATGCCAGCCTTGAAAAGTCAAGCAACACATTTTCTTGCCTTAATAAAGAAATATGAATAAAGAAAAACCCACCGGAAAGAGCCGTTAAAAAAAAAATCGATTTCTCTAAAATTCCAGCTTGAATATTAAAAGACTGCAAGGTCTATACAAATTTTAGCATGGAATGGAACGAATTGTGCAAAATATTAAACGAAATAAAGCACCAGTTCGACAAGTCGTATAAATCTTTGACACAGAATAGGCCAATTCAAAAGGCCACTGTAAACAAACATGCAACTGTTTTGGTAGAGTGTTTCAACCAAGCACGCGCAATAATATACGAAAATAGAGAAAGACTAAGCAAGAAACATTGGTCCGAAGTGTCGGGATTCCTTAACAGGTTTCGAAAACACTTGCTGTCTATAAGAGACAAATTCCAATTGGACATTTCAATCCCAAGCATTTTGAACACCCAATCGATACTTGAAACAGGCGAAGATTCTGAGCCGACTGAGCTAGGAACTGGGGACCCTGAAACTCAGGACCCTGAAACTGAGGCAGAAGAAGCCCGTGTTGAGGAACAAGATCTGCACGATCTTACCATTCCCGCGGTATTAACAATACCAACAACACAGGAAGAGGTATTGGAGTCAGACGAATCTGTTTCATTAATAGGTTTACTAGATACTATAGAAACCATAATGACCGACTCAGCGGCCCAATGGTCATATATCAAAGATATATCAAGCGCCATACCCGAATTCAACGGTGAAAAATTAAATCTGGCAAGATTTTTAACAGCCGTTAGATTGGTCAATCTAACAAAAGGACCATTTGAAGAATTAGCGGTAGAGGTCATTAAGTCGAAAATAATCGGGTCAACCTTGTACAAGGTTAAAAATGGGACCACTATCTCTTCGATAATTGCCATATTAGAAGCCAATATTGTCGGCGAATCGTCCGATGTAGTAAAAGCTAAAATGGCCAGAACGATGCAGAAAGGTAAAACTGCAGAAAAATTTACCAATGACATTAACCACCTTAGGAAACTCCTTGAAGCATCATATATTGATGAAGGTTTATCGGCTGAACATGCTGAAAAGTTCAGCACCAAGGAGGCCATAGCCACAATGACTAAAAATTGTGAGCATGGCAGGCTAAAAACCATACTGGAAGCCGGTAATTATAATACAATAAATGAAGCCGTTACGAAGTATATGCAATGCAGTACTGAAATGACTGGCAATGCAAATTCAGTACTATTCGCACGCGGTGGACAGGCCTATCGTGGTAACTATCGAGGTAATTTTCGTGGTAGGGGCCGTGATACCTTTCAGTATAACGCGCACTACCAAGGCAATGGTTACTATAGAAACAACGGATACAACGAAAATTATAATAACCAGACCAATAACTATAATAGAGGTCGTTGAAATTATAGACAAAGGAATAACAGGAATAACGGTAACCAAAACCGAAACAATGTGAGAGTAGCTCAAAACTCGGAAAACTCTCAAACCCCTTCAGATGTGTAATACCAAATAAAAAAATCTATACCATCAATCTTAGTAACAACACTTTTGTATCTTTTTATAATACAGAAACAAATAAAAAACTTGTGTTCCTAGTGGACACGGGTGCAGATATATCAATATTAAAGTAAAATTCTGACATATTTCATGACGTTCAGGAAAATACTAAAATCAGTATTCAAGGCATAGGCCACGAATTAATAAAAACCAAAGGGTTAATTTTTATTGAGATACAGACAGATAAATATATAATTCCACATGATTTTCATATAGTAGATCCATATTTTGCAATACCATGTGATGGAATAATAGGCATTGATTTCATAAAGAAATTTAATTGTCAACTAGACTTCAAACCCAACGAAGATTGGCTTATAATGAGACCAACAAATTTGAATTTCCCAATTTATGTTCCAATAACATACAGTTCTGGTAATAATTCCATGATTCTACCAGCAAGATCTCAAGTGGTCCGAAAGATTCACATATCATCAAATGAAGATAGTGTACTAATTCCCAACCAGGAAATTCAAAATGGTATTTATGTTGCAAACACAGTTGCAACTGTCAAAAACGCATTTGTCCGATTGTTGAATACAACCAATGTTAATAAAATAATAAATATTAACGATTTAAAATATGAAACACTTTCGAACTACGAAATAGTTCAAACTAATCCCAAAGCAAGAGAAAAAACTGTCTTATCTCAACTAACAAAAAACTTCCCCCCACAATTCAAAACAAAATTAACAGAAATATGCACCAGATATAGTGATATATTCGGACTCGAAACCGAATCAATAACAACAAATAATTTCTATAAACAAAAACTAAGATTGACTGATGACGAACCGGTATACATAAAAAATTACAGAAATCCTCATAGTCAAAAAGACGAAATACAGGTACAGGTACAAAAGCTAATCGATAATAAAATAGTCGAGCCATCTGTATCACCATACAATAGCCCACTATTGTTAGTTCCAAAGAAATCCCTTCCCGGTTCTGATAAGAAAAAATTGAGACTAGTAATCGACTATCGTCAAATTAATAAAAAACTGTTGTCGGATAAATTTCCGCTACCCAGAATTGATGATATTTTAGATCAACTAGGAAGAGCGAAATACTTCTCATGTCTAGACTTAATGTCTGGATTCCATCAAATCGAACTCGAAGAAAATTCAAGGGACGTATCATCTTTCTCGACGAACAATGGTTCATATCGTTTCACGCGATTACCATTCGGTTTAAAAATAGCGCCAAATTCATTCCAGAGAATGATGACTATAGCATTCTCCGGATTAGAACCTTCTCAAGCTTTCCTTTACATGGATGATCTAATAGTCATAGGTTGTTCTGAAAAACATATGCTTAAAAACTTAACTGATGTTTTTGAGAAATGAAGGACATACAATCTAAAATTACATCCTGAAAAATGTTCATTTTTCATGCACGAGGTCACATTTTTGGGACACAAATGCACAGATAAAGGAATCTTGCCTGACGACAAAAAATACGACGTCATCAAGAATTGTCCAGTCCCACATGATGCGGACAGCGCTAGAAGATTCATAGCTTTTTGTAATTACTATAGACGTTTTATCCAAAATCTCGCCGAATATTCCCGTCACATAACAAGATTATGTAAGAAAGATGTTAAATTCGAATGGTCAACTGATTGCCAGAATGCCTTCGAACATCTTAAATCGGCACTAATAAATCCAAATTTATTACAATACCCAGATTTTAGCAAAGAATCTGGCATAATAACGGATGCTAGTAAGCAAGCATGTGGAGCAGTTTTAACCCAAATCAAAAACGGACTCCAGCTTCCAGTTGCGTACGCATCAAGATCGTTTACTAAGGGCGAAAGTAATAAGAGCACCACAGAACAAGAATTGGCAGCAATTCATTGGGCAATAACTTACTTCAGACCATACGTTTATGGTAGACATTTCACTGTCAAAACTGATCACAGACCACTCACAGACCTGTTCTCCATGATAAATCCAAGCTCGAAGCTGAAGCGAATGAGGCTTGAACTTGAGGAATATAACTTTACAGTAGAATATCTGAAGGGCAAGGACAATTACGTAGCCGATGCATTATCCAGAATAACAATATCAGATTTGAAGGAAATGCAAAATAAAAATTCCATTCTGAAAGTCACTACCAGAAACCAAAGTAAACAGAAAAATTCCTGCGCAGGAAAAGAACAAGTAGATTTGCCTAGGCAAACTCGAAACAAAGCTTCTCAGCCCAACGTATAGGAAGTCATAGTAAATGACGAGGTACGAAAAGTAGTGACCTTGCGAATAACGAATTCACTATGTTTATTAAAACGTGGAAAAAAAGTTATAGCAAGAATTGATGTTAGCGATATGTACACCAATGAAATTCTCGACTTAGGTCAGTTCTTTCAAAGGCTTGAAAAGGAAGCCGGTATACTCAATATCCGCCAACTCAAAGTGGCACCGAGCGAAAAGATCTTTGACACCATCTCAATAGAATCTTTTAAAATTATGGGCAATAACACATTAAAATCTCTAAGAGTAGCGCTACTCAAGCCGGTGACCCTATTATCAAATAATGAAAAAGAGAAAGAAGCAATACTGTTTACATTCCATGATTATCCGATACAAGGAGGTCATACAGGCATAGCTAGAACATTAGCTAAAATAAAAAGGAGTTATTATTGGAAAAATATGACCCGATACATATCAAATTATGTAAAAAATGCCCTAAATGCCAAAAGTCAAAAACGACAAGGCATACAAAGACCCCATTGACAATAACAGAGACGCCACAAATGGCTTTTGACAGGGTCCACTACCCAAATCTGAAAGAGGAAATGAATACGCAGTAACATTAATCTGCGATTTAACAAAATACCTCGTAACAATACCCATCAAAAACAAAAGTGCAAAAACGGTAGCAAAAGCTATATCAACCAGCAGTTTCATGTCAATCCCCGCTACTCTTCGTCTGATGACGGGTAGCAGGGACTTTCCCCTAAAAAATTGATGGCATACGAGTCATACTCCAGGATGGCATCATCGTCGACTTTAACCGCTGCACTGGAGGCTGCGGTGGCATAAGCCTTGTCGGAATCATCCGAGGCCTGGGCCACATGGTTGACCCTTTGCCTTTTAGGCGGGACCGAGCGGCCAGACGCGGCCGGCTTCGATTTCGGGAAAGCCGGGGCGTGAGATGGCTGCATCCTGGACAATGACGGGTCCATGTCCATGGGTTCCGGCGTGTTCCCTCGAGCCATTCGGTCGCTACGTGGAGCGGAGTGCACCTGTGCTCTATGCTGTTTAGTAAAGTGCGGGTTCCTCCCGGCACTTTCCTGCGGGCCGGTTTGTGGGGGGGCCTGCTGGCGCTCGTGCACTTTGGGATATTGCCTACGATCCCTATTCTCTTGGCTTTGTGCAAACGAAGTTGCGAAGGTGTACCGCTCGTGGTTGGACTCCACTTCTTGCGCCAAGGCGAGTGCTGACGGCATGTCTTTCGGATTTGCCGCAAATAGCACATCCGTGAGGTTGCGCCTGAGTCCCGAGACGAAAACTCTCAAAGCGTCATCCCGGAACACATAGGACCGCTGCTGCCGACGCTTCGTAGGACATGGTTGCCTTGTTGGTGAGCAAGGTGAGTTTTTTTCTTAACCTCGTCATAATACTGCAGGAGTGTCAGGCTTTCCTGTCTGAGGGTGCCTAGCTCTTGTTCGATAAAGTGTAGCGGGCGTTTGTCGCTGTATGTAAAATCGAGACGACTTATGATCGCATCGAAATTCAGTATGGTCCCAAAGGACGACAGAACTGCATCAGCAGGGCCTTTAACTTTGCTCCTAATGATAACTACAGCCTGATAGTGTCACGAACTATCCTCATATTGTCTGAACATATGGTAAGCGGCATTTGCCGCTTGCCGCCAGGAGAAGTATGTCTCCTGTGTCCCCATAAAGTCTGGAAGACATTTAACGGCATCCAATGTTTCCTCACAAAGGACCTGTCCGGTGATAGCTACTGGTTTGTAAACCTTAATCTGGGGAGTTTCAGTCTGCACAGGGGCAGTCCATATAGCTGCGACCTGGCCAGCAAGTTCCTGAATTGTATTACGCAAGTCAGCCTCCCTGCGTTGACTTTCCCTGCGTTGACTTTCTAAGGCTTGATCTTGTAACGCCCTTATGAGAGCTTTAATCTGTTCTGTTTCGAGAGACATTTTATATGCAATAAATGCGTTAGCTGGGGTACTTTTACGTACAGAGTTTTCTGTAGAATCGTCGCCTTCGGACTCTGAGTCGCTAGCGAATGGTTTAGAATTCCTATACTGTCGGAATGAGTTGCTCAGGAGGAGTATATAAATACTCAAGTCGTATTGCCCATAGGGAGTATTAGTACGGCGAGGAGACGCGGGGGCTGAGTTGGCGTTTAATAACATTGGCCGAGGGCTCGTTGAACGGAGCCGTAGGTTCGTCCAGCAACGATAAGGTGAGGGGCTTGCGGGGAGCTTGCATCCGCTAAGCCAAAAAAATATATAAATGACAAACATATCGTAGCAGCAAAGACAAAGAGATATATAAAAGGCAAAAAATTGCTACAGCAATGCATGCGCTGCTGTATCGGGTGTCGGGGCAGCGATAGGAGGGCCCGAGACGGCTGTGGGGAAAGAATTCAAGTTCAAGTGAAACGACAGTGTCCAGACATATGCAGAAGTGGAACGAAATGCACACAATGTAAATTTTAAGTCAATAAATCTTTGCGACAGTGTCAAAGAATAATTTAACCCGCACAGTCAATCAAAATTTAAAATTCCATGTTTAAATTTCATTACATTAATATAATTTAAATTCACAACACTTACAAAGGTTAACCCGCACAAACATTTTAAATATTTTAAAACTTTATTTAAATGCAGCTGGGATTTGGAAATAGGAGCTCACTTACATAATCTGTGTGTTTGTGTGTAGTATTGTGGGTTTCCTTAGTTGGGTGCCAATTATTTAAATTCTGGGGGCCGCAGGGGGATCCCTCGCTGCAGTCTCCGATGGTTTTGCCAGTTGGCCGATTGTGTCCCTCGTACAGGGGCAGAGGGTGATAAATCCACTTGGAGATTTACGACGATTACGTTGGGAAGATGACTGTCTTCCTTAATGCAAATGGCCTAGGGACTCAGATTGCTATGATCAAATATAGAAATAAAGACAGAATGCCGGAGTTGTTGGTTCATGAGCTTGTGCTCTTTATTTTATGAGTGCCCAAAACGAACTGTTTAAAAGCTAACAAAGTAAAAGCTTCATAGCGGCCTCTGCAAATGTGCAGAGCTTTTGCCGGCTATGTAGGAGCTTCCGGCCAAATGCTTGGTCAGCAATTTGGCCGGTGTTGGAGTACGGACGATCAGTTCGGTTAACTCAGTTAACTTGTACATACATATATGCGAATCAGTCTACTTGAACACGAATACTTGAATACGAATCACACTTTGTTTTGTGAATTCGGTGCGTTTGGAGTGTTTTAATTTTTGTGCCAAAAATGGGTCGCAACAAAAAAGTGCACTTTTTTTTTAAATTTGATGCAGAAGACAAAAAGTTTAAGTGCAATGTTTGCGGTATGAAGTTAGCAGGCTCTCACGCAACAAATTTAAAACGGCATTTAATGCCAAAACATGCGGAAGTTTTTAATGAATTCGAGATTGACGACGACAAAATTCAACAGTATATGAAAAAAAGAAAACAGCGAAGAATCAATCGTCTCTTCGATTGTAAAGATTGTTACCACCGATGGAAAGCCTTTTTTATTCCTGGATAGCGAAGGGTTTCGACAGATATTAAACCCAATTTATAACGCGCTTTCGATGAATCCCATAACTTCTCGAAATGTTATGGAATATGTGACTGTCAAAGAGCAGACCATTAAAGAAATTATAAAAGCACTTGTAAAGGGAAAGCTTGTATCACTGAAAGTCGATGTTGCTACAAAATTGGATAAGGCTATTTTGGGCGTGAATTTACAGATGATTCAATCTACTATGTCTAAAGCTGAGATCGTCATCAAGACTTTAGGCATGATACAGCTTCGTCATTCGCACACTGGAATGTACATTAAAGAAAAAGTTATGGAGATCATAAATGACTACGGGATAACCCTCGATCAAGCCTTCAGGTAAAATCTTAATTGCAAAATATGTTTTAAATGACTCTTATTGAAAACCTAAAACTATAACCACAGCATTACATCGGATAATGGAAAAAACATAACAAAAGCCATTCAAATTCTAAATGATGAATCGGAGTCTCTTTTTGACGAAGACACACGAGATAACACTAACGCTGAAAAAGTGATGGGAATACTGGATGCCATACAGCAGGCGAATACTCACCTTGTAATGTGTGCTGCGCACTCCCTTCAACTGTGCGTAATGGACATAAACAAGCTAGATGAGATCAGCGAAAACGTTTCATAATGTCGCAAAATTTGTAAGTTATAGCGTACAGAAACGAATAGGTAAGTCAAAACTTAAAAATTTGTTATTATTATTATTACAAGGGCCTTGTTGCACTGCGACCAGATGTTAGGTCTTTTGTACCGGCCTGTAGGATTAGGGTAAAGCCCCTATACCTAGGCTTCTAATAAAAGAAAGCACTTTGGTAGGGTCTATTTGTTCCCAAATCCTGTAGGGGGGAATAAGTTCACCTCCTAGATGTTGAAGTCGACGTCTGATTAGCGAGGGGCACTCACATAGGATGTGTTCCGATGTTTCTTGCTCCATCTCGCAGAATCTGCATGTGTCGATTTCTGAAAGTTTTAATTTCTTAAGGTGATACCTAAGGTTGCAGTGACCCGTTAGGTAACCTGTTAGAGTGCGAATTTCGCTCTTTGGTAGGTTGATGATGCGTTTTGATCGCTTCATCTGGGGGACGAGAAATTGTTTGGCTTGTCTCTGCCCTGCACTGTCGGTCCAGTGACGGTTTATCTCCGATTCCTCTCATTTCCTGAGCAGTTCTCTTTTGTGTCCTTTCGGTAGTCCACAGAACGGCTCAGGGCCGATAAAAGGTGTCATCGCCCCGCGTTTGGCTAGGGTGTCTGCCACCTCGTTTCCTATATGGCCTTCATGCCCTGGTACCCACCGTTAGGGTGTTTTTGGAGGCAAGGGCATTCAGCTGTTGGAAACGGGTTCTACAAGTCCGGACGAGATCGTGAAGGAACTCAGCGCTATGAGCGCTGCCTGACTGTCCGAGAAGATGTAAATCCGTGCGCCTTGCATTTTCCTGCGAAGGCATTCTCGTGTACAGATTTCTATGGCGTGTATCTCTGCTTGGAAAATGGTGGGCGATTTTCCCATGGCTATGGATTTGTTGAACCTTGGTCCGAAAATACCAGCCCCGGTATCACCGTTTTCCAGTTTTGACCCATCAGTGTACCATGCTTGTGATCCACTGGGTAGAGATATTGATTTTGTTTTCCATTCATTCCTAGTGTATAGGACTACAGAGAAGTTTCTGTTGAGAACAAGTCTTGGTTTCTGATCGTCAGTTACGCGCAGAATGGAATCATTTATTAGGGGTTCAAGGACCCTAAGATGCCCGGTAAGATCACCACTTTTGATATTGGTGATGTTTTGAAGGCGAAGTGCCCCCAGGCAGGCCTCCTTTTTCAATGTAATTGGTAAAGGGGGTATGTCAGTTATGACTCCTAGTGCTGCAGTGGGGCACGTCCGGATGGCTCCAGTGATGCCTATGCAGACCAGTCGTTGTAATTTGGTAAGTGCAGCCGCAGCTGTCCTCTGGGTAGATTTCGTCCACCAAGCAAGAGATGCATAGGTTAAGATCGGTTTTACCACAGTGTTAAAAGACCAGTAGATCATTTTGGGACTTAGGCCCCATGTTCTGCCATAGAGCCTGTTACACGCAAAGTGTGCTCGAATGGCTTTGTTTATGGTCTTTTCCAGGTGTGCATTCCAGTTGAGCTTGGAGTCAAGCGTGACTCCTAAGTAGTTTGCCTCAACCGAAAAGTCAATGATATACCCATTTAGGGATGGTCTTCTTAGGGAGAGAGACCTTTTCCTAGTAAATGGGACTATAACAGTTTTTGATGGGTTTATGGACAGTCCTTTGTCCTGACACCATCTGTTGGCTATATCGAGGGCTTGCTGCATGCGGTCCGAGATGGTTTGCTCATGCCAGCCCACTATATAGATGACTAGATCATCAGCGTAGCCTTGAGTGGGGAAACCTAAATTGCTGAGCTCATAAAGTAGCTCGTCGATGACCAGAGTCCACAGGAGGGGAGAGAGTACTCCCCCTTGAGGGCACCCCCATGTGGCTGTGATTGAGGTCATAGTTCCTCCAAGGTCTACAGTTATGATTCTGGATTTAAGCATTTCCAGAATCCACCTAATGATAGGTGTGGAGACATTCTTGCGTACAAGAGAGGCACGTATAGCCTCATATGACGTGTTGTCGAAAGCTCCTGAGATGTCTAAGAAGGCACCTAGTGGTATCTGTTGAGCGCCAATGGCCTTTTCAATGGTTGTTGTAAGGCAATGTATGGCGGTCTCAGTTGATTTACCAGCTTGATACGCATATTGGTACTTGTTTAGGGGATGTTGCTTGAGATTTACCTCCCTGATGTGCTGGTCGATTATCTTCTCCATAGTTTTGAGGAAGAAGGAGCTAAGGCAAATCGGTCTATATGATTTAGGCAATTGGGAGTCTTTCTTCCTTGCCTTTGGGATAAACACAACTTTTACTTTAGCCCAGTTGCTTGGTATGTGTCTGTTTGTAGGGGGGGCGATCGAGGTTTCCAACGATAAGCAGCGATCACGTAGAGGATGAAAAAGACACAAATTCCCACGGCGCAAAGCGAAACAATTCCGAGTAGAAGAAAAAGCGAATGCACCAGGAGATCGAAATTAAAGAGGCGGGGGCGTCGTGGTAATTCAGTGTGTATTTCTCGCATTCATACATGGAAATAAAAACTAGCTTACAGAAAAAGAGCCGCTTAGGCGAGCACGGGAGAACGACGAAACCCGATCCCGAACTCCGGAGCGCGAGAGCGTAAGCTCACAAGAGGGCGAGAGCGGACGAGAGCGAAAGCTCTGTCCGCAGAGGCGGCACAGTGGCCCCTCGCATAAACATTCCGCCCCCCTTGCAAGCACCCGGGTTGCAACATAGGTCTTGTTACGGCTGGTGGCAGGCTCCGGACACGACCCATCCGAAAACCGTGCTCTGGGCCACTGGTAGTCCTTCCTGGATCTTCATGAAGCCGGATTGTATCACACGCGGATACATATCCGCGCCTAGGACCACGGAGATGGTCGCGGGTAGGTAAAACCGCTCATCAGCCAGGGTAACATCCCGGAAGTGTGCCCGCACCGTCTCGCTCAGCTCCCGGACTGGAGTGCGAATGCGCACATGGGGTTCGACTTTGAATACGACCTCGAACCGGACACTCCTGTCTTGTCTGGAGCCCACGGTGGCCGCACACACCTGCTCATCCCCAACTCGAGTCGTTGGCAGTCGGAAAGCGGTCGTCAGCGACGCGTCGATGCAGCTCGTGGGTGTGCACGGGTCGATGAGTACCGCCGTATCGAAGACCTGCGTCCCGGTATGGATCCGTACCAGCGCAGTCGGTAGCAGGTTCACGCTGTGCCGCTGCAACAGCGACGACAGTGAAGGAGCGGTGGCCTCGCTCTGCGGGCTCTTCGGACGAGTGGCGGAAACATGCCCATGCGCGGCGGACGGCTGCTGATGAGCCCTCGAAGCACGCTGTGGTGTGATGGTCGAGGACCGAGGAGCGGCGGACGAATGTGGACGAGCGGCTAACGACCGCCGCGGAGCGGCGGAGGAGGGCCGAGGGATAGCTGGGGCACGCCGTGGAGTGGCGGATGAGGGCCGACGAGTGGCTGGAGGACGCCGTGGAGTGGCGGATGAGTGCCGACGCACGGCTGGGGAACGCCGTGGAGTAACAGACGACCGGCGACGAGCAGCCGAAGAGTCCCGTGGGGAGTGGTCCGGCGATCGGCGAGCCTCCTGACGCGGCTGGCGCGCAGTCACCGGTTGCTCGAAAAGGTGCAGCAACGTGTGATGATCCTGGCCGCACGTTTTGCATCAGTCCCCTCGCCGGCACGCTCCGTCGGAATGCTCGTGAGCCAAGCAACTGGGGCAGTACCGGTTGGCGAGGACTGCTCGTAGCCGCTTCTCGGCACTCAAGCGCAGAAATCGGCGGCACTTCCGTAACGGATGAATCCCAGTGCAGACTCGGCATCGGTAGGAGTTGGTACCTCGAGTACATCTGCTTTCCAATGCGTTGGCGCTGCGTGGACGTGGAGACATCGTGCTTGATATGTCTAGCGGAATAGGAGAAAAAACGTGGCAATCAGTACGGGTAAAATATTACGAATTGGACAACTACAAAACAGCACGGTGACGTGGAACATTGGACTGGACGGACGACCGGTTATTGCGCGCAAGCCGGTGCTTCCATCGGCAGAAGCACGACCTTGGCGATGGGACGCTTGATGAGCCCTCGCGCAGTGCGGATATCGACCACCCGGACATGGCCATCGGATCCTGGAAACACTGCGTCAACTCGGCCTAATCGCCACTCATTGGATGGAAGGTTGTCCTCCTTGACAACCACCATATCTCCGACCTTGAGATCTCGTGTGGGGGCTCGCCACTTATTTCGCTTATGGAGTTCCTTCAGGTACTCTTCCTTCCATCGCAGACGAAATTGCTGATGGAGAGCCTTCAGATGTTGCCAGCGGTTTATAATGGTCGTGGTGTCCCCCTTGATCTCAGGTTCCACTATCGCCAGGAGAGGGCCTCCCACCAAGAAGTGCCCAGGAGTAAGGGCTAATAAGTCAGCGGGGTCTTCGGACATTGGCGCGAGCGGACGCGAATTCAAGCACGCTTCGATCCTAGCCAGGAGCGTAGACAGCTCTTCGAAAGTGTACTTCCGCGTGGCAGTAGACTTGTAGAACAAGGCCTTGAAACTTTTGACGCCCGCCTCCCACAAGCCTCCCATGTGGGGGGCTCCCGGAGGGATGAAATCCCAAAGCAGCTGCTGGTGACTATAAGCACTCGTCACAGCCCCCTTGAGAGCCTGGAGGAAATCGCGGGAGAGTAGGCTAGCCGCACCCACGAAGGTCTTTCCATTGTCCGACTGCACTTGACGGGGGCATCCCCTTCGGGACACGAAACGGGCGAAAGCGGCGAGAAATTTTTCAGTCGTGAGGTCGGAGGTCGGCTCTAAATGGATGGCCTTGGTGGAGAAGCACACGAATACCAACACATACCCTTTTGTAATGAGGCAGGCTCGTCCCGTATAGTTCTTGATGTCAAAGGGTCCAGCATAGTCCATGCCGGTGTGTGTGAAGGGACGCGAGAAAGACGCCCGTTCCTTGGGTAGCTCTCCCATGAGTTGCGTTTGCAACTTCTTTTTGTGGATGACGCATACCTTGCACGAATAGATCACGGACTTGACCAAATTCCTCACCTTCGGAATCCAGAATTTGGAACGGATCAGACGGATCGTCAACTGATTGCCGCCGTGCAGCGTTATGCGATGAGTAAAATGGACGAGGAGACGAGACAGATGGCAGTTGTATGGAAGGATTACCGGATGCCGTTCGTCATATTGGAGGTGTTCGGAGGCTGTAACCCGGCCGGAAGCTCTTATGAGCCCTTGAGAATCCAGAAACGGGTTCAAGTTTTGAATCGGACTGCCTGCTGGCAGTGGACGCTTTTGGCTTAAACAGCCAATCTCCTGGATGAAATGCTGGCGTTGCGTGACGGAAATTAGGAGACGTTCGGCCGACGCAATCTCAGAAGAAGTCAAGTGGTCTTCAAACGAAGTCTTGGCCTCTCGCGAGCGCTGGATGAAGCGCCGAACATAAGCGAGGACTCGCAACGCCTTGTCGAAGGTGGAAAAACGCTCAAGAATATCTTCCGGCGGGGCCTTCACAACGTGGACCTTAACCGCTCGCTTCTCGAGGTCAGTCTCGGGGGAGTCATTGCCTTGACTGGGCCACTCAGAACGCGGCCCTTGCAGCCATGCAGGACCATGCCACCACAACTGACTGTCCGCGAGGTCTTGCAGCCCTACTCCCCGGCTAGCGAGATCTGCCGGATTATGCTCGGTCCGGACATGTGCCCATTTCTCCACTTCCGTGCATTGAGTGATCTTCGTCACCCTATTTGCCACGAATGTTGTCCAGTGGCATGCCGGCTTATGCAACCAGGCGAGAACAATGGTCGAGTCCGTCCAACAATGGAGAGCGGACGCAGGCCCGGGCATCTTCGGAAGAATGGCGTTGGCCATCTCGGATAACAGGACGGCTCCGCACAACTCCAGCCTCGGGAGTGAAACCGTCTTGACTGGGGCCACCCGTGTTTTTGCCGTTAGCAAGTTCACCGCTACCGTGGACCCCACCTCAACTCGAACGTAAATGGCGGCGCCATAAGCCTTTTGCGAGGCGTCGCAGAAGCCGTGATGCTCCACCTTTAAGTGTGGTCGGAACGCGACCCAGCGGGGAATGCGGATCTGATCGAGCACTGAGTAACTTTTCAGGAAGTCAACCCATCTTTCGCAGAAGTCTTGAGGGAGGACATCGTCCCAGCCCAGATCCTGGAGCCAAATGTCCTGCATAAACATTTTCGCCCGGACAATGAAGGGGGCTAGCCAGCCGGCGGGATCGAACAACTTGGCAATTTGGGACAGGACCTGACGCTTCGAGAACGATGATCCCCGGGTCAATTCTGGCGGAATGAAGAAGAACTCATCAGACGTAGCCTTCCAGCGTACGCCGAGAGTCTTGGCCGTGCTTTCTGCGTCGATTTCAAGGAAATCAGCCCGAAGGAGATGGTCAAGCTGGATGTTTGCCAAAATCGCCTTGCTATTGGACGTCCATTTCCTAAGTGGGAACCCTGCCGAACCCAGGGCCCCCTCGAGCTCTTGGATAGCTGCCTGCGCCTCCGACTTTGAGTCTGGCCCAGCGAGCACGTCGTCGACGTACATGAAATGTCGGATGATTTGACTAGCCTGCGGATACCTTAACTCTTCGTCCTTGGCGAGCTGTTGCAGGACGCGTATTGCCAGGAATGGGGCACAATTGATCCCGAAAGTCACCGTCTTTAACTCATAGTCGCGGATTTCCCCGTCGGGGTTGCGAAACAGTATGCGTTGGAGCGGGGTGTGCCGGGGGTCTACCCAAATTTGCCGATACATCTTCTCGATGTCGGCGTTGAAAACGAACCTGAAGTATCGCCACTTCAGGATCTGAATAGTAAGGTCGGACTGTAAGACTGGGCCCGCGAATAGAATGTCATTCAGACTGGTCCCGTTTGCGGAAGGGCTAGAGGCATTAAAAACTACCCGCACTTTAGTAGTCGTGCTTTCGGGCTTGAGAACGGCGTGATGCGGAAGGTAATATGTGGCGGAGCTGCTCGTCGTAGGAACCTCGGTCATGTGTCCCAAGTCGAGGTACTCTTGGATCACAGCGTCATACCGGGCTTTGAGGAGAGGATCTCTTTTCAGGCGCTGCTCGTTCCGGAGGAACTGAGCTAGAGCGAAGGATCGTGAAGCTGCTAGCTCGGAACCCTCGTGCTCGGGGTCGCTCAAGGGGAGCGTCACAACATATTTGCCATGATAATCCCTTTTGGTGGTTTTCACGAAAAGAATCAGCCTCGGAGACGATCTGAGTGGGAACTTCCTCCACCTCCCAGAATTTAGTGAGGAGCTGATCCAGGGAGTCTTCGAGGCGACATGTAACTCGCGTGGAGAAGGCAGCCACGCTGCGGGGGCCTGTGGAGTGGATTGGGCCTGTCAACACCCACCCGAAAATTGTTTCCTGGCCGAGAAGCGAACCGCAAATGTTCGTTTTGGAGTTGCCGAGGAAAATCGAAGGAAGAATATCTGCTCCTATTAAGACATCGATCTGGGAGCTCTCGAAGAATTTGGGGTCCGCAAGGGGGACGTCAGGGAGGTCCTTAAGAAGATCCCGTGGGATCGGATACGACGGCAGATTACCGGCCAGCTGCGGAAGAACATAAGCTGTAGTGTCTACTTGGATTCCAGGTCTGGAAGGCGACTGAATGGAGAAATTGCACAGTTTAGTCGACTGGGCGGCAACGGTCTGGTTCAGGCCGGACACTTGGGCCTGGATAGTCTTGAAAGGAAGTCTGACTAGGTTGAACAGCCGTTCCGTAATGAAGGTCGCTTCCGACCCAGAATCAATCAACGCTCGCGCTTGGAAATTGCATCCCCGATGGCACACGTTAATAAGGGCCGTGCCCAATAGGACGGCTCTTGAACCAGTGGCGAAGCATACTTGCACATCGGCGGAGTCGTCTGAGGCACCAGTGCCTCCTGGAGTAGGCGCGGGCCGAGACCTGGCTGTCGTCGACGGACCTGGAGCGGTCGCGAAAGGATTACCGCGGTGCAGGAGGGTGTGATGCCGGCTGTGGCATGTGAAACAGCTGTGGGCACTGGTGCAGTCCCGTTGCTGGTGCCCCCGGGCGAAACAGTTAAGGCAAAGTTGCCTTCTCTTGATGTAGTCGGAGCGACCATCCACGTCCATTTCGAGGAACCGTGGACATATGCGAATGGGATGGTTCTCCCTAGAACAGAGATCACACCCCCTGGGCGCTGGAGCCACCCTGGCCTCATATGAGTTGAGCCTGCGCGGTGGAGCGCTCGTAGTTGACGGTCTTGGCGGAACTTGCACCGAAACGCTAGGTCTGATGTCGTCGATTGCCTCCAGAGTCCGATAGCGCTCTGTCAGGAATGCGTCCATCTCACCCCAGGTTGGAATTTCGGCCTTGTTGTGGACTGATTGCTCCCACAGAGAAAGCGTGATCTTGGGAAGCTTCAACGACACCATATATATCAGGAGACAATCCCAAGCCTCGACATTGATGGAAGACATGCGTAAGGCAGTGAGGCAACTCTGATGGTGCCTTGTAGCTCTTTTAGAGCGGTTCCGGACTCTTGGGGAACAGTCTGGATATTGAAGAGGATCTTCAACGATCGGTCAGGCCTTGCCACGCTGAGACGAAACCTTCATTGGTTAGCGGGGCCTTACAGACAATGGCGTGCGCGTCGCCACTTGTCTTCGACAACAGGTGGAACAGCTTTTCCACCGGTGTGAGCCCCGAGTTGCGGATATAAATGGCGGTGAACAAGTCTCTGAATGTGGGCCACCGAAGGTAATCACCCGCGAAAACTTCGGTGTCCACTGGCGGTACCCGGCACCCCGTAGAAGCGGGCAGTTGGCTGGGTGCGGGAGCCTGAGCGGGCTGGACGGCGGCCTTTTCTACCACCTCCTGAAGATGGGCAACACACCTCGAAAAAACGGTGTAACAGTAGCTGTATTTGGATCTGAGCACTGTTGAAGTGGCAGGGTCATCAGCGGACACGGATAGAAGGTCTAAGCAGCTCCTGTAGTCCTTTTTACGTCTTCCCATAGGCCCCGGACTTCGTCCAGATGGACTCGGCACATATAGGGGAGAAACTGTCAGTGCCAGGGGCGCCCGGAGTATGGATGTCAGCTTCGAACTGGCTAACTCCGTCCGTCGTGGCCGTGAACTTCTTCAGGGCGACTTCTAACGCACTCTGTGTCATCCTTGCGACTGACCGAATAAGCCTTGGCTCGGGATCGTGGGCAGTGTCGACTGACTCGTCGCTTTTTGCCTTTGGAATGGCAGTGGCAGCCTTTGGCTTTAAATGGGACGACCGCGGAGATGCGGATTGCGACCTGTCTAAGCGGATGGATGGGATCAGACGGGGTTTTTTGTCGCCTCCCGTGGGCATTCTCAGAATCCTCAGCTGATCAGAAGAATAAGAATCTGATACGAATCAAGGTTGCCTACGGCCGCTAACGATGGTTGAAATACTGCAGTATTTTTTACAGCGGACAAAGAACAACAATCCAGGAATCCCTTGCCAGGGAATAATTTGAAGCCCAAAAAAAAACAACGGAGTCAGGCAAAAGTGGCGCGGGCTCGAGGAGGCACAGACGAAAATTCGGTCAGGAAGCACTCTTGACGGCCGACTGCTGCTGCGGGCGGATATTGCACTATGCGGATCAGCAGAAAAAAATAGCCAGAATTGGCAGGAAAATTGCGGTCGGGAACGAAAACAAATGGAAATATAAATATTTCGGTAGAAATATATGTACTGCTTGGCTCAGACGTGGATCTCAAATATTTTTGCCGTTGACACAGGAGAAAAATTAGGCTCGCGACAGGGTCGATCGGTTGCCGTAATCCCAAAATCAATTAATTAATAATTTCCTTAATAATTAGCAACCGGAAAAAAATATTTACTTGTAAATAATGTAAATAATGTAAATATTATAAGTTAAATATAAGGTAACATTGTAACTATCGATAAGAAGGGACTCGATATATTATAATCGATGGTGCACGATCGAAGGAGTACGGGCACTCTCTCGAGAAGCGCTAGACGAACAGAGTGTAATTACGAGAAATAAAGAAAAAATAAAGATTTTACATACTCTTCTTTATTTACTGCGAAGCCGGAAAGGTGGACTTAAAAAACCTTGGCTTGGTTTGACAAAGCTTCACTGCTTGCCGTCGGCAACGCAGTGCGTGTGCAAAAGACGGAACACCAAAAAACCCGGCAACAGCAACAACTCGGCTGCGGCGGAAAACCCAAAGATTTGGACAAAAGCAATCGCGGTCCCGCCCGTGTGGATTTGCAATAGTTGTTTCTTTTCCTTTTTAATAATTAATAATTAATTATACTTAAACGTAATATCGAGAATAATAATATCGAGAAGCCGGAAAGGCGGACTTAACAAACCCTTGACTTGGTTCGGCAACGGCCTCCCTGCTTGCCGTCGGCAAGGCAGTGCGTGTGCAAAGAGACGGAAAAAAAAACAGCAACAGCAATAACTCGGCTGCTGGGGAATGTCCAAAAAAATGAAAAAAGCAATCGCGGTCCCGCCCGTGTGGATTTGCAGTAATAATTATTAATAATTGTTGGATGTCTCTTCTTTTTAATTTGTATTTAAATTCGTATTTGATTTAATTTAAAATTTCCTGGAATCGGTGCAGAAAATATTCAAGAAAATATTCAAGGGCATGCATGCATACGTATGTAAGGGCACAGTAGAGCATCGATGAAGTGGACTGTATTAATTGACTGTCTTGAAAAGGACAGTAAAATTATGTGGCGAAAAAAGACACGCACCGGAATGAACACAGAAAGAATATTGAAACAACGGCAGACTGTTCGGCGAACAGGGAAAATTACCGCACAGTGCACACTCGTTGGCCGATATTGTTAGTCTTTCTTTTTCACCACACAATTTCACTTTTCACTTGCAGAGTTTTAATCGCGCCGACATATAATAATATGTGTACATATATATGTGCCAGCATGTACGGGATGAATGCGCACACATATATATGTACATATGCCGCGACCGTTTGCACTTTGATGTACGGACCAAAAACGGCGCGGAGACAAATGGAACGAATATTGACGAGGAGGAATGAAATTCTCAACTGCCGTTATGTCAGGAAAATTCGCGGAGGTGGAATTGACACGGAAAAAATAATCTTGCAGCAGTGCGACCGAAATGGAATGTTCGGAGCTCTGCTGAAGACCGGCAGTGAGAAAAATGACGAAAATTCGTACTTATCTTGGGGAACCAAAGGCCGGGAACTGCTGGCAGAAGAAGAATCCTTATCCGGCTCTGTAGGACCAATGTTTGTAGGGGGGCCGATCGAGGTTTCCAACGATAAGCAGCGATCACGTAGAGGATGAAAAAGACACAAATTCCCACGGCGCAAAGCGAAACAATTCCGAGTAGAAGAAAAAGCGAAGGCACCAGGAGATCGAAATTAAAGAGGCGGGGGCGTCGTGGTAATTCAGTGTGTATTTCTCGCATTCATACATGGAACTAAAAACTAGCTTACAGAAAAAGAGCCGCTTAGGCGAGCACGGGAGAACGACGAAACCCGATCCCGAACTCCGGAGCGCGAGAGCGTAAGCTCACAAGAGGGCGAGAGCGGACGAGAGCGAAAGCTCTGTCCGCAGAGGCGGCACAGTGGCCCCTCGCATAAACAGTGTCCAAGCATGAGACTGGCTCGAAATAGACGGACCAGGGGGAGTGCGATTAGATGCAGTCCCCGCTGCAACAAACATGGATAGATCCCATCTGGTCCGGGTGATTTGTATGGGCTGAAATTTTGTAGTGCCCATTTAACGCTATTTTGATGAAACAGTCTATAGGGCATGTTTCCAATGTGTTCTGAGCGATAGGGTGGTTCCCCTCTCTCAGCCCCATTAGAGTCTGCCACCATAGTCACGTGCAGGTGCGGGCACTCTCCAGTCTCAGAGATGTAGGTTGGTGCC
The DNA here is from genome assembly GCA_018903765.1 of Drosophila aff. chauvacae BK-2020. Lineage (NCBI taxonomy): Eukaryota > Metazoa > Arthropoda > Insecta > Diptera > Drosophilidae > Drosophila > Drosophila aff. chauvacae BK-2020. The sequence continues at coordinate 181,814 of JAEIGO010000931.1, forward strand.
TCACGCTCTGAGATGGGTTGCTCCACAGCCACACACCCAGGGAAGTGAGTAGCCAGGAGTAGACTGCTCGTCTCCTCTGGGTTGTTTGTGTGTGTTCCATCCGGCTTTTTCAGCGTGCAGGTGCCGTTTGAGTGGTCTTTGGAGAGAGCTTTTTGTAGCCTAACAGCTTCCGGGAGAGATGAGATCTGCCCGCAGTGTTGACGCCACGTAGCCCGTTTTGACCTTCTCAGCTCTTTGTTGTAGAGCGTTAAAGCAGTAGTGTAGGAGTCCCATGAGGCCCTCCCACTCCTCGCTTTATTGAAGAGCCTGCGCGCAGCCTTTTTGAGATCGCCAAGGCTTTTGTTCCACCAGGGAACAGTCCTTTCGGTCTTGCGTACCTTTTGGTCGCAGCTGGCGTGATATGCTAGTTCAACATTTCTGTGAAGCACAGTAGCTTCACGCTCTAACTCGTCTGTGGATGTTATTGGACGGGTTGAGCAGTCTCTGGTTTGCTCAAGTTCAAAGCAGAAGAGATCCCAGTTGGTTTTCCTGGGATTTCTGGTGACTAGGTCACATTGCAAGGCACATCCTATGTCAAATCTAATGTGTTGGTGATCTGACATAGTGATCTCATTTGCAACGTGCCAGTTTGAGACAACGGACAACATATTAGTACTACAGAGAATCATTTCAAGGACTTCCTCTCTAATGGCATTAATAAATGTGGGTTCGCTACCCTGGTTTAGTAATCCTATGTTATTACTAATAATGTATTTAAGAAGGTACTCACCCCTCTTGTTGATGTCACTGCTCCCCCAGACCGTATGGTGCGCATTGGCATCACAGGCGATAATCCATCTGAGCCGGTTTCTCTGGCAGTGCTCAATCAGGGCACAAGTAGCCGCCGTAGGCACCTCCTCCGAGTCGCCGGGTAGATAGGCGGAGGCCAACACTGCCTCCTGCTCGCCGTGGGCGGTGGGTATTTTAACCCAAACCGCCACCAGGTCCTCAGTTATGAACTGTGAGAGGGGAACAAATGTTAGGTTTTTGTTTATTAACAACGCCGATCTAGGGCGAGGTTGGTTATTTGCATACAGCAACTTACCGGATGGGGTGCTAAGCCCCAGGACACGTCCTGCATTTATCCAGGGCTCCTGGATGAACGCTATGTCCATTGTAGCGAACCTCTCGCAAAGTACGTCTGATGCGGCCTTTGCGTGGTGGAGGTTCGCTTGGAGACATCGGAGGTGTCTCCTGGTGTTGGGGGGAGGGGGGAGAGGCGGGGAGGACATTAGTCCGCCCTCTTTCGGCCCCTGGCCGCTATCTTCCGGCCGCGGTTGGTGCCTAGAAGTGCCTCCTCCTCCTGGGTGCGCCTCGCACTCTTGGGTACGCGCCCGGTGCCTCGTGTGGTGCGCCCGGTTCCGCGCGTGATGCGCCCATGGAGTGGGGGGCGCAGGAACTTCCGCAGTACTGCGGGCTCCTGGGCCATGGCGGTGCCCTGTGGTGTCGCAGCAGCCATAGCAGGGGCACTGGCAGTAGAGCAGGTGGACTTCTCCGCTGCGGGAACGGGAGCCACTGCCTGTCTTTTTGCCCGCGTGTCGGCCTTTGGCTTAAGGGTAGCCTTGCCAAACGCGAAGTTTAGGCTATGATCTAGCTCTTTCAGCCGATTGGCCGAGACTGGGTCCAGCGCGACTGTTATGATCGCCGTGTTCTGCCTTGATTCGCGGTGGAAGATGCGCCAGTCTCCCACGCTTAGGCCACTGTTTTGGCCTTCAATCAGGTCCAGAACCTCCGACGTTTTCATATCCGCATTAGGGAGCGGAAAGTAGCCGATGTAGACAGCGGCACGTGGAGCCTCTGTCTCGGGGACTACTTTTATGTGGGCGTCCTTCTACAACCGGAGCTTGGGCACCTCGGTGCTCAGCCACTCGGCTGTCTTTGCGTCACCACATGTTATGGCCATCCAGCCTGGTCGGAAGGTGCAGCCAGAAAACAGCGGCTTCGTGGAGCCGTGTTTCTGGGCCATCACCCTCGACAAAATGGCGGATTGCACCGTCTTCAGCTGCTCCGTCGTGAGCAGATTTTTCGGGTAGTCCTCAGGGAGTATTTCCATCTTCACAGAGCTGGCTACGTCCCTGTAAGAGGCCATGACACCGACTTGGGTCGACTGCTCCAGTGCTGCCTGCCTAGCCGCAGCAGCGGATGTGGAGGCTACTGGAGCCTCCGTGGCAAGCTGCACTGTTGCAGAACCCTTCGTCAAGGCACTAGGTGCCGCGGTTTTGGTCATGGGCCTCTTATTCGACACTCCTTCTGGGGTGGTGTTGGCCGATCTACCTCTTTTATTGGTCCCGCCACTCTTGCTAGGCACTGCCCTAGGAGGGTCCATAGGCTTCTGGGCGAGCCTTTTGGCCTCCTCTAAGGGTATGCCGTTCGCAAGGTGTCTGCGCAACCTTTTTCGTGCGGCGCCCGATAGAGCGATCCGCTTTATTTTGTCAACCTTGGGAGAGGCGAGAAGGGCTTCTTCCTCTTCCTTGGTGATGTTGTCGGTGCCAGAGCCTTGTGGACAGACGTCCATGGCTTCTTCGGGCTCCCGAGTGGGTTCGATATTGATCGATTTGGGGCTGCTAGAGCACCCTGTTTCAGTATTACTTTTATTGGTCTCCATATATTGGTCCCACCAGTAGTGAGACCCACCCCGGTCCCACCCCGGGGCAGAGCCTCATACCCCGGATCGGGCGCTTATACGACCGGAGGTGCCAGGTATCCGAAAGCTACCGTTAAAAGACACACTGACGTAGTGCCATTCATCACAGGGGCAGGGTACGGTAACACCGGTGATTACGGGTCGGATCAACGCGGCGACGGGCGCACACGCTTCACTGACATAGCCTTAGCCCCCAAATTTGTTAATATTTATTTAATATTTAATATTTTTAAAAATATTCAACCTGAGCAGACGTTGGTCGAACGAGGGCAAAAAAAACTAAAAAATTAGTATACAGCGAATTCTTCATAATATGGATGGAGCTTAAGCTAAAATGCGAGAAGAGCCAAAATTATATTAAAAAAAAATTACTAGGACAGATCAAAATTCGAGAATGTAAGTTACTAGAAAATGATGCGATGTTAGCTGCAATCTACATTGACCCACGCGTCAATTGCGTTTTAATTGACCAGCAAAAATGCTTAGCAAAGCTAAATCTAAAAAAAAATAGCATATCGTTTATTTGAGCTAAAACAAGTAAGGCTACGTGTGTTTGAAGTTAAGGTCCTGTTTTATTGTTGTTAATTGTTGTTATTAAATGTTTTAACAAAGTATATTGTCCGTGTCAAAAACTCACAATTGTTCTAAACTAATATTGCAAAAAATATGTTCTAATTTAGTTTTTATTTTAGGTGCATTCCCCAACACAAACTGCGCCATCATGTGAGGTCCAAGACCAGAAGAAGGAGCTCATATCCGACGGTGATAAATGTGCTGACAAACAGGAGTCTCTATTTTCCGCCTATTTGGATGGCGTAAAGACAATCTCCGAAATTAAAGAAGAGCCTGCTTCTAAAAAACTGCTCCAAATCTATAATGACATCGAAAATTTCGAGCTTATGCATGGACGATTGCCACTAAATGCGAACATTTTGCAGTACTTTAGTGATATTAAGCTGCAGTCGCCACACCTAAATGCGATCGCACATGTTGTACTGGCTACACCGGCGACTCAGGTGTCTGTTGAGAGTGCTTTTTCAGCGCTTCATTACATTTTAAGCGAGCGACGAAGCTCTTTAAGTGCAGAAAATGTAAATTCTCTACCGACTAATTGTAAGGCTTAATTCCGAATAAATAATAAATATAACGTTGACATTTAATAAATATGTTACAATTGTTGTTAAGCTTTATTTAAAAGGCACTGAAGACAAAAGACCGAAATGTTATGTTCAGACCGAGGGCACACGTGCATCGTCTTTTATGGTTGTGTTAGTTGCAAACCGCAACACGAAAGACGGTTGCGGACGGAGAGTTATTTGCAAGCTCTGGTAGTAGCGAGCAGCTGTGGTCAGCCTATTCATATGCTACTACCAGCGCCCCCTGTCGGACAAGCCCCACTGGAGCTTACAATTGGCAGCTTCAGGGTTACGGAAGACGTAATCTTACGAGATTACCTCTTTCCGAGCACTGGTCGGCCAGCTGACTTGAAGATATGCCACCTCGTGTGAGTCGCCACCTTGGTAAGAGAATTTTACCAGCGCGAAAGAAGAGAAAGCGGGAAGAAAGCCCCCCTGAGAGAGATCCCCCCACTCACCCTTGTCTATGAAGCTTGGCCATCGTCTGGAAACTCTAAAGGACGGACCGCAGTCCGAGGCTTCCGTCCCTCACTGGTATGTAAGGCCTGGCGTTCAGTGTACTTTCCCGCACACTTACTAACCGATACCGTCCTAGGTTTGGCAGTTTTTTCCGCCTTCCCGGAGGAGCACCAGGGAAACACGACCTCATTGTACAACGAGCGCACACAATCCGGGAGCGAGGGTGTGCGTAGGTGTGTGTGTGGTTGAGAAATGCGTGGGTGCGTGGTTGTGTGGTTGAGTGAGTGAATGCGCATGGCTGAGTGGATGCGCGGGGCTGATTTAATTAGACTTATATTATACCTAACTCTATTTAACTTATAATCTAATTTAAGTGTTGTGACTTCGTCACAAGAAAATGGACTACATAACGCACTGGCACAATTTGTCAAAACACAACTAGGTACAAGATCTGGACCAGATGAGAAGGAAGGCGTAAGTGTTTTTAGATTCTGGAGATCATCGTTGTCACTGATTATGGGCAAAAAAATGTCATTGGAATGGGGAATACGATAAAGTTGAATCAAGACTAATAGACGAATATGTAGTTTGGAAAAATTTTGCGAATAGATTCGCTATATCAGGCTCATTTGAAGCGGACTTGTCATTGAAATAAAGACAGGATGGAAAATTTCAGATTTACGTTTGGAATTAAGAATCGCATAAAATTGCTTAGGATTAGCTTGAAAATCATTTTTACATCGACTTAGGTGATTTTTGTAACATTCCGAATTTTGAGTTAGAAAATCAGAGGGAGCTATTAAATATCTAGCACGATCTACTTGCAGCCCGGTTCTTCTGAATTTTTTAAAAAGTCTTTTTTTATACATTTGCAGGGTATTATAATTATAGTCAGAAGTTTGCAACGCAGTAAAGAAGTCATTTCCGACTCTATAAAGAATAGAATATATATTATTCTTGATCAGTTTCAACAGCCGAGTCGATCTAGCCATGTCCTTCTGTCCGTCTGTATGTTTCTACGCAAACTAGTTCCTCAGTTTTGAAGCTATCTGAATGAACTTTGCAGATAGTCTTCTATATGCTCTCACTACTATATATGTCGGAACGGGCCGGATCGGACGACTATATCCTATAGTTGCCATAGGAAAGATCGGAAATTTTTGAGAAAACAAATTTTAACTATGCCAATTTTCAATATATTTTCATATAATTTGATACAAGGCCACCTTGTTTTAATTTTATTTAAATCAGACTACTATATCATATAGCTGCCATAGGAGTATATATATCAATTAATTTAATTTGTTCGCAACATTTTTCGCTCGCAACATTTTTTGATCGAAACATTTTTCCAGACACAAGGGCGATTGGGAGTGTTTACAATACAGTGGAGGCTGCTAGCTTTCAGTTTTAGGTGCAGTTTCTTGCTTTCGATATGTCTACGCCATGTTAGACGTCTGTCGAGGTGGATGCCGAGATACGTTACTTCATTAACTTGGGGGATCTGCGTGCTATTCATGCAGAGCGGAGGGCAAGTTTGTCTGTTAAGAGTAAACGTTAAGTGTTTACACTTTTGTTCGTTTATTTTAATACGCCAGTCAGTTGGGTTGTTGCACGGACTGGGCATCTGGAGCGGGTAAGGATCGCTGTTAGTCGGTCACTCGTGGGAATATCATCTGTAGAATTGTTGTGTTACACCTCACTGCGCAGCCTCTATTGTAGAGGTAGGATTCATGAAGTTTATGAGTGTACCCAGGAGAGTGTGTTTTAATTTTATGCATGAGACCTTTGAGTCAGACGCGGTCGAATGCTTGAAATACTTCGAGGAATATCGCGCTGCAATATTCCCTATGCTCGAAGCCTGTGTGAATCTCTGATGTTATTCTGTTTAGTTCCATTTACTTGGATAGTAGCCGAGACTTATGATTCCATTGAAGAGATGACCTCAGATGACCTCAATAGCACAGTACGGAAGTTCCATTATAATTTTTGTAGTTATTAGGTCACCGTCTGGCCGTCAGCTAATGGGCAGACAGGGGGAACAACGGGTGAGAAATCACCTGCCGTAACTGTCTGCACCACTGGAAGTGCGACTATACTCTCCCCGTGAGGGCGGCTGGAAGCAGGTCCCAGTACGGTCATGTCTCTGCTGAGGATGCTGACGAATGGTAGTCGGGCGGGGAGAAGAAAACTCCTGCCCAAAAAATTACCCCAATCCAAGGTGGAACAGCATATGCCGAGGGATGCGTGTCCGGGGGGTGCTTGGACATTAGTATGCGGACGCTGGTGGACCGGCCGACCCATCAGTTTTAACTAGGCTTACCACGGTATGCGGGCTCTACCGTGGCGGACCATCCCCATCCCAGCATACTCGTGGGAATCAAATGAATAAACCTTTAATAAATAAAAAAACCGTAGGTGACCGCCAGACCTCAAAGGCGGCAGGGGTAACCCCCTCACTAGCACTAACTCGGAGACGCTAAGCGGCCGAGTGCTTAAAAAAGGAAGAGGAGAGCTCCTCGGAGCGCCTTAACCTGGAGGCCAGTGTCACTGGGAAGGGCGAGCCAATGGGCCCACCGAGCGGCGTGATCGGGGGCAAGTCCCTCGACGTGACCGCAGGGGGCTCCAGAGGTAAACCCAACCCAGGAGGCACGGCCCAGCAGCAGCAAAGGACGAAGAAGACGCTGTATAATGAGCGGAGACGAGCGGCCTTCATCCTTGCGCGAGCAAACCCAGCCATGGAGGCGGACCCAGAACAAGCGGGTCTCATCAAATGGGCGAAAGGCGTTCTGCCGGATTTCCAGCCTGTTAAGGCGGGAAAGGCGGTTGCCCCCAACGCCCAGCAAGCCAACGCAGACGCGGGCAGGAGCACCACTAAACGTCAGCGGTCTACGGAGGTTCAACCTCCGCAGCCAAAGCGTTCCAGAGTGCAGCCTCAGCGGTCCTTCGCCGAGGTGACCAAGGGCAAGATCCTGATTGGAGTGGTGGACGAGGGCTCCAGTGACGGACAGATCCCGAGGGACCGATGGCGCTGGATCGTTGGTGAGCTGCACAACAGGTTCGTGGAGGAACTGTTGGCGTCAGGTGGGGCACTGCCCCGCTGTGATGATGCCGGTTGGCACCAAGGAGGAGTGAAGGTGATCGCGTGCGAAGACGCAGCGTCGGTCACCTTCTACAAGAGAGCGATCGCGGGATTGGGAGAAATATTCCCAGGCGCGAAGCTCGTGGCGCTAGACTGGGACAAGATCCCCAGCAAGCCAAGGGCCAGGGCGTGGCTCACGCACAAGCCGGCAGAGCCTGAGAAAATTCTCAAGCTTCTGCAGCTGAGCAACCCCGACCTCCCCTCCTCTGATTGGCGAGTAGCCAAGGTTGAGGAGGCCGTTGGTCCGAGGCGCCAGGTTGTCCGGACTCTCAATGAGGGGACAGTCGAGGCGCTGAAGAAAAACGGGGGGGCGCTCAGGTACGGCTTCGAGAACGTAGCCGTCCGCATCTACAAGGCAGACGCTAAGGCGGGCCTTAAGGAGGAGGACCCTGAAATAGAGGGACCTCGCATAGAGGAGGCTCCCGAAGGATCGTCCGACGAGGAGGACATCCTGGAGGGGTACGTCTCCGAGGAGAGCGAGCTCGCCAGAGGCTTGCGCGACGTCGGGATGTCCGAGGAGGAGGACGGGTTGGACGAGCCGACCTCGGACGCCGACATAACTGTGGTGGAGGTTAAGACGCAGAATGTCTCTGACGTTCCTGCAAATAAACCTCCACCACAGTAAAGCAGCTTCCGCTGCCCTACTTGTCCACCTGGCGGAAGGTGGTATCGACGCTGTCCTCATCCAGGAGCCCTGGATCTGTGGCGAAAGATTCCAAGGGTTGAGGGCAGCTGGCTATAGGCTGTACGCAGCCCCAACAACAGGTAAAACGCGAGCCTGCATACTCGCCAGGAAAGATTTAACTCTTTTCATGCTTCCAAATTTCAGCAATGAAGACACAGTAACAGCATGTCTAGAGGGACCAAATGGATCCCTCCGGATATGCTCCGCATACCTGGGGCACGACCAGGACCCCATCCCCCCAACCCTGAGAAGAGTCACCGAGGACAGTAAAAAGCTGGGCCTGGACCTCATCATCGGGTGCGACGCAAATGCCCATCACCATCAGTGGGGCAGCACTGACACCAACGATAGGGGTGAGTCTCTTTTTGATTTTATCCTTTCATCTAATCTACTGGTGGGTAATCTGGGTAACGAACCCACCTTTATTATCAAAAATCGAAGGGAGGTACTTGATATCACCCTTCTCTCTGAGTCCCTGAAGGACTCCCTTAAGTCTTGGAGAGTGCTGGAGAAGCACTCATTCTCTGACCATAGATATATCCAATTCACGCTAGGGTTCGATAGGTTCAACCCAGTCACTTTCCGGAACCACCGGAGGACTGACTGGGGGAAATACAGATCCCAGCTGAGCAAGATCCTAAAGCCCCCTCCAACCCCAACCCTCTCGGACTTCTGTCCAGAGGGGCTGGAGCGTCTCGTTAAAACTTTTACCGATGCTTGTAGCACGGCTCTAGATAAGTCCTGCCCCCGTAGCAAGAATGGGGGGAAGACTGGGAAGAAGCCACCATGGTGGTGTAAGGAATTAAGCTGCCTCAAGAAGACCACGAGGCAGTCCTTCAATACAGCCAAGAGCGCCAACACGGACGCATCTTGGTGTCTCTATAAAGCGAACTTGTCCCTGTACAACAGGGAATTAAGAAAGGCCAAAAGAAGGGCCTGGTCCGACTTTTGCTCAGGAATCCAGGACTACTCTGAGGCGTCTAGGCTGAGGAAGGTCCTCTCGTCGACGCCCTCCAACCCGGGCTTCGTCAAGTGTCCTGACGACAGCTGGACGACATCCAGTGAAGAAACACTCGGGGTTCTCCTGGATGCCCACTTCCCCGCTAGCTCTTCCCAGAGCAGCCCACCTAACCCCCCGACACGGCGGTGTCCGTCCGAAATGGCATACCTCCTTACTGATAGAAACATTAAATGGGCAATTAACAGCTTCAGCCCATACAAATCCCCTGGGGTGGACGGCATCATACCTGCACAGCTCAGCTACGCAGCCGAGCTATCCACTCCCTGGCTTCGTCTGATCTTCTCGATCATCCTCGACACAGGGGTCATTCCGAACGGATGGCTCCGCTCAAAAGTTGTTTTCATCCCCAAGGCAGGCAAGCCATCGCATTGCACGCCTAAGGATTATAGGCCGATAAGCCTCTCCTCGTTTCTACTCAAGACGCTGGAGAGACTCATCAGTCTGCATCTTAGGACCAATATTCCCCAATCATCCTTATCAGGATCACAACACGCGTATAGGAGGGGCAGATCGACAGAGACAGCACTCCATTCGCTTACCACCATTATAGAAAAATCGCTCCACGAAAAGGAGTTCACACTCGTCGCCTTCTTGGATATAGAGGGTGCTTTCAACAACATCCTTCCAGGTTCAATCACATCAGCACTGACTAAGCTGGGGATTGATCAACACTCGGTGGGTCTCATTGACCGGATCTTGCGCAGCAGAACGGTGGAGGCAACACTGGGGGGGTCAACCATCTCCAGACAAGTCAACAGAGGCACACCTCAGGGCGGAGTCCTCTCCCCTCTCCTGTAGAATGTGGCGGTCAATGAACTGCTCCAGGGCATAGAAGAGGGCGGCTGTCGTGTCGTTTCCTACGCGGATGATGTCGCCTTGGCGTTCTCGGGAAAATTCCCGCAGACACTCTGTGACAGGATGAGCGAAAGCCTTCGGTTTCTGACGGACTGGACTGCAAAGTGTGGTCTGGGAGTAAACCCAGCGAAGACTGAACTAGTACTTTTTACCAGGAAATACAAAATCCCCAAAATGATAACCCCTAGACTCTGCGGGGTACCCCTCACCCTCAAAAATGAGGCCAAGTATCTAGGTCTTATCCTGGACAGGAAGCTCAATTGGTCCCTTAACACGGATGAAAGGGCCAAAAAGGCTACAATCGCGCTATACACCTGCCGCAAGGCTATCGGGTTAAAATGGGGTATGACCCCAAAAATTGTCCGTTGGCTGTACACGGCTATTATTCGCCCAATACTCCTCTACGGGGTGGCTATTTGGTGGCCAGCTCTAAAGCGGTCTACCTGCCTGGGCACTTTTAGAAAAATCCAACGCATGGCCGAGATCTGCATGACAGGCGGCCTGCGCACGACCCCGGGAGACGCTCTGGACGTTCTCCTGGATATCCTCCCAATAGAAATAATGGGGGAGATGACCGCGTCACTCTCGGCACTAAGGCTGAAGGGCGCGGGTCTGTGGAGGCGTTCGAGTTTCGGGCACACGAATCTCGACACTGCCCCACACCTTACTGAGGGAAACACAGACTACTGTGTCCCCGCTGAACACCCTAACACACCCTTCCAGGTTTACATCCCCGACAGAGAGGAATGGAACCTTGGACCTCCTGGACCTCTACGGTCCCTTCACATTTACACGGATGGCTCAAAATTGGACGGCCGGGTGGGAGGAGGTATATACTCCGAGCACCTGGGAGTTAGCGTCTCTTTTAGGCTACCCGACCACTGCAGCGTCTTTCAGGCGGAGGTTTACGCCATCAAAGAAGCTATTGATCGGCTCCCCCCCACCAGGGTCAGAGCTCCCATATGTATATTCTCTGACAGTCAGGCCGCCCTGAAGTCACTTGAAGCCATCTCTTCAAACTCGAAGACCATTAACGCCTGCCGCAGATCTCTTCACGAGATGGCGGAGCAGTACGACCTCCACCTCATATGGGTCCCAGGACATAGGGACATCGAGGGCAACTGCGCTGCCGATGAGCTGGCCCGGCAAGGTACAACCTCCCCTCTTCTCCCGGAGAGGGAGTCAGTTGACATGCCCTTGGCCACTCGCAGACTTCTCTGTAAGGAATACTTCCACCTCCTCGCGGACAGGAAATGGGAAAACCTAATCACCTGCCGCCACGCCAGAATGATCTGGCCACGCCGATCAGCGAAACGCTCATTGGAGCTATTTTCATTAAGCAGGGAAAGCTGCGCCCTTGCCGTCAGGGCTCTTACTGGTCACTGGCTACTTGGAACACATGCGTCCAGGCTGTCAGTGCACCATAACGACTTCTGTAGAAGCTGTAGGGATGAGGAGGAAGAGGAGACCGCCCTTCACCTCCTCTGCCACTGTCCAGCCCTAAGCAGACGTAGACTGCAGTATCTGGGCTTCCCCACCCTTGTGGATCTCGCAGAGCTAAGCGAGACATCACCGAGGCAGTTAACCCGATTCATCCAAGGATCGGGTTGGGCCTCTCTCACGTAAGGATTCGTTATCGGCCCATGAGAACCTGCACTGGACGGGGGATCTAAGCCTACGCGGCATCACAAGGAGCCACCTCAGGCTCAAGTGGATGGACCGGCTCTCCTGAGTCGGCCATCACCGCCTTAACCTAACCTAACCTAGGTCACCGTCTGGAGCCTTTTTTTGGTTTTAACTCCCTGTTGACTTCTGTGATCTCCTTCGGCCAAAATGTAGTTGGCGTGTATTCAGTTTCGAGGTGGATTTGCGGAAGAACATAATCATTTGCTGCGGGGTTCGGCTGGAAGACGGCTCTGAGATGTAAGGCAAATGATTCGGCTATATCTTTGTCGCTGCGGGCCCAGCAGCCTGAGGAATTCCTTATAAGGGGGAGGTTTTCAATTGGAGAGCTTAGATTTGGGTGAGCCCTCCACAAGGGATGCTTCGTACAAGTTGGCGAGAGTTTTTCAATATGTTTAAGTTGTTCATTTTCAGCATCTTGCTTCAGAGTCCGGTTTAGATTGCGGGTGGCTTCAGTAAGACGTTGCTTTGAGCATGGCGATCTGCTGGTTTGCTACGTTCGTCGCAAGCGCCTCTTTTCCAGAACCAGTTGTTCAATTTGCCGGTTGGTTTTGAACTTCTTAATTTCCAGATCCTTCCGTTTAGGGGTTGAGATCCTGTCTGCTGTGACGAGTGCCTCTTCCAGGGCGGCGGTAGACCAGTAGATGTCCGCTTCGATATTTAGTTGTGGAGTTAGCTCAATGTGGGAACTCACATACATTCTGTATTTCATCCAGTTAGTGTTGTGCGACGCCAGCCTGTAGGGGTGGTCCGTAATTTCTGGGCTTTGAAGAAGGCTTATCAACAAAGGCGAGTGGTCAGATGAGAGATCCGGTAGAGCTATGGCGCTTGTTAGATTGCGTGGGATATTTTTTGTCACCCAAATCAATTAGATTTGGGATCTTTCTTGGTTCTGCAGGCCAATATGTGGGGCTGCCAGGAGAAACAAAGTCCAGTTTATTGCTCACTTTTATAAGTGCATTATACAGTTGCTTACCCTTGGGAGTCGCGAGGCGTGATACCCAGTGCGTGTGTTTGGCGTGTAGTCTCCTGCTGCTATGAAGCGATCCCTCAGAGTGTTGTAGAAGTCCATGAATTGACCTTCAGAGATAGTAAAGCGAGGTGGGCAGTAGACAGTGGCAATGCAAAGGTTGCCGTTTCCTTAGTGCACTTTTATGGACGTGGCGTGCAGGTAATTTGTTGCAAAACTTTGATGAAAGTGGTGTTTGATGCGTTCTCTGATTAAGATGCCCGTTCCGTCTCGGGCCTTGCCATCCGGATGATCTGTGCGGTAAAAGGTATAAACTCTTATATGGAAGTTATTATCTCCTTTTGAGGTGCGTTTCAACCAGCAGCATGGCGTCGATGTGATTTACCTTTAGGAATTGAGTTATTTCAAGTTTATGCCGTGAAATTCCGATGGCATTCCACATGGATATACGTAGGTTAGTCTTTTATTATTTTGACTGTTGATAGGTGGGGCTTTGGTTTCTTTTGGGTCTCCTGCCCCTGCTCAGCCTGGTTGTTCCCCTCCTCTGCTAAGATCGGTTTTCGTTGCAACTCCAAATTTGTTCGTTGCTATGTTGGTACGGTTAATCTTTGGTTTATTACCAACCGTGTTCAGTGGACTAAGCTTACGCTTAATCTGGATGTAGCGATCCATACCGGTCTGTATATCCGGGACCGCTTGTTGCTTATCGAAGCTTACTGTTTTTGTTGCCATTGTATTTTGCTGTGCAGCCGTTGGCACCGAATTCGCAATATTGGTAGTTGAGGTGATCATTAATGCCAAGGGAAGAGTGAATATTTGGAATTAGCATTAAATGCTGCAAATATTATCAGTGTCAGACCGGGGTGGGATGTACGAGCATGAGACATAAACAAAATAATCATGAACATGGATGCGAACTGCAACAAACTCCAAATTACAATCCATGTCAGTTATCGGAAGCAAGTTAGAAACAAGATCGGACTTAACAGCGATAAGAACACCACCGCCGATACGCATAAGACGATCACGTCTATAAACGACATAGTTTCCTGCAAATAATTCGCTATCAGAGACAGAGGAGTTGAGCCACGTTTCAGTAAAGGCAATGACATTGTCATCAAAGGAGACACTGTTGATGTGTAGTTTACTAAGTTTGCCTAGTAAGCTGCGAACATTCTGGTACTGTAGGATAAAGGAATCTTTTGGAGTCTTTGTTTAAAACTGAATTTAGTGACAGTAAATTCGGTACCAGAAACATTCAACTTGTTGCTCAGATCGGTCCATACTTCGATTTCAGATTAAGGCGGGAAACAAAAATCAGCTACCTTGGAGCAACTCCGGCTAAAGGCGCCGGACTCCGTTGTACAACTCTTGAAATTGCCGAATGTTGGGCTGCACGGCTAGTGACTGGCGGCACTGAAATTGAAACCGCCGGAGGTACCCAAAGTTGGGCATCCAAGTCCGACGACACATAGGCAGCAGCATGTGACGTGACGGGCTGATGATCCAAAGGCATGTCGACGTTGGCGAGTTGAATATCCGAAATCATTTCGGAATTTGTACCGCCAGAAATGGGGACATGTACGGCATCTTCACCAGAGCCGTTGACCAAGGCCGCGGTGTTATTAGCGGGCTTGGAACGAGGACTGAATTGAATAAGGGGGCTCGCATTGTCTGGAACAAGTTGTGACGCGCAGACGCGCACATATGTATATAGTGTATTAGGCATAAAATAAGTAATAGGAACCATTGAAGACATAATAATGGAATTTGATTTGAATGAAATGCGTGCGAGCGCCAATGATCGTGCACGACGGGTCACACTGGCTGGAAATAAATCGGCCACATTAATGCGGCTAAAATCGGTTGGGATATGCGGGCACTCTAGCCTCCACCAAACCGCTATATAAGGCGCACCACAGCCCTCCAGAGCTCATTCAGTTCGGACGGCGATCGGAAAAGTAGACCTGACCATGATGTAATAACTACAAGGTGATCTCGTTAGAAAAAGCTCTAGCTCTAGTTATTACATCATGCTCTAGCTTACGGGAAAAAAGCTTTTCAAAAACACTCAAAAAAACTTTTGTTGTCAGTTTGTTTTGAGTCATGATGAGTTTAACCCTTAGTCTGGCTGTGTGTATATTTACAACCCACTGCTGAAACATAAGCTAAGATGCTATACATAATAATAAATAACTACAACATTTGTATTAATAGGCAAGCAAATAGCTCTGATAGCGGCTACATATGTGTCTCCGAAATATGTTGGTAAAAAATGTAATAATTTTGGAATTATATTTTGATTTTTAATAATTTTTGACCTTAAGTCGGCAAAACCAAATTTTGAATGTTCAGGAAGACCGCAAAAACCAAGACAAAATGATAAATAGGAAAAATAAAAAATAAAATCAAATAATATAAAAATTCGTGCGCTCACAACCTGTCACCTGTCAAAATCAGAGTGAGAACAGACCCCGTCAGCATGAGAAACACTCGAGCTTTTTCAAACGAGATCACCTTGTAGTTATTACATCATGGACCTGACCGGCCTCTAAAACTATTCTCATGTGTTACTAGACCTGACCGGCCTCTCGAACTATTCTCACTTGTAGTAGACCTGGACGGCCCCTCAAACTATTCTCACTTGTAGTAGACCTGACCGGCCACTAAAAACTCTTCCCAGTTCTTAGGACCTCAGAACGACCCGATGAAAGGGACGCACCCGTCACTAGATCACGACGTTACCAGGCGACGAGAAATGAAACTACCATTAATCTGTACCTATTAAGTCAATAAACTTCAAGATAATTTTTACCGTATTAGCTAGCGTTCTACTCTGGAACCGGGTCGGAATCTCTTACAGCAACCACACCTCAACCAAATATAAATTCCTGAGACGAATCCTGGCCATCCCTGAGCCACCCGAGCAATGACAGATCGTCACAAAGTAAGAAACTATTAGGTTGCTCATTCGTTGGTTTGCGGAGTCACTTAGCAGCTTAAGCGATTTGAAGTGGTGTTCCGCATTCTGAAAACTGCTGTACAAATCCCTGTGTAAGGAAGCTTTTGGCTGGGGTCGGCGTCTCAGTCTGCCCAGGATCCTCTACAGATAAATTTATTATCTTAGAGACAGTTGAGGGGGGTATCATATTGTTATAGGTGGTAAAATCTTGCTCGGGTTACGGAGCCTCTATGCTTATATGTAAATCGAGATATATTCATAGCATTTAACGGTTAGAGAACTCCCAAATCTCCGCTGCGGCCGAGGAAAACTTTGCTACAGTGCCCGAAATACCCAACGGCAGCCCGATCACAGCTAACACTGATGGCCTAAACTACGCACGGGCCTGGTTACTCGCAGGCGGCATGATCATAGCTAACACTGCTGGCTAACACTGCTACTCGCAGGCGGCACCGTCGTCTAGCACTGTCTGGGGGAAACTCTACGAAAATGCCCGGTTACTCGCAGGCGGCATGGTCGCAGCTAGCACTGATCAAGGGAAAACTTTGCGAAAGTGCTCGGAATACTCCAGGCGGCACTATCGCACCTAACACTGCTCAAGGAAAACTTTGCGAAAAGTGCTCGGAATACTCCAGGCGGCACTATCGCAGCTAACACTGCTCAAGGAAAACTTTGCGAAAAGTGCTCGGAATACTCCAGGCGGCACGATCGCAACTTGCACAGCTCAAGGAAAACTTTGCGAAAGTGCTCGGAATACTCCAGGCGGAACGATCGCAGCTAACACTGCTCAAGGAAAACTTTGCGAAAAGTGCTCGGAATACTCCAGGCGGCACGATCGCAACTAGCACAGATTGCCTAGATAATGCGCACTATGAGAGATAAAGTCTTGACATTTCACGTTCGGGTTTTAAGTCTTCAGTTTATTCACATTCCTTTTCTTTCCTAGCTGGCCCTATCTTTCCCTGTCGCACTCACTATGCTCACCCTGTCTAATAATCCTTATTGGATTCCGGATGGCGGCCTCGTGTTCCTGCGTCGTCGGTTTTACTCTTATTTTTCACTTCTCGATTTTTACGTCTTGCCCGCAGCGTGCTTGAAACTCGACTTCCTTCGCTAGTGTGCCTGTTTGTTCCTTTCTTAAAATCCCTTGTTATCGATGTCTAGTATTTTTGGGTCTTAGTATTTTCTAGCTTCGGCGGGAATCTAGCTATTCTCCTAGCTTATTCGATAGGTTTTGAGTTGCCACTTAGGGCTAACTTAAATACTAATGTCGGTAAACTAAAAATATATGTACATTGTTCTTCGTGAACTTGGAAAATACCTTAAACCTAACTTAAAAATAGTTCTATAAATTGTGAATCTTCACACCCTCCCCTTACTTCGGGCGGGGGTACAGTTGGATGCTGACGCGCCCACTCTTGGAGAGGTGGATCCGGTATTTCCTCCCATCAGCTTCTCCGAGGCTCCGCACGTCCTTGTCCCGCGGTTGGGTCAGGAGGTGGAGAATCAAGTCCCGCAGACTGGCTGGTATCTGCCGCCCTGGCGTATTGACTCTCCAGTCTTCCGGAGCTACCACCATGTTGGACGTCAGCTGCCCGGCTACTCCGGTTGTTGTCGGCGCTAGTCTCGCCCTTGGAGTAGGTTCGGGGGAGCTGGCGGCTGACGAGCTGCTTGTTGGCGGTCTGGCTCGGCGGCGTCGACTGGCTCTTGGGTGGCTGATTGCTGACACGTCTTCACGCACTGCTCCGCAGCGGATCTCCTCTCGGGTCGTGTTCGGTAGTGGGCGGACCGCACCGTAGGGTTGCAGCTGGTGGCTGGTCTCCGAGCGTGGACGTGGTTGTGTCCTGGCTGCTTGGTTGGAGGTGCCAGGGCTATCTGGTGAGCGTCTGGCTAGGGCACGTACTCTGGGAGCCTGGTGGGTGGTCTCCAGACGTGGGCGGCCCGGATGGGCAGGTGTCGCTGGTCCCGCAGCACTTCGGGAGCGATTGGTTTCGCCGGGTGGTGGGATGCCGTCGGGGCTCTGGGCTGAAGTGTTCGCCCGTTGGAGCTCGGCACGCGCCCTGGCTGCTTGGCTGGAGGTGCTAGGGCCATCAAGCAGTGCGTCCAGACCGGTGCCCCTCCGACTCCTTGTGCGACGAAACCAATGGACGGTGTTTGCTGCCTCTTGGCCATGGTGCGAGGGCTATCGTACGGACCAGGCCCAAAGAGCTCCTGGTACGAGGGTGGTGGTGTCGTCTGTCGCGGCTGTGACTCCCTCCACAAGAGGGTACTGCGTTCGTCCGAGTCCGACAGCTCGATTGTCTCGACCGGGTCGGCCGTGGAAGGTGGCTCTCCGGCCCCCGAGGCTTGGGTGGTTGCTGTGGCTGCTCGGGTCTCGTGGCTGGACTCGTCGGCACTGGAGATGTCCTCGTAGTGTGGTGGCGAGTTTGGCATCTCGGGCCCACTGGGACGTGCAGTAGCACTGGGCCCCTCTACGGCACTGGGCCTTTCGGCGTCTCGAGGTATTGGTGGGCTCGGGTTGCGGAAAACTCCGAATCTGCCGTCTGGCTCGATGTCCATCTCGCTCGCGCTGCCGACTTGCTCTCCAGGTGGTACGCACAAGTCGAGGACGTCTTCGATGGAGAGTCCCGTGGTTTCGGCCTCTTGTATCTCGAACTCGTGTTGCCACCACGTGTCAGTCGGGAGGCCTTCCATTGACTGCCGCAGAGCTTCGTCGATCTGGCGGGTGTACTCGTCGACCTCGTCGTCGGTCGGGCTTGCCGCTTGGCGCCTCGGGTCCCTGGAACTCATGGTGCTGCGGGGAAAAGATACTTAGTTTATCTTAATTAAATCAAGGTCCCTAAGAGTGCTATCTGCTAGTCTAAACCTATCTTCTCCCTAGGTAGTTCATCGATATGCCCTAATATACAGTAGATTTTCTAGATTTAAAAAAAAAAATAATTGTGTCTCGCCAGTGAGCACCCCTTGCGGGGAGGGACGTTGGGTAGCCGCGACTACCAGCAAGTGGCCCCATTACTCAAGACGTGACTTTCTCGCTGACATCTGTGACGCGGGGGCGCACAAATGAATAAATAATAACAAATACCCATCTATAATAGCCAAGACCAATAAAGAAGTTCAAATTCGAACAGGGCGCACGCGCGCGCCCAACCAAGCAAAGGGGCACTCTAAAACCCGAGCTCCGGCCACACTAAGTCGGGCAAATCCCGAGCATCGGCCAAACTAATTCGGGCAAACCCACAGCCCGAACGGGCACACCAAAACCAGCCAAGCGCTATATAAAGCGGGCCGCTGGCCTCAGATTCATCATTCAGTGGTCGGCGTCGACCAAGGTGGAAGTCACCAGCGAGCAGCAATCAAGCAGCAACTCAGGATTAGGAGCCAGCGGTAACAAGGAGTAAGACTGCAACTACACTAAGTATCTTTGCTGACGGCTTCGTCCTATTTAACCATATTACGTATCCTGCTGACGGCTTCGTCCTGCTTTATCAACACTACGTATCTCTGCTGACGGTTTCGTCCTGCTATATCAACACTACGTATCCTTGCTGACGGCTTCGTCCTATTTAACCATATTACGTATCCTGCTGACGGCTTCGTCCTGCTATATCAACACTACGTATCCTTGCTGACGGCTTCGTCCTATTTAACCATATTACGTATCCTGCTGACGGCTTCGTCCTGCTATATCAACACTACGTATCCTTGCTGACGGCTTCGTCCTATTTAACCATATTACGTATCCTGCTGACGGCTTCGTCCTGCTTTATCAACACTACGTATCTCTGCTGACGGTTTCGTCCTGCTATATCAACACTACGTATCCTGCTGACGGCTTCGTCCTGCTTTATCAACACTACGTATATCAACACTACGTATCCTGCTGACGGCTTCGTCCTGCTTGATCAACACTACGTATCTCTGCTGACGGTTTCGTCCTGCTATATCAACACTACGTATCCCTGCTGACGGCTTCGTCCTATTTAACCATATTACGTATCCTGCTGACGGCTTCGTCCTGCTTTATCAACACTACGTATCTCTGCTGACGGTTTCGTCCTGCTATATCAACACTACGTATCCTGCTGACGGCTTCGTCCTGCTTTATCAACACTACGTATCTCTGCTGACGGTTTCGTCCTGCTTTATCAACACTACGTATCCTTGCTGACGGCTTCGTCCTATTCAACCATATTACGTATCTCTGCTGACGGTTTCGTCCTGCTATATCAACACTACGTATCCTTGCTGACGGCTTCGTCCTATTCAACCATATTACGTATCTCTGCTGACGGTTTCGTCCTGCTATATCAACACTTCGTATCCTTGCTGACGGCTTCGTCCTATCCAACCATATTACGTATCTCTGCTGACGGTTCCGTCCTGCTATATCAACACTACGTATCCTGCTGACGGCTTCGTCCTGCTTGATCAACACTACGTATCTCTGCTGACGGTTTCGTCCTACTTTATCAACCTTACGTATCCTGCTGACGGCTTCGTCCTGCGGTATCAATATTTCGCCCGCCAGAAGCCAGGGACCCCCCTTACACGGAGACCGGACACGCGGAGCTTCCCCAGGACGCGGACGCTCGCCGGCAACTGCAGTGGATAATCGGCCACACCATCATCGCAGCCAATCGTATTACTATGTTAAGAAAACTAATAAACTTCGTATATCTATAAGCCTAGTTAAGGTTAAACTCTGAGCGTTATCACTGGGACTCGGGTCAGGAACTCCTCCCTAGCACCACTATCCTGAACCAAATAAATGTCCTGGATGACTCTGGCCCCACACTGACTATCCGAGGCAAGGCTGAACGTCACACATCTTGTTGCTCTTCTTCGTCCTCGTGATGGTATGCCTTTAGGTCACTCAGGCCGGCCGTGCGTCGGCGCCGACTCCTGGGTTCCTGTAATTGTAAGAGATTAGGAGACAGGAACTTGTGGACCTTGTATGGTCCGTCGTATTTAGCAGCAAGCTTGGCCGTGAATCCCTCTGAGGCCTTGGATAGAACGTGTCGGCGAAGGAGTACCAAGGATCCTACGGCAGGTCGCCATTCTCGTCGGCGGAGGTTGTAGTGCCTTCTTTGCTCGCTCGATGCTCGTTCGCTGTTGTCCCGGACGATCTGGAATAACTCTCGCATCTGTTCGGCCTTCTTTCCTGGAGACGGCTGGTTCGAGGTCTGCTCGGGTGTGGCTTGATTGTACAGCGTGTTGGGTAATCTCGGTTCTCTCCCTTGTACTATGAAGGCCGGGCTAAATCCTGTCGTTTCCGAAATGCTCGTGTTTATGGCCAGTGAAAGTTCGGGCAATAGTTCGTCCCAAGTGTTTTGCTCTGCTCCATCCAAGTACAGGGCCAGCATCGTCTTTATGGTCCTGTTTGCCCTCTCCGTTGGGTTTTGTTGTGGTGTGTAGGGGGCTGTGTGTTGGAGTCCCATTCCAAGGTTCTTACAGAATGTTTTAAAGGACCTGCTAGTAAACTGCGTCCCGTTATCACATACAAAGGTCTGGGGAACACCGAAGCGGCTTAAAATTCTGTCTCGAAATGACCGTTCGAGATGGGACGTGGTTGCCTTTCGAAGCGGGACCAACTCCACCCATTTAGTGAACGCATCTAAAAACACCAATAACATAGTATTTCCGTGGCGAGAGCGCGGGAATGGACCCATGAAATCCGCACAGACCACGCTGAACGGCTCCTCGACTTGGCGGGTGAACATTCGACCGGCGGGCTTGAGTTGGCTTACTTTGTATTTTTGGCAAGAGGGACAACGTCGTACATACCGGGTAAATTCTCGTAAGAGGCCAGGCCAGTAATACTTCTGCATGACTCGTTTGCTGGTTTTCCGTGTCCCTAGATGTCCGGCTGTCGGGTGATCGTGGCACTCTTGAAGGACTCGTTGGCGATACTCCTGGCCAACACACAGTTTCCATGGCACTTGATCCTCCTCCTGGGGTGTAGTTCCCGTCCTTCGATACAGATGACCGCCTTCCACTCGATAGTCGGAATATTTCTCGGGTTCTTGGGTTGCTCGAAGGGTCATCTTTCGGATCCACTTACACTGGGAGGGTTCCACTTCGGCTTGCTGTACAACATCCAAAGGTTGACGCGAAAGGGCGTCTGCAACCACGTTAAATTTTCCCCGTCGATATTGTACGTCGAACTGATATTGTTGAAGTTCGAGCGCCCACCTCGCGATCCGTCCGGTCGGGTTGCCGATCGAATTTATCCATGTCCCTGTCGTTGTTCACCATGTTACGGGTTAAGTCGGCCCTCGGGTCCAGTTGTAAAAGTTCTCCTCCGCAGCTGATGGTGGCCTTGATGCCACAAAGGAAATCCATTCCTAGCAGGAGGTCATCTAGGACGGTGGGCATCACGAGTAGGATAAGTTCTACTTGCTGTTGGCCCAGATGAATGGTTAGGACCAGACCACGCGTAAGATCCAGATGGGATGCATCAGCCAATCGGATCCTTGCACGGACTTCTCTCCAATCTCTTCCACGCCCAATTTCCGCTGCACGCTGCTCACTGATGAAACTTCGTGTGGCTCCTGTATCCAGGGTGGCTGTAAATGGTCGGCCTTTGATGCGGACCTGCGCCTGGACTCGGCCTTGGGTAAATTGTAAGATTTTATTTACTGGCTTGGGGAATCTCTCGGGTCCCTCGAGCGGTCCCCGCCTGCTCGAGGCCCGTAGGCGTTTCCCGATCTCCGACAGCATTCTATGGTGCGGAGGCCACGTCTCCCGCAATCCCAGCAGAAAAACACCTGGGGCTGCCTACACTCACGCTGAAAATGGCCACTTTCTTTACAGTTCCAACATGCGTTACGCACGTCAATTGGGGCCTCTGTTTCCGGCATGATGGTTCCATGTTGTACCTCCGTGGGTCTTCCAGTCCATACCTCTGGGTTGTGATATGCCCGCTGGCCCATCAAGGCATCAGTCCTTCGCTGTGGCGGACTAAAACTATCGCGCTCCTGCCGACTATGTTGGTTCCAGTCTCCGCGGCTCCTTATTGTCTCGAAGTTTACGAAGTTGAGTCAGCTCAGCCAGTGTTCGAAAATCCTGACGCCGAGTGTACAATTGGTACTCTGGCAACATATTTTCATATACGCGTTCGAGTTCTTGGGCCATTGTGTATCCCGCCCGTTGCATGAGTATGCAGAGATCAACCAAATAGAACTTAAACAGCTCACCTGCTCGCTGCGTATGGGTCCGGATTTGATCCTCCAGTGTCTGGAAATATCGGGGTGGTAAAAAAAATTCCAGGAACTCCTTCCTAAATGTCTTCCATGTCGTGCCCTATAGTCTGCTCGTTCGGAACCAGCTCTCGGCTCTTCCGACTAGTAGAACCGGCATCGCTTGGGGTAGGGACCGTAGATCGACTTGATACGTGGCTGCTCTCTCTTCGATATGCACCATAAATCGCAATGGGTCGCCGGACCCATCAAAAGTAATCCCCCACCTGGCCATTTTGTCCACCAGGACCGCGCAGGGGTTACCCTCGGCTCGCAACTGTGTTCCGCGGCGTTCGTCGACTTGTAGTAGCGTGGATATGTTAGGAGCAGAAGCGGTTCTGGGTAGGCGGAGTGTGTCCCCCGTACCGTAACCAAGCCCTTCTTCCTGCTGCTGGTCGACCACGACGGTAAGCGGCGATTTCTGCTCGGCAGTAACGGCGTTCCCGTACGCCGTCTCCATTTTCACTAAATGTTCTTGGATTTCCGGCGACAAGTCGTCCCGCCTTGAGAACTCGGTGAGCCGTTGGCGTAGCTCCTCGACGGTACCACTACTACTCAACCCGAACGTGGCTGTCAGGGCCTCGAGCTCCTGTTTCCGACGATACGAAATCCATTTTACTCCCATTACGTAAGGGTCTAAGCCGAGTTCTTGTTGCGCGACGTTCTTGATGTTAACGGGATACTATTGTTGGTCACACTTCCGAGTGATTCTCAGTAAATGTTTTACACTTTCACGACCGTTGTGCCACTTCAATGTTAATTGTTGAAAATTTTTCAGACCGGATATTACGTAAGCTTTGTTTTAAATTAGCTTGCACGAGGTTCTCGATAGTAATTCCCGACGATGGTTAAATGTTTCTTTGATTTGGTCTAACACGATGTTGCTAGCTTGAGCTCTGGCGAACGAATGAATTTACTGGCGGCTGACCACGCGTTTATATACCCGGCGGCGGTGATCACGTGATCGTCTCGGGTTTGTCTCACGTGCGTGGGTCTGTCTATGGCGGGTATATTTCGAGCGTGCGATCTCAGAGGTTAGACACGGCTTCTTTAATAAGTTGTTAAAAATTTCTCTCAGTGATAAAATGTTAAAAATTTTTCTCAGTGTACTCATGTATATTTCCTTTCCAGCGATTTATTACAGAGATTCAGCTAAGGCTACTCCATGCTTGGTAATAACTCTTTTCTCAGTGCCCCTGACAAAATTTTCCCATACCAGATGATGAAAACAAAAACGATCTAGTGATTCTTTAGGTCACGATGGTTGGAATTTTCCGGTTTTACACTTATTTTTCACTTCTCGATTTTTACGTCTTGCCCGCAGCGTGCTTGAAACTCGACTTCCTTCGCTAGTGTGCCTGTTTGTTCCTTTCTTAAAATCCCTTGTTATCGATGTCTAGTATTTTTGGGTCTTAGTATTTTCTAGCTTCGGCGGGAATCTAGCTATTCTCCTAGCTTATTCGATAGGTTTTGAGTTGCCACTTAGGGCTAACTTAAATACTAATGTCGGTAAACTAAAAATATATGTACATTGTTCTTCGTGAACTTGGAAAATACCTTAAACCTAACTTAAAAATAGTTCTATAAATTGTGAATCTTCACACCTGAAGCCGGCAACCAAAGACTAAAACTCGAGGTTAAGTTTATGTAGGCATCTCGGGTCCAGTCCAATATTCCAGTCCGTGGATATTCCGTATGCGGTCAGCAATACGCCGGCCAATTCGCCCAAAATCAGCAATAAATAGTGGCCTGCCGCGCAGTAATAGCTCCCCCGCTCGAACACGGATTAATACAACAAGAAGCCAATATTATCAAAATAATTAAAACAGCGGCCGTCAAAATCAAAGAAAAAATTGTACAAACTTCGCGGCAAAGAAACCGACCAAAACAAATGACTGAAAAGCGGAAAAATAAAAGCTTTTACTGAGCTGCGCGTAGTAATAAATTTGTGTGGTTGATTTAGCATAAGTAGAACACTGCACCAACAACAAACACCAAGGCGATGAAGCGATAAAAGGTAAACGCAAACCTCAAGTGAAGTATGTTCACATAGCGAATGCACACTGTACTCAGTGTTATGCATTAATACAAATATATTAAAGCACTTATTTTATAAGTCAAAGACCCTTGCAATGGGCCTCGTAGTGCTAAGTCTGCATTCCTTACATGCGCGTGTGGGAGTCGAGTCAGGATGGCAACTCCAATATGTGCTATCGCAAATATTTGGCAACGAACCATCATAGCGAAGTCCAGATCCTGGCAAATTGTGTATTTTCGATATAATATCGCAAAGAATCCCTGTTTAGGATTTTGGGCAAGCTACGGTCACATTGGATCTTCATACTTCCGTTCTCTTTTCTGGAAGGCGTGATCGAGTGCAGTTCAACTTTTTGCATCGTCCCCAAATATTAATCCACGTGCATCGTGTCGATCGGAAGAGTGTTTTTCAAGGCAAATATTGCCAATTCATAGCTTAAACTGTGCTTTAAATATAAGTGGTAAGCTTTCCAGTGCGTTCGATCGCCAGTGGCTAAAAATTGATTCCAAATATAGCGTCTGCGGCCGTCCCACTTTTTTTGGAGAAAAGTCCTATTGGCCGCATCGCTTCAGTGGTTTGCATTATTGTCGCCCCCGGTTTTGATCACGTGTAGTGGAATTTTTCTATGCTTCTTCGACTGCAGTAAAATCCACATCTGCGTGCAATTGGGGCATTCACCGCATGCAGCGGAAAGCTGCGCTTGCCCCTTCCTGCTGCATAAAAGGTGCAGACCTCGGGTCACCTCGCGTTGCTGTCTTTTTCAACTCATTCGCCGCTACAAGCGAGGAGCAGATCGCCGTGCACCCTTTTCTTTTCGGCGCGCACATACATATTTATGTGCCGTTTCTGCCACACACACACATAGATTTATGGGGCGTTTCTGCGACAACATTGGACTGGTGTGCGTTTTTCATCTCACGGAGAGGATCCGTGTGCCGTCTTCTTCTTCTTAAGTGCGCATATCGAGAATAAGTGTGAACGATCCAATTGAGAAGCTACTGGTTGTGACGCCGCATCCGCTGCGCACTTGAAGCAGTCCAACATGAATAATCGTGTCCAAACTTGAGTATCTTTAGAATAGTTTTGCATTTATGTGTTAATTTTGCCTAAGAATATGTACTTATAAATCTTTACGATCATAATTTACCGTGCTTTGTGGAAGATCTGAGAAATATATATGTGATTTTCCCAACTTAAATTAATACCCACAGCTACTCATCAACAGTCATCAGGCCTGCTGACATCGTTGGAAAGTGCGTAAGTACGGCATAGCCGTAAAAACTAGTAATACTTGAACATACACATATATTATATAAAGTCAGAGATTCCTAAATAGTGTGTTAAATCGTAATATAATGTAAAGTAAAACGTAAAGTAATGTAAAGTAAAATTTCAATATCTTCATTCATACTTAATTATCTTCCTTTTCGTTTGCGGTAAAAAAGGACAAAATTACTCAATAAGAAGTTTTCTAACGTAAAGATCTAAATCTTTAGGCTTAAGGATAGATTAGAAAATGTATCGAAATATTATCTTCATCTTTGATTATATGGTGTCAAATATAAAATAATCTGATGTCTTTTTGGGCACCAAAGAGCATGTAAAGCAGCGGTTGTAAAAGGGTGGAGTCCGAATGGATTTCACAGGTAGGGTGGGTATAGAAAGAGGGCAATAACATCTGGTCCTCGTCTTCAATAGGTACACTTCCTTGTCTAATTCTTAACCGTTTGCTTATCGTATTGCAGCTATCGTTTCTCTGTCTACAGTATTGTATCTGTGACACTCTTGTTCATCTTAACACAAGACCCATGCCCATTTTCCCTGAGCATGCCGGTCAAAAAAGTAGACAGAGTGTGTTGAGGTGGACAACGCTCATTGAGTGTGTTCGTTACAGTTACAATTGGCGCCCAACTTTAAGGCCAGCCCGATGCCTGATTAGGCATCTGTCGTTTGACAGCCGAGCTTCCCGTTAATAAACAATCCATCCACTGTTAGTTTCAGTCAGGTGTTTCAAATTCCATCCTGGAATTTATGGTCTCTGGAGAGGTTCGGAGCCATACCGGAGGATTTGTTATGCTTTTATATGTTTTTATTCTATCAGTTCGGTAATAATCGAACATTATAGTTAAAAAACAATCCAATTTGAGTAATTGATTGTTAGGATTTATATTTCTGATTTAAAGTCGGTTCTATACCAGGAATTCAATATTCAAACATTTTAGGATTGAGATTTCTCTAGCTGGATAGATTCGGCTAGTTACTCTTCTAATTGGTAAGACTTCATAAATAAATGGATGACATTTACTTTACAACTCTAAATTCACTTACCGCATATGTACCGTACCTATTGAACTATACAACCTACTGCTTTACTACCCTGGGTAAGACCCGTATTTACCTTTTTGTCGCTTACCTTTGATCGTTGGATCTCACCGTTTCTCTTACCTTTGATCGTTGGATCTTATCGCTTATCTTTCTCGTTCTAAAGACGAACGATTGTCTTCACATATTCGCTAGTGTGTATTTTTAAACACCAAAAATGATGATGCGTAGTAATGAAAATTTAGTTGACTTAGATACTGAGGTATCGGTGTTATGCACCATCTGCAACGGGTCAGTAAGCAATCTGGATTTGGTCGAAACCCGTTGTAAACATTCTTTTCATAAGCTTTGCCTTGACAATTACCTTAAGAACCATGACGAATGCCCCATCTGTGGTCAGTCATGTTCTCAATCCGAGTTGGGATCTCATTTGGCTCTTTCCACTAAATCTCAGGGTAACAAGATGGTAACTCGTTCAGCTTCTCGAACTACAGCAAAACAGAACGGAAGTCTGATCAAAATTCCCAAAAGGAAATTCGTAGCGGGGATAACTCAGGTTCTAGAGTCATTACAGAAGACCGTGTTGAACAAATAGTCCAGAGTTCAATGCAGTCCTTTCAGGCAAGCATGCTACAATCAGTGACAGAAGAAATTACTATGCCATTCACTCAATTGAATAGATCACATTTGCAAGTAATGGACAAAGTGAGCTGCAGCAAGACATACTAACTAATTTCGATCGAAATAACAGTCAACATGTTAGGACTTCTCCAGACTTTCGAAGCGATCGAAGTGATCTTTCTTTGGACAGACCTGATAGGATTTCCAATATAATATCTAATTGGAGTATTAAATTCAGTGGGTCAGCCAACGACATTGCTATTGAGGATTTTATTTACCGCGTAAATTGTCTCACTTCGCAATGCCTAAACGGAAACTTCGAACTACTTTCCCAGTTCGCTAATTTATTGTTTGCAGGACCGACCCTGGCATTTTATTGGCGTGTTCATGGATCGTCTGATAACATGAATTGGAATATGTTATGCAGGCGTCTAAAGAAGAGACATCAAGATCAGAGATCTGATCGTGAAATCAAAAGTGCTATGCGTCACCGCAAACGGGTAGTAATGTAAATTTTGATGACTTTTTGGATGCAATGCTTTCCATTGCAGATTCCCTTCGTGAACCAATGCAGGACAGTGAAATTACTGTAGAAGTTCGTCATAATCTCAAGCCGGAGATCAAACATGAACTATTGCACATAGATACTCCGAACTTAGCATCATTGCGTAGGGAATGCCATCGTCACGAAGAATTCTTTCGTAACACTCGAACAAAGCCAATCCAACGTCCGAACACTAGCAAGCGTTTTGTTAACGCAATTCTTCACGAAGAGGATTCCGAAGATTCATCTGAAGAAGAACTTGATGTCGATAACGAAATTTGTGTTGTTAAGTCTTCCGAGAAAATTAAGTGCTGGAACTGTGAAGAATCAGGCCACGGTTACCTTAAAACTCGCCGTATTTTTTGTTATGGGTGCGGAACACCGGAAGTGTATAAGCCCAACTGCGCAAAATATAATTCGGCATCGGACAACTTCCAAGAGGACATTCGTTATGCAAAGAAAACGGATGTCCGCCGTTAGCCTCGAAAATACAAACAGAACCAAAGTCTGTGGCAAATGATGTTCATTCCATTTTGCCTTCAACTCAACCTGACGTATCATTAACCCAAATTTTCAACCCATATCATTTACGATTGTCGGAGTATGCAAATCGTAAATTCCAAATATTTAATGCTAATTCTATTCATTTTTGTAAACGTCGATCATCACGGCGAATTCACAAATTTTGGATTCGTAAGCGTTCATTCAATCGTTTTACGATCTCATCAATCGTTTACAACAAAAACGATTTCCGACCTTTCACAAACATTGACATATTTGGTCAATCGCAGTTAGCTCTCCTGGACAGTGGCGCCAACAAAAGCGTTTTAGGTGGTGAGCTAGCAAAACAAATAATATCAGCCAAGTCATTTAATACATTTAATTCGATGGTACGAACTGCTGATGGCCAAAGGCAATATGTTGCAGGTACCATACAAGTTCCCTTTACTTACAACTCAGTTGATAATAACTTTGAATTCTTAATAGTTCCTTCCATAAAGCAAAGCGTGATATGCGGAATGGATTTCTGGTATACGTTTGGAATTTCTATTAAGCAAACAGTCTCGATCAAGGAGATCAACTTTGAACCTGAAGAAGACTCTACTCGCGTACAATTGTCTGATTTGCAAAAATCGAAATTGCATAAAGTAATAGACTTTTTCCCATTGTTCGAGAATGAGGGTTTAGGTTTAACTAACCTGATAGAGCACAATATCGACACATCCAATGCTAAGCCAATCAAGCCACGATTTTATCCACTTTCGCCAGCTAAAGAAAAACTTTTGTGTTTAGAAATTAATCGCATGATTAAAATGGATGTTATTGAAGAGGCTCCTTCATCGCCTTGGTCTTCTCCAGTTACCTTGCATATCAAACCAGGCAAGGTACGATTTTGTCTCGATGCAAGAAAATTAAATGCAGTTACTGTAAAGGATGCATATCCAATCCCTATAATGGATGGACTGCTGAGTCGTCTTCCACCTGCACATTGCATTTCCAAAATTGACCTTAAAGATGCCTTTTGGCAGATTTGTTTGGATCAAGAACCCCGTGCCAAGACTGCTTTCACCGTTCCAAATCGGCCGCTTTATCAATTCAAAAGAATGCCTTTTGGATTGTCAAACGCTCCACAAACCATGTACCGTTTGATGGACCTGGTTATACCCTATAAATTAAAATCGCATGTATTAGTCTACCTCGACGATTTACTTGTTTTGTCAAACAATTTCGAGGATATCTTTTGTATTTGTCCGAAGTAGCCACCCAATTGCGTAAAGCTGGATTGACAATAGATGTCCTGAAAAGTCAGTTTTGCCTGAAAAAAGTAGACTATCTTGGTTACCTAGTTGGCGAAGGCACGCTTCAAGTAAATCCAAACAAAATCGCTGATGTGAGCGAATTTCCGGTCCCGAAGACCCAAAAACAGTTGAGAAGATTTCTTGGTATGACTGGTTGGTACCAGGGATTCATATCTAATTATTCCACGGTCATTTTCCATCCTACAGAGTTATTGCGTGGCAAAACCTTAAGTTGGAATGATCAGGCTCAAGAAGCTTTTGATAATATCAAAGACAAGTTATGCTCTGCTTCTTGTCTCATTCACCCCAACTATGACAAACCATTTATTTTGCAAAGTGATGCTTCCCTACATGGAGTGGGTGCAGTTCTAGCTCAATGTGATGATTCCGGTTGTGAACGTCCTATAGCATACATGTCTAAGAAGCTGAATAAAGCCCAACGTAACTATACAGTTACCGAACTGGAATGCATGGCAGTAGTTCTGGCAATTAAAAAGTTCAGAATGTATATTGATGGTCAAAGTTTCAAGGTAGTCACCGACCACTCAAGTCCTCGATGGCTAATGAACCAATCAGATCTAAGCGGTAGATTGGCAAGATGGGCTATCAAACTTCATGGTTATTCTTTCGAAATCGAACATCGGAAAGGAACCGAAAATGTGGTTGCGGACGCTCTATCTCGATCGTTCGAAGATATCGATATTTCTGCAATAGACCTTCAAATCCGCCCCGAAATTGATCTATCTTCCAGTGCATTTCAATCGGAAGAGTACTCTGCTCTCAAAGATAAATTCGTGTCTCTAAAGTTACCTGATTTTCAAGTCATAGATGAGTTTATTTATCATCGTGCAACTTTCCCCAATTCTACTGACATTTCACCGGACGATTGCTGGAAATTGTTTGTACCTGAGTCGTTGCGACAAAGCGTAATGAGTTAGGCTCATGACCGACCAACATCTGCTCATTGTGGGGTAGCTAAATGTTTAGAGCGTATTAGACGTCGTTTCTATTGACCAAACATGGTTATCAACGTTCGTGATTACATTCGAAGTTGCGAAACATGCCAGACCACTAAATATCCCAATCGTTCTTTAAAACCACCAATGGGAGCACAAGTGCAAAGCGATAGAATTTTCCAAAGACTCTATCTTGATTTTATCGGCCCATTCCCTAGATCTAAATCCGGCAACATTGGTATATTGGTAATTCTGGATCACTTTTCCAAATTTACTTTTTTAAAGGCTGTAAAAAAGTTCATCACTAAAGTTATCATCGATATATTGCGGGATGAAATATTTGCATGCTTTGGTGTACCCGAAACAGTCGTGAGTGACAACGGAACTCAATTTAAAAGCCGTGATCTCTCTGACTTGCTTTCGAAATATGGCGTTCGTCATATGCTTATTGGTGCATACGCTCCACAATCCAACGGAGCTGAGAGAGTTAGCCGTTCTATCAATGCTGCTTTAAGAGCTTACATTCGGTCCGACCAACGCGAATGGGACGTATTCCTCAGTAGCATCAACTGTTCTCTTCGTAACTCGATTCACCAATCCATCGGTATATCGCCCTATCATGTTGTTTTCGGTCAACACATGATATCTCACGGTAATGATTACAAATTGTTGCGCAAACTGAATTTACTCGCAGAAGGCGATGTACAATTTTCAAGGACTGACTAATTTCAAAGAATTTGCTCCAACATTGCCAAACATTTTAACAAGGCTTATGAGGCAAACCAGAAGTCTTACAACCTGCGAGCAAGAGTCGAGTCAGGATGGCAACCCCAATATGTGCTATCGCAATTATTTGGCAACGAACCATCATAGCGAAGTCCAGTCCAGGGGCGCTTGCTCCTTCCTTCTGCATAACAGGTGCAGACCTCGGGTCACCTCGCGTTGCTGTCTTTTTCAACTCATTCGCCGCTACAAGCGAGGAGCAGATCGCCGTGCACCCTTTTCTTTTCGGCGCGCACATACATATTTATGTGCCGTTTCTGCCACACACACACATAGATTTATGTGGCGTTTCTGCGACAACATTGGATTGGTGTGCGTTTTTCATCTCACGGAGTGGATCCGTGTGCCGTCTTCTTCTTCTTAAGTGCGCATATCGAGAATAAGTGTGAACGACCCAATTGAGAAGCTACTGGTTGTGACGCCGCATCCGCTGCGCACTTGAATCAGTCCAACATGAATAATCGTGTCCAAACTTGAGTATCTTTAGAATAGTTTTGCATTTATGTGTTAATTTTGCCTAAGAATATGTACTTATAAATCTTTACGATCCTAATTTACCGTGCTTTGTGGAAGATCTGAGAAATATATATGTGATTTTCCCAACTTAAATTAATACCCACAGCTACTCATCAACAGTCATCAGGCCTGCTGACATCGTTGGAAAGTGCGTAAGTACGGCATAGCCGTAAAAACTAGTAATACTTGAACATACACATATGGTAGGTAGGTTGTAGTGGTGAGGCTCCCTTCTGGAGCCTCCAAGTAGAGCTGGGCTCCTTTTTGGTCCACGCCCTCTGTTTTCATGTTGTGGTCATAGTTGCCCTTTAATACCATCCTGAGTCGCTGAGAAAGCCTAGGATCGCTGAGACCTTCAGCTCTCCTATGCCTTCTAATGACTCCAGCTGGTAGGTACCGAAGTGGCGTAGTCTGATGTGATTTAGGGCCGGACAAAAGCAGAGCAGGTGCTCTGGTGTCTCTGGTTCCGTAATTTCTCTGCAGCTTCTACAGCTAGCGTTGTAAGGTAGCCCCATCTTCATTGCGTGCGTTCCGATCGCCCAATGACCTGTTGCAACTGCTGTGAATCTTCTGATATCCCGCTTGCTGTTGGATAGCAGCTCTCTAGTACGATTCTTGTCGTATGTCGGCCAACATTTCTTTGATTTCTTATGTTCGCTCTTACTTGACCACTCCTTGTTGGCTGTCTGTTTGAAATGGTCATGGATCCTTGTCTGGACCGAGTTCAACGAGATCGGTGTCCGTACGTTGGTATCTTGCCCTTGCGAACCTGCTCGGGCTAATTCGTCCGCTTTCTCGTTCCCTGGGATGTCGCAGTGACCCGGTACCCAGGTGACTTGTACCTCGTTTCTCTCTGCAAGTCTATTAAGGGCCTTCTTGCATTCTGCCACCATTCGTGAGTTTGTTCTCACGGCCGCTAGGGATTTTATAGCCGCTTGGCTATCAGAGTAAAACCGTACTTTGGTGTCGCTAAGTTCTCGCCGTATCGAAAGCTTGGCTGCTTCCGTTATGGCGAGTACCTCAGCCTGAAAAACCGTCGCTGAGTTTGAGAGAGTGAAGGACTCCTCGATCCCCCATTGCTCAGCGAAGATCCCAGCCCCCACGCCGCAGCTCATTTTAGAGCCATCGGTGTAGAGGGATACCTCCTCTGCCCCGGTTACTCTCTCCCTTCTCCAATCTTCCCTTGTTGGGAATGTTGTCGTGTAGGCATTTCCGAAGTTCATCTCCGTAGTCAAGTAGTCCATTAGTGCGTTTGCTTCTAGCTTGATTCCTTCCAGTATCTTGCCGTGGCCTGCGCCGTAATCCCTCCAGCAGTTACTTGCTTTCAGTCTTACTGCGCTCTGTGCGGCCATGTCCTTTACGAACAGTTCTATCGGCATTATGTCCAGGATAGCATTCAGTGCTGCTGCGGGGCATGATCGCATGGCTCCCGTCACGCCAGCACACGCTGCTCTCTGTATCCTCGTTAATTTTGTGATGTTGTAAGCCCTAGTTAGCGCTGGCCACCATACTAGGGCTCCGTATGTTAAAATTGGCCGAACAACCGCTGTTTAAAGCCATATTATTACCTTTGGGTGTAATCCCCATTTATCTCCGAACATTTTCCTGCAAGAGTAGAAAGCAATACTTGCCTTTCTCACTCTTTCAGTAATGTTTCCTTTCCACGAGAGCTTCGGGTCTAGTATCACACCGAGATACTTAGCCTGCTCTGATAGTTTTAGCTCTATGCCATCTATTCTGGGCATATTATATGCTGGTATCTTAGTCCTTCTAGTGAAGAGCATAAGTTCTGTTTTATTTGGGTTGACACCTAGTCCGCAGGTCTTTGCCCATATGTTTAAACGACCCAGCGCCCCTGTCATTATCTCACTAATAACGTCAGGGTAGGGTCCGGATACTAGCAACACCACGTCATCTGCGTAGGCTACTGCTTTGACGCCACCCATATTGAGCTCTTCCAATATGTTGTTCATGTTTATGAGCCAAAGTAGAGGCGATAGGACACCGCCCTGAGGTGTGCCTCTCTTCACTGACCGTGTGAGGTGAGTGCCACTCAGTTCGGCAGTGATCGTCCTACTCGTTAGCATAACTCCGATCCATTCTCTGATGCCTCTCTCAATGCCCATCGAGGTGAGGGAGCTCAGGATGGAGTCGGCGTTCACGTTATTGAACGCACCTTCGATGTCTAGGAAGGCGGCCATCGTGTATTGCTTATATTGTAGTGTCTTCTCGACGTGACCTACAACTTCGTGTAGTGCTGTTTCTGTTGACCGTCCTTTTCGGTACGCATGCTGCGCGTCCGATAGGTGGTGTCTCTCGATTCTTTCTCGGATGTGAACATCTAGTAGTCTTTCCAGGGTCTTCAGGACGAAGGATGTTAGGCTTATCGGCCTATAGTCCTTCGCTAGAATGTGCCCCCTTCTGCCTGGCTTTGGTATAAATATGACTTTGGCTTCCCTCCACCTTAGCGGGATGTGCCTTAGTCTTATACAAGACTTGTATATGGCTTTAAGCCATCTACAGAGGCTTCCTTTGGCAGTTTGTAGCATTGCCGGTATTATGCCGTCCGGGCCCGGGCTTTTGTATTTATCAAAAGACTCTAATGCCCACTGGATTCGCTCCGTGGTGATGATATCTTTCATTTGTGTGTCTGTCTGTGTATTTGTGCCTTCCTCGGGTGCCGAGTTCTCTCGAAGGTTCCCCGGGAAGTGAGTGTCGACTAGTAGCTCTAGCGACTCCTCTATTGTCATTGTGGCCGAGCCGTCTAGTCTGTTGATAAGAGTGGGGCTTGTGTGCCCCTTGGCAAGGATTTTGCTTAATCTTGCCGTATCTTTTATGCCTTCTAGTGATTCACAGTAACTCTTCCAAGATTCGTTCTTGGCTTCATATACTGCTTTTTTGTATGCTTTCTGTGCTACCTTATATGGTTCCCATTTCTTGGTTCCATAGCATGTGTTAAGGGTTTTGCGTGCTCTCTTCCTGAGGTCGCTCAGTTCCTTGGTCCACCATGGTGGATACTGCTTCTTGGAGAATGAAACTTTACATGTCTCTTTGAATGCGTTGTTAAGGATGTTTGTAAGGTCCTCTACTTCCTTGTCGAGGGCCTTTGAGGAGGATTGTACCTTTACCCTCCTGTTGCTGACCTTTGAGTGGACAATTTCGCCGAATTTGTCCCAGTTTGTCCTGCGGGGATTACGACTCGGTATCGGCTTATTTACCGATGCCGATAAGTCAAAGAAGATGTATCTGTGGTCCGAAAAGGAGAGTTGGGTCGACACTCTCCAGTTCTCGACTTTATATTTGCCATATTCTATTTGAAGGGTGAGATCTAACACCTCTTCCCAACCCTGAAAACCCTCCGTACTGGGGAATATGAAGGTTGGTGTATTGCCCTTGTTACAAATCGTAACCTTACGACTAATAATATTGTCAAAAAGAGACTCACCTCTTTCATTCGTTTCCGAGCTTCCCCAGAGCGAGTGCCTCGCGTTCGCGTCGCATCCCAGCACCAGGGTCGTCTTAGTGTCTTCGGCCCATTGCAGCAGCTTGACGACCGGTTCAGGCGGGGCCGGATCGTCGTGGGCCATGTACGCAGAGGCGATGACAACTCCGCTCCCATCCGCTGCCACGAATCTAGCTACTGCCAGATCTGGTGTGCTGAGATTGGAACAGAGAAAAGCGTTAAAGTGATTCTTAATTACTATGCATGCTCTCGACCTACCCACCGAGTTGGTGCACAGTACTGTGTATCCTGGGATCCTTAGGCCAGCAACTTTCTCGTTCCTGGTCCAAGGCTCCTGTATCAGTCCGATGTCGATATCCTTCTCACTGAGAAGGATCGTGAGATTTGCTGAAGCATGGGTACTGCGCTTCAGGTTAATCTGCACGAGTTTCGACATCGGGATTGGATGGGGTTGTGTCCGGGGATTTGTCGTCGATGACCATATCGTCCAACAACCTGTTGGTGTCATCGACCTCCTCTAATATCTCGTCCGGTTCGGCAAGGAAGACCTTAATCTTGGCCTTCCGTATACCGTACAGGACCTTGTGGTCGTTGGCTTCAAGCTGCGACAGGCAGCATTGATTTATGAGAAGAAGGAACGGCTGGCTCGACTTCATCTCCTTTTCCGTTTTGAGGATGGTCCAGTCTTCTGTGTGGACATCCGGATTCTGGGCCTTCAGAGAGGCGATCACCCTAGCATGATCAGTTTGCCCCTTCGGCAACCAGATGCGGGCTCTGGGTCTCCTCGGAATATCCCTGGCGTGGACTAGCCTAATCTTAAGGCCAGCCCAGGTGTCGCTAATCGAAGCCACACACTCCGCCAGGAAGGTCCTTGAAAACCCATCGTCGCACCTGATGACCCGGTGCCCCCTGACCACGTCTGAGGAGTCGAAGGAGGGGATAGGGCCGGTCGACACGGCAACCAACCTGTCAGTTACCATGTCGGCCAACTGGCCTCTATCTCCTCCCACTTCTCCGACAGCAGACGACCGTCGTCGTGGAGCTCGTCCACCAGAGCCATAGCCAGACTGTCTCTGGCCACCTCGCTGAACTTCTTCGCCTTACTGACGAAGTTTGTGGCTCTCGGCTTGCTCTGTGGGTCCTTCGCCCTTTTAGGCGCGCTCACGCTCACCTCTTGTGAGCGGTTGCGCTTCGCCTTAGGGGGCTGGAGCGCCGCCGGGTTTGCCTTGCTGTGCGCCTCGAATTCCGCGATCTCCGCAAGGAATCGGGCCTTACTTTCAGCATCTCGAGGGTCACTTTTGCCCTCAGCCTCGTTCTTGGCAATCTTACCGAGAATGAAGCGGGCTCTCTTGACCCTCGCTCGTCGTTGCTGGTGTGTTAGCTGCTCTTGAGTTTTTTCTTCGGTGGTGCCCAGCTGAGCCCCACCTTTGTGGTCGGATTGGGGAGTGCTACTAGCTCTCCCTCGGGTCTCGACGGAGCCGGGATGTCACAACTAGACATCGGCAGCTCATCTACGTCGGTCTCCGTAAGTTTGTGAGTCGCCAAGGCCCAACTAGGCCTCAGCAGCTCCTCCTCGTCCTCTTCCGACAGTTTTTGGGATTTATCCTCTCCCGGGAGTTCCGAAGCTCGGTGCGTTGGTTTCATTTCTTATTCATGAACGCCCGCTTTGCTCGTCCTGGCAAGCGCAGCGGGCCGGAGGGGGTTTGGGGCTTTGAAGTTGGTCGACCGCGGCTTCGCCCCAAAGCCGCGGCAAGGCATCTTACGACCCAGGGTTGCCCGGCAATGGGAAGGCTCCGTTCAAACACAGCTGGGTTAGCCCCTCAGCTGCGAACCGAAAGTCAGGGGGCACGGGTCGCTTCACACTCCTGACTTCACACGCCCGACTACAATTGGTCAGCATCCCCGATCGAACTCGACCGAGGACCTGCTTCCGGCCGCCCTCACTTGGAGAGTATAGTCGCACTACCGATGGTGCACACAGTTACGGCAGATGACACAGTCATCCGTTGATCCCCCTGTGTACCCAATCGGCTGACGGCCGAACATACACATATATTATATAAAGTCAGAGATTCCTAAATAGTGTGTTAAATCGTAATATAATGTAAAGTAAAACGTAAAGTAATGTAAAGTAAAATTTCAATATCTTCATTCATACTTAATTATCTTCCTTTTCGTTTGCGGTAAAAAAGGACAAAATTACTCAATAAGAAGTTTTCTAACGTAAAGATCTAAATCTTTAGGCTTAAGGATAGATTAGAAAATGTATCGAAATATTATCTTCATCTTTGATTATATGGTGTCAAATATAAAATAATCTGATGTCTTTTTGGGCACCAAAGAGCATGTAAAGCAGCGGTTGTAAAAGGGTGGAGTCCGAATGGATTTCACAGGTAGGGTGGGTATAGAAAGAGGCCAATAACATCTGGTCCTCGTCTTCAATAGGTACACTTCCTTGTCTAATTCTTAACCGTTTGCTTATCGTATTGCAGCTATCGTTTCTCTGTCTACAGTATTGTATCTGTGACACTCTTGTTCATCTTAACACAAGACCCATGCCCATTTTCCCTGAGCATGCCGGTCAAAAAAGTAGACAGAGTGTGTTGAGGTGGACAACGCTCATTGAGTGTGTTCGTTACAGTTACAATTGGCGCCCAACTTTAAGGCCAGCCCGATGCCTGATTAGGCATCTGTCGTTTGACAGCCGAGCTTCCCGTTAATAAACAATCCATCCACTGTTAGTTTCAGTCAGGTGTTTCAAATTCCATCCTGGAATTTATGGTCTCTGGAGAGGTTCGGAGCCATACCGGAGGATTTGTTATGCTTTTATATGTTTTTATTCTATCAGTTCGGTAATAATCGAACATTATAGTTAAAAAACAATCAAATTTGAGTAATTGATTGTTAGGATTTATATTTCTGATTTAAAGTCGGTTCTATACCAGGAATTCAATATTCAAACATTTTAGGATTGAGATTTCTCTAGCTGGATAGATTCGGCTAGTTACTCTTCTAATTGGTAAGACTTCATAAATAAATGGATGACATTTACTTTACAACTCTAAATTCACTTACCGCATATGTACCGTACCTATTGAACTATACAACCTACTGCTTTACTACCCTGGGTAAGACCCGTATTTACCTTTTTGTCGCTTACCTTTGATCGTTGGATCTCACCGTTTCTCTTACCTTTGATCGTTGGATCTTATCGCTTATCTTTCTCGTTCTAAAGACGAACGATTGTCTTCACATATTCGCTAGTGTGTATTTTTAAACACCAAAAATGATGATGCGTAGTAATGAAAATTTAGTTGACTTAGATACTGAGGTATCGGTGTTATGCACCATCTGCAACGGGTCAGTAAGCAATCTGGATTTGGTCGAAACCCGTTGTAAACATTCTTTTCATAAGCTTTGCCTTGACAATTACCTTAAGAACCATG
The DNA here is from genome assembly GCA_018903765.1 of Drosophila aff. chauvacae BK-2020. Lineage (NCBI taxonomy): Eukaryota > Metazoa > Arthropoda > Insecta > Diptera > Drosophilidae > Drosophila > Drosophila aff. chauvacae BK-2020. Next base: position 221,139 of record JAEIGO010000931.1, read on the forward strand.
ACGAATGCCCCATCTGTGGTCAGTCATGTTCTCAATCCGAGTTGGGATCTCATTTGGCTCTTTCCACTAAATCTCAGGGTAACAAGATGGTAGCTCGTTCAGCTTCTCGAACTACAGCAAAACAGAACGGAAGTCTGATCAAAATTCCCAAAAGGAAATTCGTAGCGGGGATAACTCAGGTTCTAGAGTCATTACAGAAGACCGTGTTGAACAAATAGTCCAGAGTTCAATGCAGAGAGTGACAGAAGAAATTACTATGGCAAGTAATGGACAAAGTGAGCTGCAGCAAGACATACTAACTAATTTCGATCGAAATAACAGTCAACATGTTAGGACTTCTCCAGACTTTCGAAGCGATCGAAGTGATCTTTCTTTGGACAGACCTGATAGGATTTCCAATATAATATCTAATTGGAGTATTAAATTCAGTGGGTCAGCCAACGACATTGCTATTGAGGATTTTATTTACCGCGTAAATTGTCTCACTTTGCAATGCCTAAACGGAAACTTCGAACTACTTTCCCAGTTCGCTAATTTATTGTTTGCAGGACCGACCCTGGCATTTTATTGGCGTGTTCATGGATCGTCTGATAACATGAATTGGAATATGTTATGCAGGCGTCTAAAGAAGAGACATCAAGATCAGAGATCTGATCGTGAAATCAAAAGTGCTATGCGTCACCGCAAACGGGTAGTAATGTAAATTTTGATGACTTTTTGGATGCAATGCTTTCCATTGCAGATTCCCTTCGTGAACCAATGCAGGACAGTGAAATTACTGTAGAAGTTCGTCATAATCTCAAGCCGGAGATCAAACATGAACTATTGCACATAGATACTCCGAACTTAGCATCATTGCGTAGGGAATGCCATCGTCACGAAGAATTCTTTCGTAACACTCGAACAAAGCCAATCCAACGTCCGAACACTAGCAAGCGTTTTGTTAACGCAATTCTTCACGAAGAGGATTCCGAAGATTCATCTGAAGAAGAACCTGATGTCGATAACGAAATTTGTGTTGTTAAGTCTTCCGAGAAAATTAAGTGCTGGAACTGTGAAGAATCAGGCCACGGTTACCTTAAAACTCGCCGTATTTTTTGTTATGGTTGCGGAACACCGGAGGTGTATAAGCCCAACTGCGCAAAATGTAATTCGGCATCGGACAACTTCCAAGAGGACATTCGTTATGCAAAGAAAACGGATGTCCGCCGTTAGCCTCGAAAATACAAACAGAACCAAAGTCTGTGGCAAATGATGTTCATTCCATTTTGCCTTCAACTCAACCTGACGTATCATTAACCCAAATTTTCAACCCATATCATTTACGATTGTCGGAGTATGCAAATCGTAAATTCCAAATATTTAATGCTAATTCTATTCATTTTTGTAAACGTCGATCATCACGGCGAATTCACAAATTTTGGATTCGTAAGCGTTCATTCAATCGTTTTACGATCTCATCAATCGTTTACAACAAAAACGATTTCCGACCTTTCACAAACATTGACATATTTGGTCAATCGCAGTTAGCTCTCCTGGACAGTGGCGCCAACAAAAGCGTTTTAGGTGGTGAGCTAGCAAAACAAATAATATCAGCCAAGTCATTTAATACATTTAATTCGATGGTACGAACTGCTGATGGCCAAAGGCAATATGTTGCAGGTACCATACAAGTTCCCTTTACTTACAACTCAGTTGATAATAACTTTGAATTCTTAATAGTTCCTTCCATAAAGCAAAGCGTGATATGCGGAATGGATTTCTGGTATACGTTTGGAATTTCTATTAAGCAAACAGTCTCGATCAAGGAGATCAACTTTGAACCTGAAGAAGACTCTACTCGCGTACAATTGTCTGATTTGCAAAAATCGAAATTGCATAAAGTAATAGACTTTTTCTCATTGTTCGAGAATGAGGGTTTAGGTTAACTAACCTGATAGAGCACAATATCGACACATCCAATGCTAAACCAATCAAGCCACGATTTTATCCACTTTCGCCAGCTAAAGAAAAACTTTTGTGTTTAGAAATTAATCGCATGATTAAAATGGATGTTATTGAAGAGGCTCCTTCATCGCCTTGGTCTTCTCCAGTTACCTTGCATATCAAACCAGGCAAGGTACGATTTTGTCTCGATGCAAGAAAATTAAATGCAGTTACTGTAAAGGATGCATATCCAATCCCTATAATGGATGGACTGCTGAGTCGTCTTCCACCTGTACATTGCATTTCCAAAAATGACCTTAAAGATGCCTTTTGGCAGATTTGTTTGAGACTGCTTTCACCGTTCCAAATCGGCCGCTTTATCAATTCAAAAGAATGCCTTTTGGATTGTCAAACGCTCCACAAACCATGTACCGTTTGATGGACCTGGTTATACCCTATAAATTAAAATCGCATGTATTAGTCTACCTCGACGATTTACTTGTTTTGTCAAACAATTTCGAGGATATCTTTTGTATTTGTCCGAAGTAGCCACCCAATTGCGTAAAGCTGGATTGACAATAGATGTCCTGAAAAGTCAGTTTTGCCTTAAAAAGGTAGACTATCTTGGTTACCTAGTTGGCGAAGGCACGCTTCAAGTAAATCCAAACAAAATCGCTGCTGTGAGCGAATTTCCGGTCCCGAAGACCCAAAAACAGTTGAGAAGATTTCTTGGTATGACTGGTTGGTACCAGCGATTCATATCTAATTATTCCACGGTCATTTTCCATCTTACAGAGTTATTGCGTGGCAAAACCTTAAGTTGGAATGATCAGGCTCAAGAAGCTTTTGATAATATCAAAGACAAGTTATGCTCTGCTTCTTGTCTCATTCACCCCAACTATGACAAACCATTTATTCTGCAATGTGATGCTTCCCTACATGGAGTGGGTGCAGTTCTAGCTCAATGTGATGATTCCGGTTGTGAACGTCCTATAGCATACATGTCTAAGAAGCTGAATAAAGCCCAACGTAACTATACAGTTACCGAACTGGAATGCATGGCAGTAGTTATGGCAATTAAAAAGTTCAGAATGTATATTGATGGTCAAAGTTTCAAGGTGGTCACCGACCACTCAAGTCTTCGATGGCTAATGAACCAATCTGATCTAAGCGATAGATTGGCAAGATGGGCTATCAAACTTCATGGTTATTCTTTCGAAATCGAACATCGGAAAGGAACCGAAAATGTGGTTGCGGACGCTCTATCTCGATCGTTCGAAGATATCGATATTTCTGCAATAGACCTTGAAATCCGCCCCGAAATTGATCTATCTTCCAGTGCATTTCAATCGGAAGAGTACTCTGCTCTCAGAGATAAATTCGTGTCTCTAAAGTTACCTGATTTTCAAGTCATAGATGAGTTTATTTATCATCGTGCAACTTTCCCCAATTCTACTGACATTTCACCGGACGATTGCTGGAAATTGTTTGTACCTGAGTCGTTGCGACAAAGCGTAATGAGTTAGGCTCATGACCGACCAACATCTGCTCATTGTGGGGTAGCTAAATGTTTAGAGCGTATTAGACGTCGTTTCTATTGGCCAAACATGGTTATCATCGTTCGTGATTACATTCGAAGTTGCGAAACATGCCAGACCACTAAATATACCAATCGTTCTTTAAAACCACCAATGGGAGCACAAGTGCAAAGCGATAGAATTTTCCAAAGACTCTATCTTGATTTTATCGGCCCATTCCCTAGATCTAAATCCGGCAACATTGGTATATTGGTGATTCTGGATCACTTTTCCAAATATACTTTTTTAAAGGCTGTAAAAAAGTTCATCACTAAAGTTATCATCGATATATTGCGGGATGAAATATTTGCATGCTTTGGTGTACCCGAAACAGTCGTGAGTGACAACGGAACTCAATTTAAAAGCCGTGATCTCTCTGACTTGCTTTCGAAATATGGCGTTCGTCATATGCTTATTGGTGCATACGCTCCACAATCCAACGGAGCTGAGAGAGTTAGCCGTTCTATCAATGCTGCTTTAAGAGCTTACATTCGGTCCGACCAACGCGAATGGGACGTATTCCTCAGTAGCATCAACTGTTCTCTTCGTAACTCGATTCACCAATCCATCGGTATATCGCCCTATCATGTTGTTTTCGGTCAACACATGATATCTCACGGTAATGATTACAAATTGTTGCGCAAACTGAATTTACTCGCAGAAGGCGATGTACAATTTTCAAGGACTGACTAATTTCAAAGAATTTGCTCCAACATTGCCAAACATTTTAACAAGGCTTATGAGGCAAACCAGAAGTCTTACAACCTGCGAGCAAGACCCCGTCCTTTTGAGGTTGGCCAGGAAGTTGTTAAAAGGAATTTCGTATTAAGTAACGCCGCGAATAATTTTAACGCGAAACTCGCTCCTGTCGGCATCAAGGCCCGAGTCAAAGAAAGGATTGGTCAGTCAATTTATCTCTTAGAGGACATGAATGGAAAAGAACTTGGTAGATTTCATGCCAAGGACATTTGGTAATTGCTTTTGACTCCTTTTTCAGTTTTTATTGTTAGTCGCAGGGACTAAAAACCAAATTTGTGGTTGTGGGAGTCGAGTCAGGATGGCAACCCCAATATGTGCTATCGCAATTATTTGGCAACGAACCATCATAGCGAAGTCCAGTCCAGGGGCGCTTGCTCCTTCCTTCTGCATAACAGGTGCAGACCTCGGGTCACCTCGCGTTGCTGTCTTTTTCAACTCATTCGCCGCTACAAGCGAGGAGCAGATCGCCGTGCACCCTTTTCTTTTCGGCGCGCACATACATATTTATGTGCCGTTTCTGCCACACACACACATAGATTTATGTGGCGTTTCTGCGACAACATTGGATTGGTGTGCGTTTTTCATCTCACGGAGTGGATCCGTGTGCCGTCTTCTTCTTCTTAAGTGCGCATATCGAGAATAAGTGTGAACGACCCAATTGAGAAGCTACTGGTTGTGACGCCGCATCCGCTGCGCACTTGAAGCAGTCCAATATGAATAATCGTGTCCAAACTTGAGTATCTTTAGAATAGTTTTGCATTTATGTGTTAATTTTGCCTAAGAATATGTACTTATAAATCTTTACGATCCTAATTTACCGTGCTTTGTGGAAGATCTGAGAAATATATATGTGATTTTCCCACAGCTACTCATCAACAGTCATCAGGCCTGTTATTGCGTGGCAAAACCTTAAGTTGGAATGATCAGGCTCAAGAAGCTTTTGATAATATCAAAGACAAGTTATGCTCTGCTTCTTGTCTCATTCACCCCAACTATGACAAACCATTTATTCTGCAATGTGATGCTTCCCTACATGGAGTGGGTGCAGTTCTAGCTCAATGTGATGATTCCGGTTGTGAACGTCCTATAGCATACATGTCTAAGAAGCTGAATAAAGCCCAACGTAACTATACAGTTACCGAACTGGAATGCATGGCAGTAGTTATGGCAATTAAAAAGTTCAGAATGTATATTGATGGTCAAAGTTTCAAGGTGGTCACCGACCACTCAAGTCTTCGATGGCTAATGAACCAATCTGATCTAAGCGATAGATTGGCAAGATGGGCTATCAAACTTCAGGGTTATTCTTTCGAAATCGAACATCGGAAAGGAACCGAAAATGTGGTTGCGGACGCTCTATCTCGATCGTTCGAAGATATCGATATTTCTGCAATAGACCTTGAAATCCGCCCCGAAATTGATCTATCTTCCAGTGCATTTCAATCGGAAGAGTACTCTGCTCTCAGAGATAAATTTGTGTCTCTAAAGTTACCTGATTTTCAAATTATAGATGAGTTTATTTATCATCGTGCAACTTTCAACTATTTGAGCATTTTGAAACCCATCTTCCCAAATTCCACGAGCAGTGTGCGTACCCAGAGCAGGAAATATATTTTCTGCAAGATAGGTTTCTCAAGCTCAATGCGAAAATTGTTAAAGAATGGATCGGAAACCAACATTTTAAGATGATGGAGTGTTCAGCGCAGAGTCCCGACCTCAATAAGATTGAAAACCGATGGTCAATCATAAAGTGACGGTTCGGACAGTATCGATCAGCCCCATCCAACTGGGACGATCTTTGGGGGCGTCATGAATTAGAGTGGAATAATATTCCGAAAGGAATTATAGAAAAATATGTTAAGAGTAAGCCATAACGTATGAAAAATGTCATAAAAAATATGGGTCCCTGAACAAAATATTAATAAAGAATTTTTTTTTTTTTTTTAAATGGTGCAAAACTGAGTACATGGCACTAGTTTCCGTTTTTGAATTATAACAATTCCATTTCTTCTGTATGAATATTGCTATATATGCCAAATTGTAGAAAATAAACAAGGTGTTCAATAAAAAAAAAGTTTATCTCATTTACTTTATTCGTTTAACCTTTATGCGCGCTCAAACATGAAAATGTTGATCGTGGAATCACTTTTGCTCCCCACTGTATATAGATAAAGATAAGCTGAGTATATCTCATTTTACATATATATTTATATGTAAAACAAAAACAAAACAAGAAAGAAATACCCTTGCAGTAAGTAAATAAGACTTTTTCGTGTTCTCGGGTAGTGACATAAATGATACGAACGAAAATTTTGCGATCGAAAATGTTGCGAACTAAAATGTTGCGAACTAAAATGTTGAGAAGGAAAATGTTGCGAACAAACTAAATGAAATTATATAAATTCCTATGGCAGCTATATGATATATTTTATATATGAAAATATTTTGAAAATGGCTTACGTTAAAATTTTTTTCCTAAAAATTTATCGATCGGTCCTATGGCAGCTATATGATATAGTCGACCGATCCGGTCGACAGACAGACAGACAGACAGACAGACAGGCAGACATACAGACAGACAGACAGACAGACAGAATATCAATTTGTTGTTTAAACTCTGAATTACCCTTTCATTGTCCTCATTCGTTCCCTTTACATTAGAGCGCTCTGATAAATAACACAGGCCGACAAAATCAGCTCGACCCTCTGACCCAGAAACCAGTATATACTTTTCCAAACGTTTTCGGTGCGCTGAATCCGAATCCGAAGTCGAAATTCCCGAATTGGCTCTGGTTTCCGAGATATCCTAACCTAAAAGTGCAAAAACAGCGTTTTCTGCCTATATTTGAGGTTATGTAGCATCGAATTTGTTTTTTTACTGAAAATACTAAAAGAGCCATCTTAAAGTATAACCCTTGCCCTTTCAAATGCTGTTGAGTTTGATTAAATATCTTTTTTTTCGCTGAGATATCGGATTCGGATTCAGCGCACCGAAAACCTTCGGAAAAGTATATACTGGTTTCTGGGTCAGAATTTTGTCGGCCTGTGTAATTATTCTTTGAGGGGGAAAAATCGTCATAACTTCATAAATTTTCGTTATTTTTTCATGAATTTTTTCTTGTTTTATTTGTAATTGACTAGGCAACAACAATAGGTGCATATCATTGAGATATATTGGTGATTTGTTTAAAAAACACGAAAAAAAAGTGCGAGTTGCATATTTCGAAGCAAAAATTTTGTCTTTCTCATTTGAAACAAAAGATAAGTTATTTATTTCCTATAAGCTACTCCATTAAGAGCAAGAGTTTTTCAAATTGGTCAACAACTTTTCGAGCAGGAATTTCCCAAAGTGAAAAAGTGCCGAAAAACTGTCTTTTGACCATAAATCAAGATTTTGACGGTGCTAGAAGAATTTCAAACATGGTTTTATGTTATATTCGACCTGCTTAACGATCTTTACTAGGTCACTTCAAAAGTTATTTTACTTTTTCAAAATTTGTTACATTGTGTAATTATTAATGATTTAAAATATTAAACACTTTCGAACTACGAAATAGTGCAAATAATCCCGAAGTGAGAGAAAAAACTGTCTTATCTCAACTAACATAAAACTCCAAATACAGGTACAAAAGTTTGTAACGACCCTCTTTCGGGCTGCGTGGCTTCGCTCGCCGGGGTCGTGAGTTACACAAAATTTGTGCGTGCCGCTTCCTTGAATCCCACAAATACCCAATAAGAAGAGAGGTGGAAGTTCGGTTTTGGATTGATTTCTTTATTACGATCGGTCTTTTCCTGGAATAGTGGCGACTTCGCGGCTGGCGCGGTCGGCTTGTGGATACCCTGTAATGTAGGGTGTGCGACTTCGCGACTGGCGCGGTCGGCTTGTGGATACCCTGTAATGTAGGGTGTGCGACTTCGCGACTGGCGCGGTCGGCTTGGGGATACCCTGTAATGTAGGGTGTGCGACTTCGCGACTGGCGCGGTCGGCTTGTGGTTACCCTGTAATGTAGGGTGTGCGACTTCGCGACTGGCGCGGTCGGCTTGTGGTTACCCTGTAATGTAGGGTGTGCGACTTCGCGACTGGCGCGGTCGACTTGTGGTTACCCTGGAATGTCGGGTGTGTTGGGCGAGGCGCGTTCCCAAGCGGGTTGGCCGCGGTTCGGGACGCGACGGTCGAGTCCGGGTGACGGTCGGTCGTACTGACGATCCTATGCCTATGCTCGCACCGCTACTCCTATCCTCCTGATCAAGGTCTGCTAGCAAGAGCTAAACCTTGGCCCATGTTCGTCTTGTTACGCTCGGGTTCGGTTCCGGAACCTTACTCCTCTACCCTGTTCCCGTCAAGATCTGCTAGCAAGAGCTAAACCTTGGCCCCTTCCTGAGCTATGGCATGGGTTCGGTTGCAAGAACCTTACCCCGCTACCCTGGTCCACCTCAAGATCCGCTAGCAGGAGCTGAATCTTGGCCCCACGTCTAAGCCAATGTGCATGAGTTCGGCTACAAGAACCTCACTCCGCTCCCCGTCCACATCAAGATCCGCTAGCAGGAGCTGAACCTTGGCCCGTATCTACTTCGGTAACTACGTGAGCTCGGCTTCAAGAACCTTGCTCCACTACCATTACTACTTGTTCAAACTACTATGAGACTTACCCAGGTGTTGTCAGCTCGGCTGCTCGCCAAAAGTGAACTTGCCCTGAGTTGTGTCTCGCCTTTTATAGGCCGCGATCAGCTGTGTTTCCCCGATCGATATCCGATTCCTATCGATAGGCACCAGGGTTGCCATATCGTTGGGTACGGCCGATAACTATCAGCTGTTCAGGGCTGGTGGCCCTATCGGTGCTGGGGTTGCCAGATGTTGCCCTTCTTGTGGTTGGCGTTGCCAGATGGCGGAATATCGCCCTTTTATTTATTATTCATACTCTCCAATCATAATAATTCAATAATACTCTCAATGATAATAATTCCTAATACTAATGGTAACTAATAATAACAATTCATAATAATCTCGGTATCTAATAACAATTCATGATAATAACAACTAATACTAATTAATAATAATAACAATTAATAATAATTAATAATAATAATAAGGAATGCGGCGCGGGGCGTCGCATCTCCCCCTCCGTTGCCAGATCAAGCCTTCGTGACGCTGGTGAAACTTCGCCGGCTGCGTTGATCTTCACGGCGTACAGGATCCCGCCTACCGTCATTTTGAAATTGACCCTCTTTTTTGGCGGTCGCTTCTTCAGTTTGCGGTCCACCTCCTTCTGCACCTCTTCTGGAATCCGCTTGTCGTCCTGCGCCGGTGCCGTTGCCAATGTCTCGTCCTCGTCCGTGTTCAGCTCCAGGATGTCCTCTCGCTCCCTTTCCCAGTCGGCTATTTTCTGTGGCGTTCTCCATGGTGTCTGTTCAGTTTGTTCGTCCCATAACTTTTCCCGTTTTGTTTGATCGGTTGTTGTTGCTCGGGGTCCTTGGCCGTTCGGTTGTCGTATCTTGGGTTGCTTGTTTCGTCTCTTTCCGTATCGGCGGTGGTCTCGGTGTCCTGGGATCTCTCGGGGTCGTTTCCTGTGTTTGTTCTGGTTTGGGTGTCGTAGTCCTTTTCTCTGCTGGGGTCGTCGCCTTTGTTGTTGTCTTCTCGTTGTCCTTTGTCGATGCCGTGGTTGTTTCCTTCGTTGCTGTCTTGCCCGTGCTGATCGTTGCTAGTACCGTTATGTTCCGTGTTGTCGGGGTGTGCGCTATTCTCTTCTTCGTCCTGGGGCCTTGTCCTGCGTCTTCGTCTGGTTGTTGGGGTGGTGCGATCGGTCTCTGGCTTTCCTCCGTTCGTCGTTTCGGCGCCTGTCTCGACACTGGAGTCGCCACTGCGAAGCCGCGCCTTCGCTGCCACGGTCTTGCCGTGGTTTCCATCGCCCTCCTCTTCTGGCCTGCGAGCTCCATCGTTCGCCTCCGAAAGGCTTCTCGGGTCTTTTCGAACTTCTGTTCCATTTGTTCTCTGTGGAGTTGTTATGGTGTGGTTAGGACACTGCGTGATTGGCTGTTCTACCCCCCCTGTATACTCCTTCATCTGGTTTACGTACGCTCTCTGTACCTTACCGGTCCCTACGTTCTTGACCCTTGCTATGACTGGTGATATCATATCTATGACTTTGAATGGTCCCTCGAACTTCGGTGCGAGCTTGGCGGCGAACTTATCGCACGCTTTTGACAATGGGTGTTGCCGTACCCAGACTCTGTCCCCTTTCTTCGGCCTCCAATCGCGTTTACGCAGGTTGTACGTTCGCGCTTGGTCTTGTGCTGCCTTTTCCATACTCTGTCGCGCCAGCTCCCATGTTTCCTTGATTCGTGTTATCCTTTACGTCGGGGTTTCCTCTGTCATGGCTGATCCTGTAGTTATTTCGTCGAATAGGTTCCCCGTTGTTCTTGGCTCCCTACCATAAGTTAGGTACGCCGGGCTGTACCCTGTTGACTCTGACCTGCTGCTGTTGAAGGCTAACGTTAACTCTGGCAGCACTTCATCCCAACGCTCGTGTCGTTCTCCGGTGAACTGTGCGATCATCGTCTTTATGGTCCTATTTGCTCGTTCAGCCGGGCTCTCTTGTGCTGTATATGGCGCTGTGAATTGTTGGAGTATTCCCCACTTCGCCATCTGCGCTTTGAACTTGTGGCTTGTAAATTGTACTCCGTTGTCCGATATTAATACCTTTGGTGCGCCGGTACGTGCGAGGATTTTCTCCCTGAATGTTTTTAGTACCGCCTCCGTCGTTGCTTTACGTATTGCTGTTAGCTCCACCCATTTGGAGAACTTGTCGATGAATACCAGCAACATGTTGTTGCCGTGGCTTGACCTTGGCAAGGGTCCCACAAAGTCTACGCAGATAGTCTGTAAGGATGCGTTTGGCTGGGATCGGCGTCTCAGTCTGTCCAGGATCCTCTACAGATAAATTTATTATCTTCGAGACAGTTGAGGGGGGTATCATATTGTTCGGCGGTAAAATCTTGCTCGGGTCACGGAGTCTCTATACTTATATGTAGATCGAGAGATATTCATAGGATTTAATGGTCAGCGATATCCCAAATCTCCGCTGCGGCCGGGGAAAACTTTGCTACGGTGCCTGAAATACCCTCCGGCAGCCCGATAACAGCTAACACTGATGGCCTAAACTACGCACGGGTCCTGTTACGCACAGGCGGCACCGTCGTCCAGCACTGTCTGAGGGGAAAACTCTACGAAAATGCCCGGTTACTCGCGGGCGGCATGATCGTAGCTAGCACTGATCAAGGAAAACTTTGTGAAAGTGCTCGGAATGCTCCAGGCGGCACGATCGCAACTAGCACTGCTGGCCTAAAATAATATGTACGGGCCCGGTTACTCGCAGGCGGCACCGTCGTCTAGCACTGTCTGGGGAAAACTCTACGAAAATGCCCGGTTACTCGCAGGCGGCATGATCGCAGCTAGCACTGACCAAGGAAAACTTTGTGAAAGTGCTCGGAATCCTCCAGGCGGCACGATCGCAACTAGCACTGCTGGCCTAAAACAATACGCACGGGCCCGGTTTCTCGCAGGCGGCACCGTCGTCTAGCACTGTCTGGGGAAAATTCTACGAAAATGCCCGGTTACTCGCAGGCGGCATGATCGCAACTCACACTGCTCAAGGAAAATTCTGCGAAAGTGCTCGGAATACTCCAGGCGGCACGATTGCAGCTAACATTGCTCAGGGAAAACCTCTGCGAAAGTGCTCGGAATACTCCAGGCGGCACGATTGCAGCTAACATTGCTCAGGGAAAACCTCGAAAAAGTGACATTTCTCGGGGTTAATCTTTAGGTTTGCTCTCCTCAGGCGGGCCAGTACTTCCCTCAGCTTCTCCAGGTGTTCCTGTTTGGTCCTGCCGATGACTACTATATCGTCCAGGTAGGCAAATGCGAATGGTTCCATCTCGGGACCTATCACCGAGTCCAACGCCCTTTGAAACGTCGCCGGGGCCGTATGGAGTCCGAACGGCATGACCTTCCACTGAAATAGCCCTCGCCCAGGCACCGTGAATGCAGTGTATTGCTTGCTTCGGTCTTCCATTGGTATTTGCCAGTAGCCGTTCTTCAGGTCTAGCGTTCTAATGTATTTTGCCTCTCTCAGCTGGTTCAGGATGTGATCCATTCGTGGGACCGGGTATGCGTCCCTTTCCGAGTGTGTGTTCAGCTGTCTGTAGTCTATACATAGCCTCCATTGATTATTCTTTTTCCTTACGAGTACCACTGGCGAGCTGTACGCCGAGTGCGAAGGTTCGATCAGGTCCTGTTCGATCAGTTGGTCGCATGGCTGGGTTCTTCGGGTAATATCGTTGTTTCAGGGGTCGGTCATGTTTCATGTAGATCGTGTGCTTCGCTATGTGGCTCGTCCCTTTTACCCTCTCCATTGCGGCTAAAACAATACGCACGGGCCCGGTTTCTCGCAGGCGGCACCGTCGTCTAGCACTGTCTGGGGAAAATTCTACGAAAATGCCCGGTTACTCGCAGGCGGCATGATCGCAACTCACACTGCTCAAGGAAAATTCTGCGAAAGTGCTCGGAATACTCCAGGCGGCACGATTGCAGCTAACATTGCTCAGGGAAAACCTCTGCGAAAGTGCTCGGAATACTCCAGTCGGCACGATCGCAACTAACGATGCTCAAGGAAAACTTTGCGAAAGTGCTCGGAATACTCCAGGCCGCACGATCGCAACTAACGCTGCTCAAGAAAACTTTGCGAAAGTGCTCGGAATACTCCAGGCGGCACGATCGCAACTAACGCTGCTCAAGGAAAACTTTGCGAAAGTGCTCGGAATACTCCAGGCGGCACGATCGCAACTAACGATGCTCAAGGAAAACTTTGCGAAAGTGCTCGGAATACTCCAGGCGGCACGATCGCAACTAACGATGCTCAAGGAAAACTTTGCGAAAGTGCTCGGAATACTCCAGGCGGCACGATCGCAACTAACGCTGCTCAAGGAAAACTTTGCGAAAGTGCTCGGAATACTCCAGGCGGCACGATCGCAACTAGCACAGATAGCCTAGATAATGCGCACGATGAGATAGAAGTCTTGTCATTTCATGTTCGGGTTTTAAGTTTTCGGTTTATTCACATTTCTATTTTCCTAGCTGGCCCTATCTTTCCCTGTCGCACTCACTATGCTCACCCTGTTGTTCGTCGCCAGTGTTCTAGTCGTCTTAATTCAGTTCCGGATGGTTGCCTCGTGTCGTCGTCGTTGGTTTCCTTTTCTTCTTTTCACTTCTGGGTTTTTCTTCTCGATTTTTACTTCTTGCCGCCGCGTGCTTAAAACTTCAATTGCCAACTTAGTGTGCCTGTTTCTTCTTCTCTTAAAATCCCTTGTTATCGATGTCTAGTATTTTCTAGCTTTGGCGGGAATCTAGCTATTCTCCTAGCTTATTCGATAGGTTTGAGTTGCCACTTAGGCTAACTTAAATACTAATACAGAATAACTTAAATATATATGTGCCGGTTCTTCGTGAACTTTGGAGATATCTTAATCCTAACTTAAAGCTAATAATAATAATATAAACATGTGAATCTTCACATCTTCCCCTTACTTCGGGCGGGGGTACGGTTTGACGTGGACGCGCCCACTCTTGGAGAGGTGGATCCGGTACATGCTCCCATCAGCTTCTCCGAGGCTCCGAACGTCCTTATCCCGCGGTTGGGTCAGGAGGTGGAGAATCAGGTCTCGCAGACTGGTTGGTATTTGCCGCCCTGGCGTCTCGACTCTCCAATCTTCCGGAGCTACTACCATGTTGGCCGTCAGCTGTCCATCTACTCCGGTTGGCGTCGTCGTTAATCTCGCCCGTGGAGTGCGTTCGGGTGAGCTGGCGGCTGACGAGCTGCTCGTGGGCGGTCTGGCTCGGCGGCGTCGACTGGCTCTTGGCTGGCTGGTGGTTGCCATGTCCTCGCGCACCGCTCCGCAGCGGATCTCCTCTCGGCCCGTGTATCGTAGTGTGTGGCCCGCACCAGGGGGTTGCAGATGGTGGCCGGTCTCCGAGCGTGGGCGTGGTTGTACCCTGGCTGCCTGGTTGAAGGTGTGAGGACCATCTGGGGAGCGTCGGCGGTTGGTTGGGGCACGTCCGCCGGTAGCCTGGTGGTTGGTCGGGGCATGTCCACTGGTAGCCTGATGGTTTCTCTCCACGCGTGGGCGTCCTGGATGAGCAGGTGTCGCGGGTCCCGCAGCACTCCGGGAGTGGTTGGTCTCGCCGGGTGGTGGGATGCCGTCGGGGCTCTGGGCGGAAGTGTTCGCCCGTTGGCGCTCGGCACGCATCCTGGCTGCTTGGCTGGAGGTGCTAGGGCCATCAAGCAGGGTGTCCAGGCTGGTGCCCCCTCCGACTCCTTGTGTTACGAGACCAATGGACGGCGTCTGCTGCCTCTTGGCCATGGTGCGAGGGCTGTCGTACGGGCCAGGCCCGAAGAGCTCCTGGTACGAGGGTGGTGGTGTCACCTGGCGCGGTTGTGCCTCTCTCCACAAAGGGGTACTACGGTCGTCCGAGTCCGACAGCTCGATTGTCTCGACCGGGTCGGCCGTGGAAGGTGGCTCTCCGGCCCCCGAGACTTGGACTGGTGCTGTGGCGGCTTGTGCCTCAGGGCTGGGCTCGTCGGCGCTAGAGATGTCCTCGTAGTGTGGTGGCGAGGTCGGCATCTCGGGCCCACTGGGATGTGCGGCGGCACTGGGCTCCTCTACGGCACTGGGCCTTTCGGCGTTTCGGGCGATTGGTGGGCTCGGGTCGCGGAAAACTCCGAACCTGCCGTCTGGATCGACGTCCATCTCGCTCGCGCTGCCGACTTGCTCTCCGGGTGGTACGCACAAGTCGAGGACATCTTCGATGGAGAGTCCCGTTGCTTCGGCCTCCGGTAGATCGAACTCGTTCTGCCACCACGTGTCAGTCGGGAGGCCTTCCATCGACTGCCGAAGAGCTTCGTCGATCTGGCGGGTGTACTCGTCGACCTCGTCGTTGGTCGGGTCTGCCGCTTGGCACCTCGGGTCCCTGGAACTCATGGTGCTGTGGGGAAAAGATACTTAGTTTATCTTAATTAAATCAAGGGCCCTAAGAGTGCGATCTGCTAGTCTAAACCTATCTAGGTAATTCATTGGTATGCCCTAATTTACAGTAGCGTCTTTTTTTTCAATTTAAAAAAAAAATTATGTCTTGCCAGTGAGCACCCCTTGCGGGGAGGGACGTTGGGTAGTCGCGACTACCAGCAAGTGGCCCCATTACTCAGGACGTGGCTTTCTCGCTGACATCTTGTTGCTCTTCTTCGTCTGTGTCCTCGTGATGGTATGCCTTTAGGTCACTCAGACCGGCTGTACGTCGGCGTCGACTCCCGGGTGCCTGCAATTGTAAGAGATTAGGAGACAGGAACTTGTGGACCTTGTATGGCCCGTCGTATTTCGCCGCAAGTTTGGCCGTGAATCCCTCTGAGGCTTTGGATAGAACGTGTCGGCGGAGGAGTACCAAGGATCCTACGGCAGGTCGCCATTCTCGTCGGCGGAGGTTATAGTGCCTTCTTTGCTCGTTCGATGCTCGTTCGCTGTTGTCCCGGACGATCTGAAATAGCTCTCGCATCTGTTCGGCCTTCTTTCCTGGAGATGGCTGGTTCGAGGTCTGCTCGGGAGTGGCTTGATTGTACAGTGTGTTGGGTAATCTCGGTTCCCTCCCTTGTACTATGAAGGCCGGACTAAATCCTGTCGTGTCCGAAATGCTCGTGTTTATGGCCAGTGAAAGTTCGGGCAATAGTTCGTCCCACGTGTTTTGCTCTGCCCCTTCCAAGTACAGGGCCAGCATCGTCTTTATGGTCCTGTTTGCCCTCTCCGTTGGGTTTTGTTGTGGTGTGTAGGGGGCTGTGTGTTGGAGTCCCATTCCAAGGTTCTTACAGAATGCTTTAAAGGACCTGCTTGTGAACTGCGTCCCGTTGTCACATACAAAGGTCTGGGGAACACCGAAGCGGCTTAAAATTCTGTCTCGAAATGACCGTTCGAGATGAGGTGTGGTTGCCTTTCGAAGTGGGACCAACTCCACCCATTTAGTGAACGCGTCTAGAAATACCAATAACATAGTATTTCCGTGGCGAGAGCGCGGGAATGGACCCATGAAATCCGCACAGACCACGCTGAACGGCTCCTCGACTTGGCGGGTGAACATTCGGCCGGCGGGCTTGAGTTGGCTTACTTTGTAGTTTTGGCAAGAGGGACAACGTCGTACATACCGGGTAACTTCTCGGAAGAGGCCGGGCCAATAATACTTCTGCATGACTCGTTTACTGGTTTTCCGTGTCCCTAGATGTCCGGCTGTCGGGTGATCGTGACACTCTTGAAGGACTCGTTGGCGATACTCCTGGCCGACACACAGCTTCCATGGCACTTGGTCTTCCTCCTGGGGTGTAGTTCCCGTCCTGCGGTACAGATGACCTCCTTCAACTCGATAGTCGGGATATTTCTCGGGCTCCTGGGTTGCTCGAAGGGTCATCTTTCGGATCCACTTACACTGGGAGGGTTCCACTTCGGCTTGTTGTACAACATCCAAAGGTTGACGTGAAAGGGCGTCTGCAACCACGTTAAATTTTCCCCGTCGATATTGTACATCGAACTGATATTGTTGAAGTTCGAGTGCCCACCTCGCGATCCGTCCGGTCGGGTTGTCGATCGAATTTAACCCAGATGATCAGTCACGACTTCGAACCTATACCCCTCAAGGTAACATATTATCTTTCGGATAGCCCAGACGATGGCCAGGCACTCTTTTTCGGTTACTGAATAGTTCTCTTCGGCTCGCGTTAAGCGTCGACTGACGTATGCTATGACTCGTTCCACTTCGTCGATCGTCTGTAGTAGAACGGCTCCTACCCCGTGGTCACTAGCGTCGGTTTGTAGGGAGAACTTCTGTGTGAAGTCTGGGCACGCGAGAACAGGGGCCTCTGTCAGTCGTGACTTCAGCGTCTCAAACGCCTGTTCCTGTTCCGTGTCCCAACTCCATTTCTTACCCTTGCGGAGGAGCGTGGAGATGGGTTCAACGATGGCCGCGAAATTTGGGACAAACCGTCGATACCATGACGCGACTCCGAGGCACCGTCGTAGCTCTCGGATGTTGGTTGGCGGTTTTAATGCACGAATCGCGGAGATCTTATCTGGATCAGTGTGAATACCGGATTCACTGATAACGTGCCCTAGATATTTCAGACTCCGTTGGAAAAAACTACACTTGTCTCGATTGAGCTTCAGGTTTGCTTGCCTAAGTCGCCTAAAGACTTCGCGAAGGTTTTCGATATGCTCGTCTAGAGTCATACTTATGACAATAATATCGTCCAGATACGCGAATGCCGAGGGTTCCATATCTGGACCTATGACACTATCGAGGGCTCTTTGAAACGTCGCGGGCGCCGAATGTAACCCGAATGGCATTACCTTCCAATGAAAAAGGCCTCTCCCCGGCACGGTGAAAGCGGTATATTCGCGACTGGCCGGTGCAACGGGGATCTGCCAGTACCCACTCTTAAGGTCGAGCGTTGAGATAAACCGCGCGTTTCGCAACCGTTCGAGGATATGATGGATTCTCGGTAATGGGTAGGCGTCAGGTATGGATCGCGCGTTTAGCTGTCGGTAGTCTACACACATACGGATGTCACCTGTCTTTTTGCCGACGAGCACTATGGGAGCGCTATGCGGGCTCTTGGACGGCTCGATCCTTCCGTCGCGTAATAGTTCATCGACTTGTTTATTAATAACTGCTTGCATTGCCGGGTTTTTCGGATAGTAACGTTGTTTGATAGGTTTATCATCTCTCATGACGATGTGGTGCTCCGCGATATGGGACGTGCCTTTGAGACGATCGAATTTGTCTAACTCAGTCTGAAGGAAAACACTCACCCGCTGATCTAGCATTTCTGGTGCGACTACTACGTCCGGAGTGGTGTCGATGACGGCTAAGCTCATGCCGTCGAACGGGGGCTCATGCGCGCCTTCGGTGACTGGATCCCGAAATCGGACCCGCCTGGTCGTCTGAGCTATGGTTGATCCCGTGCGCTGACGAAAAGGGTTCTGCTGTCGAGCTGCCTCGTTCCTCGGGGGCAACGCCGAAACCCAGCTTGATTGAGCTTCCCCTGTGGCGGCGTCGGGGAGGTGTCGGGTCTGCCTAGTGCGGCGTTGTTTCCTGGGATTAACTGTGGGTGTTTCCAGGAGGCCCTCGTTGGCTTGTGGCATTTCGGAAGGAGCAGCCGCGCACTCCGCGTCCGGTGCGTCGCTCCCTGCTGAAACAACCATGGTCCCGCCGTCGCTTCGTATGATTCCAGAAGGAGCAGCCACGCACTCCACGTTCGGTGCGTCGTTCCCTGCTGAAACATCCATGTCCCCGTCGTTGTTTCGTAAGATTCCAGAAGGAGCAGCCACGCACTCCGCGTTCGGTGCGTCGTTCCCTGCTGAAACATCCATGGTCCCGCTGTCGCTCCGTAAGATTCCAGAAGGAGCAGCCACGCACTCCGCGTTCGGTGCGTCGTTCCCTGCTGAAACGTCCATGTCCCCGTCGTTGTTCACCGTGTTACGGGTTAAGTCGGCCCTCGGGTCCAGTTGTAAAAGTTCTCCTCCGCAGCTGATGGTGGCCTTGATGCCACAAAGGAAATCCATTCCTAGCAGGAGGTCATCTAGGACGGTGGGCATCACGAGTAGGAAAAGTTCTACTTGCTGTTGGCCCAGATGAATGGTTAGGACCAGACCACGCGTAAGATCCAGATGGGATGCATCAGCCAATCGGATCCTTGCACGGACTTCTCTCCAATCTCTTCCACGCCCAATTTCCGCTGCACGCTGCTCACTGATGAAACTTCGTGTGGCTCCTGTATCCAGGGTGGCTGTAAATGGTCGGCCTTTGATGCGGACCTGCGCCTGGACTCGGCCTTGGGTAAATTGTAAGATTTTATTTACTGGCTTGGGGAATCTCTCGGGTCCCTCGAGCGGTCCCCGCCTGCTCGAGGCCCGTAGGCGTTTCCCGATCTCCGACAGCATTCTATGGTGCGGAGGCCACGTCTCCCGCAATCCCAGCAGAAAAACACCTGGGGCCGCCTACACTCACGCTGAAAATGACCACTTTCTCCACAGTTCCTACATGCGTTACGCACGTCAATTGGAGCCTCTGTTTCCGGCATGATGGTTCCATGTTGTACCTCCGTGGGTCTTCCAGTCCATACCTCTGGGTTGTGATATGTCCGCTGGCCCATCAAGGCATCAGGCCTTCGCTGTGGCGGACTGAAACTCTCGCGCTCCTGAAGACTATGTTGGTTCCAGTCTCCGCGGCTCCTTATTGTCTCGAAGTTTACGACCAGTTGAGTCAGCTCAGCCAGTGTTCGAAAGTCTTGCCGCCGAGTGTACAATTGGTACTCCGGCAACATATTGTCATACACGCGTTCGAGTTCTTGGGCCATTGTGTATCCCGCCAGTTGCATGAGTATGCGGAGATCAACCAAATAGAACTTAAACAGCTCACCTGCTCGCTGCCTATGGGTCCGGATTTGATCCTCTAGTGTCTGGAAATATCGGGGTGGTAAAAAAAATTCCAGGAACTCCTTCCGAAATGTCTTCCATGTCGTGCCCTGGAGTCTGCTCGTGCGGAACCAGCTCTCGGCTCTTCCGACTAGTAGGACCGGCATCGCTTGAGGTAGGGACCGTAGATCGACTTGATACGTGGCTGCTCGCTCTTCGATATGCTCCATAAAGCGCAATGGGTCGCCGGACCCATCAAAAGTAATTCCCCACCTGGCCATTTTGTCCACCAGGACCGCGCAGGGGTTACCCTCGGCTCGCGACTGTGCCCCGCGGCGTTCGTCGACTTGTAGTAGCGTGGCTATGTTAGGAGCAGAAGCGGTCCTGGGTAGGCGGAGTGTGTCCCCCGTACCGTAACCAAGCCCTTCTTCCTGCTGCTGGTCGACCACGACGGTAAGCGGCGATTTCTGCTCGGCAGTAACGGCGTTCCCGTACGCCGTCTCCATTTTCACTAAATGTTCTTGGATTTCCGGCGACAAGTCGTCCCGCCTTGAGAACTCGGTGAGCCGTTGGCGTAGCTCCTCGACGGTACCACTACTACTCAACCCGAACGTGGCTCTCAGGGCCTCGAGCTCCTGTTTCCGACGATACGAAATCCACTTTACTCCCATTACGTAAGAGTCTAAGCCGAATTCTTGTTGCGCGACGTTCTTGATGTTAACGGGATACTATTGTTGATCACACTTCCGAGTGATTCTCAGTAAATGTTTTACACTTTCACGACCGTTGTGCCACTTCAATGTTAATTGTTGAAAATTTTTCAGACCGGATATTACGTAAGCTTTGTTTTAAATTAGCTTGCACGAGGTTCTCGATAGTAATTCCCGACGATGGTTAAATGTTTCTTTGATTTGGTCTAACACGATGTTGCTAGCTTGAGCTCTGGCGAACGAATGAATTTACTGGCGGCTGACCACGCGTTTATATACCCGGCGGCGGTGATCACGTGATCGTCTCGGGTTTGTCTCACGTGCGTGGGTCTGTCTATGGCGGGTATATTTCGAGCGTGCGCTCTCAGAGGTTAGACACGGCTTCTTGAATAAAATGTTAAAAATTTCTCTCAGTGTACTCCTGTATATTTCTCTCAGTGTACTCATGTATATTTCCTTTCCAGCGATTTATTACAGAGGTTCGTCTAAGGCTACTCCATGCTTGGTAATAACCCTATTCTCAATGCCCCTGACAAAATTTTCCCATACCAGATGATGAAGACAAAATGATCTAGTGATTCTTTAGGTCACGATGGTTGGAATTTTCCCCAAATTTTCCCCAACTAGTCCCTGTTCGGGCGCCAATCTGTAAGGATGCGTTTGGCTGGGATCGGCGTCTCAGTCTGTCCAGGATCCTCTACAGATAAATTTATTATCTTCGAGACAGTTGAGGGGGGTATCATATTGTTCGGCGGTAAAATCTTGCTCGGGTCACGGAGTCTCTATACTTATATGTAGATCGAGAGATATTCATAGGATTTAATGGTCAGCGATATCCCAAATCTCCGCTGCGGCCGGGGAAAACTTTGCTACGGTGCCTGAAATACCCTCCGGCAGCCCGATAACAGCTAACACTGATGGCCTAAACTACGCACGGGTCCTGTTACGCACAGGCGGCACCGTCGTCCAGCACTGTCTGAGGGGAAAACTCTACGAAAATGCCCGGTTACTCGCAGGCGGCATGATCGTAGCTAGCACTGATCAAGGAAAACTTTGTGAAAGTGCTCGGAATGCTCCAGGCGGCACGACCGCAACTAGCACTGCTGGCCTAAAATAATATGTACGGGCCCGGTTACTCGCAGGCGGCACCGTCGTCTAGCACTGTCTGGGGAAAACTCTACGAAAATGCCCGGTTACTCGCAGGCGGCATGATCGCAGCTAGCACTGACCAAGAAAAACTTTGTGAAAGTGCTCGGAATCCTCCAGGCGGCACGATCGCAACTAGCACTGCTGGCCTAAAACAATACGCACGGGCCCGGTTTCTCGCAGGCGGCACCGTCGTCTAGCACTGTCTGGGGAAAATTCTACGAAAATGCCCGGTTACTCGCAGGCGGCATGATCGCAACTCACACTGCTCAAGGAAAATTCTGCGAAAGTGCTCGGAATACTCCAGGCGGCACGATTGCAGCTAACATTGCTCAGGGAAAACCTCTGCGAAAGTGCTCGGAATACTCCAGGCGGCACGATTGCAGCTAATATTGCTCAGGGAAAACCTCGAAAAAGTGACATTTCTCGGGGTTAATCTTTAGGTTTGCTCTCCTCAGGCGGGCCAGTACTTCCCTCAGCTTCTCCAGGTGTTCCTGTTTGGTCCTGCCGATGACTACTATATCGTCCAGGTAGGCAAATGCGAATGGTTCCATCTCGGGACCTATCACCGAGTCCAACGCCCTTTGAAACGTCGCCGGGGCCGTATGGAGTCCGAACGGCATGACCTTCCACTGAAATAGCCCTCGCCCAGGCACCGTGAATGCAGTGTATTGCTTGCTTCGGTCTTCCATTGGTATTTGCCAGTAGCCGTTCTTCAGGTCTAGCGTTCTAATGTATTTTGCCTCTCTCAGCTGGTTCAGGATGTGATCCATTCGTGGGACCGGGTATGCGTCCCTTTCCGAGTGTGTGTTCAGCTGTCTGTAGTCTATACATAGCCTCCATTGATTATTCTTTTTCCTTACGAGTACCACTGGCGAGCTGTACGCCGAGTGCGAAGGTTCGATCAGGTCCTGTTCGATCAGTTGGTCGACCTGTTCGTGTATTATTTTTTGCATGGCTGGGTTCTTCGGGTAATATCGTTGTTTCAGGGGTCGGTCATGTTTCATGTAGATCGTGTGCTTCGCTATGTGGCTCGTCCCTTTTACCCTCTCCATTGCGGCTAAAACAATACGCACGGGCCCGGTTTCTCGCAGGCGGCACCGTCGTCTAGCACTGTCTGGGGAAAATTCTACGAAAATGCCCGGTTACTCGCAGGCGGCATGATCGCAACTCACACTGCTCAAGGAAAATTCTGCGAAAGTGCTCGGAATACTCCAGGCGGCACGATTGCAGCTAACATTGCTCAGGGAAAACCTCTGCGAAAGTGCTCGGAATACTCCAGTCGGCACGATCGCAACTAACGCTGCTCAAGGAAAACTTTGCGAAAGTGCTCGGAATACTCCAGGCGGCACGATCGCAACTAACGCTGCTCAAGAAAACTTTGCGAAAGTGCTCGGAATACTCCAGGCGGCACGATCGCAACTAACGCTGCTCAAGGAAAACTTTGCGAAAGTGCTCGGAATACTCCAGGCGGCACGATCGCAACTAACGATGCTCAAGGAAAACTTTGCGAAAGTGCTCGGAATACTCCAGGCGGCACGATCGCAACTAACGATGCTCAAGGAAAACTTTGCGAAAGTGCTCGGAATACTCCAGGCGGCACGATCGCAACTAACGCTGCTCAAGGAAAACTTTGCGAAAGTGCTCGGAATACTCCAGGCGGCACGATCGCAACTAGCACAGATAGCCTAGATAATGCGCACGATGAGATAGAAGTCTTGTCATTTCATGTTCGGGTTTTAAGTTTTCGGTTTATTCACATTTCTCTTTTCCTAGCTGGCCCTATCTTTCCCTGTCGCACTCACTATGCTCACCCTGTTGTTCGTCGCCAGCGTTCTAGTAGTCCTAATTCGGTTCCGGATGGTGGCCTCGTGTCGTCGTCGTTGGTTTTTCTTTTTCTTCTTTTTACTTCTCGGTTTTCTTCTTGATTTTTACCTCTTGCCCGCCGCGTGCTCGAGACTTGAATTGCTAACTTAGTGTGCCTGTTTCTTCTTCTCTTAAAATCCCTTGTTATCGATGTCTAGTATTTTCTAGCTTTGGCGGGAATCTAGCTATTCTCCTAGCTTATTCGATAGGTTTGAGTTGCCACTTAGGCTAACTTAAATACTAATACAGAATAACTTAAATACTAATATGTGGGTAAATTAAATATATGTGCCGGTTCTTCGTGAACTTTGGAGATATCTTAATCCTAACTTAAAGATAATCCTATAAAAATGTGAATCTTCACAAGTCTCTCCTGGTGCCTCCGCCACTCTTTTCAGCATTTTCCCGGCCGCCTGCCGTTGCGACACCTTGTATTGCTGACATGTTCTGCAGTTGCCGATGTATTGTTTGATCTCTCTATGCATCCCCGGCCAGTAGTACCGATTTGCTATTCGGTGTTTCGTCCTTCGGATTCCTAAGTGACCTGCCGTGGCCGTAGTGTGGTTCTCTTCTAGGACTCGTTTTCTCTGTTCTTTGTTTACGCAGAGCTTCCACGGTTGCGTGTCCTCGTCGGCCGCCCAAGACGGTAGGTGTCTATACAGCTTGCCTCCTTCGACGCAATAATCTGGTAAACTGGCTGGATCCTTTTGGACGGTCAGTATCTTCCCTCGTATCCATTTGTCTTCCTCTATGTCCGCCCTCTGTGCCTCTTCGGTGGGTTGCCTCGATAGGGCGTCCGCCACCACGTTTAGCTTTCCCTTTCGGTATCGCACCTCAAAGGAGTAGGGTTGTAGCGCCAGTGCCCATCTCGCTACCCGCCCAGACGGGCTTTCGATGGAGTTTAGCCACTTGAGGGCTAGGTGGTCCGTGACTACTATGAAGTGATAGCCTTCCAGGTACATCCTCATCTTGTGAATACCCCAGTGTATTGCCAGGCATTCCTTCTCGGTTGCTGAGTAATTACGTTCCTCCTTCCGAAGCTTTCTGCTCGCGTATGAGATCACGTGTTCCCCTTCCTCGTCCTCCTGGGTCAGTACTGCTCCTAGTCCGCAATCGCTTGCGTCTGTTTGTAGGATGAAGGTCTTTGTAAAGTCCGGGCAGGCGAGCACCGGTGCTTCCGTTAGCGCTTTCTTCAGCTCCTCGGCCGCTCTTTCGTGCTCGTCTGTCCAATGGAACTTAGTGTCCTTCCTGATTAGTTCGAACAGCGGCTTTGCGATCTCAGTGAAACCCGGCACGAATTTTCGGTACCACGATGCTACCCCCAGGAATCTGTGCACCTGTTTTGTTGTTGTAGGTCTCGGTAGGTCCCTGATGGCTGTTATCTTTTCCGGGTCCGTGTGTATTCCCCGTGCGCTCACTACATGGCCCAAGTATTTTATTTTCTCCTCGAAAAAGTGACATTTCTCGGGGTTAATCTTTAGGTTTGCTCTCCTCAGGCGGGCCAGTACTTCCCTCAGCTTCTCCAGGTGTTCCTGTTTGGTCCTGCCGATGACTACTATATCGTCCAGGTAGGCAAATGCGAATGGTTCCATCTCGGGACCTATCACCGAGTCCAACGCCCTTTGAAACGTCGCCGGGGCCGTATGGAGTCCGAACGGCATGACCTTCCACTGAAATAGCCCTCGCCCAGGCACCGTGAATGCAGTGTATTGCTTGCTTCGGTCTTCCATTGGTATTTGCCAGTAGCCGTTCTTCAGGTCTAGCGTGCTAATGTATTTTGCCTCTCTCAGCTGGTTCAGGATGTGATCCATTCGTGGGACCGGGTATGCGTCCCTTTCCGAGTGTGTGTTCAGCTGTCTGTAGTCTATACATAGCCTCCATTGATTATTCTTTTTCCTTACGAGTACCACTGGCGAGCTGTACGCATAGTGCGAAGGTTCGATCAGGTCCTGTTCGATCAGTTGGTCGACCTGTTCGTGTATTATTTTTTGCATGGCTGGGTTCTTCGGGTAATATCGTTGTTTCAGGGGTCGGTCATGTTTCATGTAGATCGTGTGCTTCGCTATGTGGCTCGTCCCTTTTACCCTCTCCATTGCGGCTAGCTCTCTATCTAGAATTGCCTTGATTTCGGTGTCCGTTGGTTCGCTTGCTGCTGCGCTTCCCAATTTCTGTGGCTTCTTCCCATCCTTTGTGTTTGGGTCGAGCTGCGCTATCAGGCCTCCACACCGTAGTGTGGTGTTGCACTGTGCCAGAAAGTCTATCCCTAACAGCAAGTCCCCGATGACGTCTTCTAGTATTAACAGTGCCACTCTTACTTCACTCTCTCCGAGTTCTATATCCAACTCTATCTCCTCTGTGGCCACTGTCGCCGTTCCATCCACCAGGTTTATTACTTCTTCTGTTTGCCGGACCTTGCCGTATTCTCGGAGCTGGAGTGCCAGTTTTCCGCTTATGAAACTCCTTGTCGCTCCGGTGTCTAGCATGCCGTGAGTCTGTTTACCTCCTATTCGTACGAGGGCGGTTATCCTTCGACCGTCGAATCTGATCATTGTCGCTGGTGGTTGTTCCGAGCCGGCCCTGGGTACTCCACCTGTCTCCCAGCGCCTCTTGCTTTTCCCTCTGCCCGTCTGCAGCAGTGAATCGTTCTTGTGTTGTCCCGGCCGCATACCCAACAGAATAGTCTGGGCGGGTTGTTGCACTGGTATGCTCGGTGGCCCGGTGCCTTGCAACGCTGGCAGAGATTGTTGATGTCGAACTCTCTCGCTGTTCCAGCTTGCTGTGTGTGTGGTTGATATGTGTTGTAGCCCCTATACGGTCTGTCCATTCCTGTTGGCTGATTGTATTGTGGTGGTGGTGGTTGTGCCCATCCTACCGACTCGTACTCCTCCGCCAGTCTCATGTACTCTTGTAGCGATCTTACTTCGCTTCTTTTCGCGTAGTACCTGGCGTACTGTTCCTGTACGTCCACTCCAGCTTCTGGTCTTCGCTTAACGTGGTGCACCGCATTATTTTCCTGAGCTCTCTCACGTAGTCCTTGGCCGGCTCTTGGTTGGCCTGTTGCCTTCTCGTGATTTGTTCCATGGCTCTTTCCTGGTAGTCCGCTGGAACGTAATAATTCTTGAGCTCTGTTTTGAGCGCCTGCCAGTCTGGCATTTCCGCTGGGTTCGTGCGCCACCAGTCCAACGCTGCCCCTTTTAATATCACTACTGCTGCCGCTGTTACGTGGTCGAGCCCTATATCATACGCCTTTGCCATTTCTTCGATCCTGGTCAGGAACTCCAGAGCGTCCCCTTTCCCGTCGAACACTTCGTTCCATCCACGAATGGTGTTAATGGCCGCGGCCCGTTCCCCTGCTCTGCTCTTGCATTCTTCCTTACGTGTTTCCTCGTTTCTCAGTTCCAGTTCAGCTTTTCCGCTTACTTGTTCCTGTTCTTGTGTCGTTGGGTATTTGACCTCCAAATTGACCCCTGCTCCTGGGTTTGGTGAGACGCTCCGCGCGTGACGCTGGCTTAACTCTCTTAGTCTCCTGCTTTTTTCACTGTCATGGCCTCCGTTTTTTATGAAATCGGATAGTTGGCGTCGGAGGTCTTCCACCAGTTGTTCTGGTTCCATCCCGAATTCCCTGACGTAGCCTTCTAATTGGGCTTTGTTCAGGTTGGACACCCATCCTCGGGTTAACTTCTCCGTCGTTGCCATGGTTTGTATGGTATTTTTTTATCGGATTCAGGAATTATACACGTTGTGCGCCAGTGTAACGACCCTCTTTCGGGCTGCGTGGCTTCGCTCGCCGGGGTCGTGAGTTACACAATATTTGTGCGTGCCGCTTCCTTGAATCCCACAAATACCCAATAAGAAGAGAGGTGGAAGTTCGGTTTTGGATTGATTTCTTTATTACGATCGGTCTTTTCCTGGAATAGTGGCGACTTCGCGGCTGGCGCGGTCGGCTTGTGGATACCCTGTAATGTAGGGTGTGCGACTTCGCGACTGGC
Source organism: Drosophila aff. chauvacae BK-2020 (assembly GCA_018903765.1). Taxonomy (NCBI): domain Eukaryota; kingdom Metazoa; phylum Arthropoda; class Insecta; order Diptera; family Drosophilidae; genus Drosophila; species Drosophila aff. chauvacae BK-2020. The sequence continues at coordinate 248,613 of JAEIGO010000931.1, forward strand.
GCGGTCGGCTTGTGGATACCCTGTAATGTAGGGTGTGCGACTTCGCGACTGGCGCGGTCGGCTTGTGGATACCCTGTAATGTAGGGTGTGCGACTTCGCGACTGGCGCGGTCGGCTTGGGGATACCCTGTAATGTAGGGTGGGCGACTTCGCGACTGGCGCGGTCGGCTTGTGGTTACCCTGTAATGTAGGGTGTGCGACTTCGCGACTGGCGCGGTCGGCTTGTGGTTACCCTGTAATGTAGGGTGTGCGACTTCGCGACTGGCGCGGTCGGCTTGTGGTTACCCTGTAATGTAGGGTGTGCGACTTCGCGACTGGCGCGGTCGACTTGTGGTTACCCTGGAATGTCGGGTGTGTTGGGCGAGGCGCGTTCCCAAGCGGGTTGGCCGCGGTTCGGGACGCGACGGTCGAGTCCGGGTGACGGTCGGTCGTACTGACGATCCTATGCCTATGCTCGCACCGCTACTCCTATCCTCCTGATCAAGGTCTGCTAGCAAGAGCTAAACCTTGGCCCATGTTCGTCTTGTTACGCTCGGGTTCGGTTCCGGAACCTTACTCTGCTACCCTGTTCCCGTCAAGATCTGCTAGCAAGAGCTAAACCTTGGCCCCTTCCTGAGCTATGGCATGGGTTCGGTTGCAAGAACCTTACCCCGCTACCCTGGTCCACCTCAAGATCCGCTAGCAGGAGCTGAATCTTGGCCCCACGTCTAAGCCAATGTGCATGAGTTCGGCTACAAGAACCTCACTCCGCTCCCCGTCCACATCAAGATCCGCTAGCAGGAGCTGAACCTTGGCCCGTATCTACTTCGGTAACTACGTGAGCTCGGCTTCAAGAACCTTGCTCCACTACCATTACTACTTGTTCAAACTACTATAAGACTTACCCAGGTGTTGTCAGCTCGGCTGCTCGCCAAAAGTGAACTTGCCCTGAGTTGTGTCTAGCCTTTTATAGGCCGCGATCAGCTGTGTTTCCCGATCGATATCCGATTCCTATCGATAGGCACCAGGGTTGCCATATCGTTGGGTACGGCCGATAACTATCAGCTGTTCAGGGCTGGTGGCCCTATCGGTGCTGGGGTTGCCAGATGTTGCCCTTGTTGTGGTTGGCGTTGCCAGACGGCGGACTATCGCCCTTTTATTTATTATTCATACTCTCCAATCATAATAATTCAATAATACTCTCAATGATAATAATTCCTAATACTAATGGTAACTAATAATAACAATTCATAATAATCTCGGTAACTAATAACAATTCATGATAATAACAACTAATACTAATTAATAATAATAACAATTAATAATAATTAATAATAATAATAAGGAATGCGGCGCGGGGCGTCGCAAGTTAATCGATAATAAAATAGTCGAACCGTCTGTATCCCCATACAATAGTCCACTTTTGTTAGTTCCACAGAAATCCCTTCCCGGTTCTGATAAGATAAAATTACGATTATTAGTCGACTATCGTCAAATAAAAAACTGTTGTCGGATAAATTTCCGCTACCTAGAATTGATGATATTTTAGATCAACTAGGAAGAGCGAAATACTTCTCATGTCTAGACTTAATGTCTGGATTCCATCAAATCGAACTCGAAGAAAATTCAAGGGACGTAACGTCTTTCTCGACGAGCAATGGTTCATATCGCTTCACGCGATTGCCATTCGGCTTAAAAATAGCGCCAAATTCATTCCAGAGAATGATGACTATAGCATTCTCCGGATTAGAACCTTCTCAAGCTTTCCTTTCATGGATGATCTAAAAGTCATAGGTTGTTCCGAAAAACATATGCTTAAAAACTTAACTGATGTTTTTGAGAAATGAAGGACATACAATCAAATTACATTCTGAAAAATGTTAATTTTTCATTCACGAAGTCACAATTTTGTGATTAGGGCTATGTAGAATATAATTTTACTATGAGAACTTTAAACAAAAAGAGCGATAGGAAAACACGTCCAACTCAAAGCTAGGCTATGTATGACTATGAATGACAATTTTTTCAAACCAGCCGCGTGGCATTGAACCTATCATAGCTGTAAGTTTTAAGTCTTTTGACCATGCCATTTTTAGTTGTGGACCTTTTAGAACACCCAAGTACAACAAAATTCCAATGTAACATTTAATATCCTGACTAGTACATTTTACCTCAATGCCGTGTTCTTGCAGCCCATAAAATGTAATTTGCATAGTCAACAAATCAATTAGTCGGCTATCATAAAAGGTGCAAAAATATTCTATCGGCGTCATTAACTTGTCGCTTCTCTAGGCTTTGTCTTCTTCCCAAACACTCTACTTAAGTGTCTGGGGGTCTACTTTTTCAAAGCTGAAATCTGCAATATCACAAGATTCCTTCTCACGTTTATTTTCGATTTGGATTATCCCATCCAAATTGTTCTCTAACACTGTGCATATGTCTTTCATCTCTATTTCACTTTCAATTGAAACATCCTATTCAAAGTTAACGATCCTTTCAATGTCTCATATCTAAGTACAAATATATTTATTAAAACAATGGCCCAGGTTTGCCCACAAGCAACATATCAACTTTGAAAATTACTCACCTAGTTATTATTGAAGACAAATGGAATAAACCTATAGAAACCTATATATTATATTTAGAATAACTTTAGCTTAATTATATTCAGTTAACCCTTTTTTATTTTACTTATTTTTATCAAAGTACTAGCGGCCCAGGCGAACTTTGTCTCGCCCCTTATTGTTGTTTTATATAGTTCTAGAGTGATAATAATACGCAGATAATTCAATTCAATTAAATTCTAGCTTCAATATCAGGTAGTTGCACCTTCCCAGACGCGCAACACATCCCGGCTGGTTCATTTGTGAATTTGAGAGCAGGACAATGCGGTCATTCCTTGTCCATAGCACCAATTATAACTTTTGAATGAAAATAATATTCAATATCGGGCTCATACCGGAATGCAAGACGCACGCTGGATCTGTTCCTCTGTTCTTTCGTCTCTTGTGCTTTGAAATATTTTAGAATTACTTGAGCTTCGGCTCAAATCAGCCCCTTTGCGTTTTGTTGGCATTTTTTTCTTTAAAAAACACATATAAATATAACTAATTGAATCACTTTAAATCATGAATCTACTTTTCAAAAGAAACTCACAGGTCGGCCACAGAAACCTCTTCCTTTCCAAAAATCAAACAAATAATTCCGAATTGCCACAGCACTGCCACGTTATTATTATTATTACAAAGGCCTTGTTGCACTGCGACCAGATGTTAGGTCTTTTGTGCCGGCCTGTAGGATTAGGGTAAAGCCCCTATACCTAGGCTTCTAATAAAAGAAAGCACTTTGGTAGGGTCTATTTGTTCCCAAATCCTGTAGGGGGGAATAAGTTCACCTCCTAGATGTTGAAGTCGACGTCTGATTAGCGAGGGGCACTCACATAGGATGTGTTCCGATGTTTCTTGCTCCATCTCGCAGAATCTGCATGTGTCGATTTCTGAAAGTTTTAATTTCTTAAGGTGATACCTAAGGTTGCAGTGACCCGTTAGGTAACCTGTTAGAGTTCGAATTTCGCTCTTTGGTAGGTTGATGATGCGTTTTGATCGCGTCATCTGGGGGACGAGAAATTGTTTGGCTTGTCTCAGCCCTGCACTGTCGGTCCAGTGACGGTTTATCTCCGATTCCTCCCATTTCCTGAGCAGTTCTCTTTTGTGTCCTCTCGATAGTCCACAGAACGGCTCAGGGCCGATAAAAGGTGTCATCGCCCCGCGTTTGGCTAGGGTGTCTGCCACCTCGTTTCCCGTATGGCCTTCATGCCCTGGTACCCAGCCCACCGTTAGGGTGTTTTTGGAGGCAAGGGCATTCAGCTGTTGGAAACAGGTTTCTACAAGTCCGGACGAGATCGTGAAGGAACTCAGCGCTATAAGCGCTGCCTGACTGTCTGAGAAGATGTAAATCCGTGCGCCTTGCATTTTCCTGCGAAGGCATTCTCGTGCACAGATTTCTATGGCGTGTATCTCTGCTTGGAAAATGGTGGGCGATTTTCCCATGGCTATGGATTTATTGAACCTTGGTCCGAAAATACCAGCCCCGGTATCACCGTTTTCCAGTTTCGACCCATCAGTGTACCATGTTTGTGATCCACTGGGTAGAGATATTGATTTTGTTTTCCATTCATTCCTAGTGTATAGGACTACAGAGAAGTTTCTGTGGAGAACAAGTCTTGGTTTCTGATCGTCAGTTACGCGCAGAATGGGATCATTTATTAGAGGTTCAAGGACCCTAAGATGCCCGGTAAGATCACCACTTTTGATATTGGTGATGTTTTGAAGGCGAAGTGCCCCCAGGCAGGCCTCCTTTTTCAATGTAATTGGTAAAGGGGGTATGCCAGTTATGACTCCTAGTGCTGCAGTGGGGCACGTCCGGATGGCTCCAGTGATGCCAATGCAGACCAGTCGTTGTAATTTGGTAAGTGCAGCCGCGGCTGTCCTCTGGGTAGATTTCGTCCACCAAGCAAGAGATGCATAGGTTAAGATCGGTTTTACCACAGTGTTAAAAGACCAGTAGATCATTTTGGGACTTAGGCCCCATGTTCTACCGTAAAGCCTGTTGCAAGCAAAGTGTGCTCGAATGGCTTTGTTTATGGTCTTTTCCAGGTGTGCATTCCAGTTGAGCTTGGAGTCAAGCGTGACTCCTAAGTAGTTTGCCTCAACCGAAAAGTCAATGATAGACCCATTTAGGGATGGTCTTCTTAAGGAGAGAGACCTTTTCCTAGTAAATGGGGCTATAACTGTTTTTGATGGGTTCATGGACAGTCCTTTGTCCTGGCACCATCTGTTGGCTATATCTAGGGCTTGCTGCATGCGGTCCGAGATGGTTTGCTCATGCCAGCCCACTATATAGATGACTAGATCATCAGCGTAGCCTTGAGTGGGGAAACCTAAATTGTTGAGCTCATAAAGTAGCTCGTCAATGACCAGAGTCCACAGAAGGGGAGAGAGTACTCCCCCTTGAGGGCACCCCCTTGTGGCTGTGATTGAGGTCATAGTTCCTCCAAGGTCTACAGTTATGATTCTGGATTTAAGCATTTCCAGAATCCACCTAATAATAGGTGTGGAGACATTCTTGCGTACAAGAGAGGCACGTATAGCCTCATATGACGTGTTGTCGAAAGCTCCTGAGATGTCTAAGAAGGCACCTAGTGCTATCTGCTGAGCGCCAATGGCCTTTTCAATGGTTGTTGTAAGGCAATGTATGGCGGTCTCAGTTGATTTACCAGCTTGATACGCATATTGGTACTTGTTTAGGGGATGTTGCTTGAGATTTACCTCCCTGATGTGCTGGTCGATTATCTTTTCCATAGTTTTGAGGAAGAAGGAGCTAAGGCTAATCGGTCTATATGATTTAGGCAATTGGGAGTCTTTCTTCCCTGCCTTTGGGATAAACACAACTTTTACTTTAGCCCAGTTGCTTGGTATGTGTCCAAGCATGAGACTGGCTCGAAATAGACGGACCAGGGGGAGTGCGATTAGATGCAGTCCCCGCTGCAACAAGCATGGATAGATCCCATCTGGTCCGGGTGATTTGTATGGGCTGAAATTTTGTAGTGCCCATTTTACGCTATTTTGATGAAACAGTCTATAGGGCATGTTTCCAATGTGTTCTGAGCGATAGGGGGTTCCCCTCTCTCAGCCCCATTAGAGTCTGCCACCATAGTCACGTGCAGGTGCGGGCATTCTCCAGTCTCAGAGAGGTAGGTTGGTGCCTCACGCTCTGAGATGGGTTGCTCCACAGCCACACACCCAGGGAAGTGAGTAGCCAGGAGTAGACAGCTCGTCTCCTCTGGGTTGTTTGTGTGTGTTCCATCCGGCTTTTTCAGCGTGCAGGTGCCGTTTGAGTGGTCTTTGGAGAGGGCTTTTTGTAGCCTAACAGCTTCCGGGAGAGATGAGATCTGCCCGCAGTGTTGACGCCACGTAGCCCGTTTTGACCTTCTCAGCTCTTTGTTGTAGAGCGTTAAAGCAGTAGTGTAGAAGTCCCATGAGGCCCTCCCACTCCTCGCTTTATTGAAGAGCCTGCGCGCAGCCTTTTTGAGATCGCCAAGGCTTTTGTTCCACCAGGGAACAGTCCTTTCGGTCTTGCGTACCTTTTGGTCGCAGCTGGCGTGATATGCTAGTTCAACATTACTGTGAAGCACAGTAGCTTCACGCTCTAACTCGTCTATGGATGTTATTGGACGGGTTGAGCAGTCTCTGGTTTGCTCAAGTTCAAAGCAGAAGAGATCCCAGTTGGTTTTCCTGGGATTTCTGGTGACTAGGTCACATTGCAAGGCACATCCTATGTCAAATCTAATGTGTTGGTGATCTGACATAGTGATCTCATTTGCAACGTGCCAGTTTGAGACAACGGACAACATATTAGTACTACAGAGAGTCAGGTCAAGGACTTCCTCTCTAATGGCATTAATAAATGTGGGTTCGCTACCCTGGTTTAGTAATCCTATGTTATTACTAATAATGTATTCAAGAAGGTACTCACCCCTCTTGTTGATGTCACTGCTCCCCCAGACCGTATGGTGTGCATTGGCATCACAGGCGATAATCCATCTGAGCCGGTTTCTCTGGCAGTGCTTAATCAGGGCACAAGTAGCCGCCGTAGGCACCTCCTCCGAGTCGCCGGGTAGATAGGCAGAGGCCAACACTGAGTCCTGCTCGCCGTGGGCGGTGGGTATTTTGACCCCAACCGCCACCAGGTCCTCAGTTATGAACTGTGAGAGGGGAACAAATGTTAGGTTTTTGTTTATTAACAACGCCGATCTAGGGCGAGGTTGGTTATTTGCATACAGCAACTTACCGGATGGGGTGCTAAGCCCCAGGACACGTCCTGCATTTATCCAGGGCTCCTGGATGAATGCAATGTCCATGGTAGCGAACCTCTCGCAAAGTACGTCTGATGCGGCCTTTGCGTGGTGGAGGTTCGCTTGGAGACATCGGAGGTGTCTCCTGATGTTGGGGGGAAGGGGGAGAGACGGGGAGGACATTAGTCCGCCCTCTTGCGGCCCCTGGCCGCTATCTTCCGGCCGCGGTTGGTGCCTAGAAGTGCCTCCTCCTCCTGGGTGCGCCTCGCACTCTTGGGAACGCGCCCGGTGCGTCGTGTGGTGCGCCCGGTTCCGCGCGTGATACGCCCATGGAGTGAGGGGCGCAGGAACTTCCGCAGTGCTGCGGGCTCCTGGGCCATCGCGGTGCCCTGTGGTGTCGCAGCAGCCATAGCAGGGGCACTGGCAGTAGAGCAGGTGGGCTTCTCCGCTGCGGGAACGGGAGCCACTGCCTGTCTTTTTGCCTGCGTGTCGGCCTTAGGCTTAAGGGTAGCCTTGCCGAACGCAAAGTTCAGGCTATGCCCTAGCTCTTTCAGCCGGTTGGCCGAGGCTGGGTCCAGCGCGATCGTTATGACCGCCGTGTTCTGCCTAGATTCCCGGTGAAAGACGCGCCAGTCTCCCACGCTTAGGCCACTGTTTTGGCCTTCAATCAGGTCCAGAACCTCTGAAGTTTTCATTTCCGCATTAGGGAGCGGAAAGTAGCCGATGTAGACAGCGGCACGTGGAGCCTCTGTCTCGGGGACTACTTTTATGTGGGCGTCCTTCCACAACCGGAGCTTGGGCACCTCGGTGCTCAGCCACTCGGCTGTCTTTGCGTCACCACATGTTATGGCCATCCAGCCTGGTCGGAAGGTGCAGCCCGAAAACAGCGGCTTCGTGGAGCCGTGTTTCAGGGCCATCACCCTCGACAGAATGGCGGATTGCACCGTCTTCAGCTGCTCCGTCGTGAGCAGATTTTTAGGGTAGTCCTCAGGGAGTATTGCCATCTTCACAGAGCTGGCTACGTCCCTGTAAGAGGCCATGACACCGACTTGGGTCGACTGCTCCAGTGCTGCCTGCCTAGCCGCAGCAGCGGATGTGGAGGCTACTGGAGCCTCCGTGGCAAGCTGCACTGTTGCAGGACCCTTCGTCAAGGCAGTAGGTGCCGCGGTTTTCGTCATGGGCCTCTTATTCGACACTCCTTCTGGGGTCGTGTTGGCCGATCTACCTCTTTTATTGGTCCCGCCACTCTTGCTAGGCACTGCCCTAGGAGGGTCCATAGGCTTCTGGGCGAGCCTTTTGGCCTCCTCTAAGGGTATGCCGTTCGCAAGGTGTCTGCGCAACCTTTTTCGTGCGGCGCCCGATAGAGCGATCCGCTTTATTTTATCAACCTTGGGAGAGGCGAGAAGGGCTTCTTCCTCTTCCTTGGTGATGTTGTCGGTGCCAGAGCCTTGTGAACAGACGTCCATGGCTTCTTCGGGCTCCCGAGTGGGTTCGATATTGATCGATTTGGGGCTGCTAGAGCACCCTGTTTCCGTTTTACTTGTATTGGTCTCCATATATTGGTCCCACGAGTAGTGAGGAAGGAAGTATCCCCCGGGGCAGAGCCTCATACCCCGGATCGGGCGCTTGTACGACCGGAGGTGCCAGGTATCCGGAAGCCACCGTTAAAAGACACACTAACGTAGTGCCATTCATCACAGGGGCACGGTACGGTAACACCGGTGATTACGGGTTTTTTCGAGTTGTCCTCTCTAGATCCGCCATATTTAGTCTAGAGCAGGGGCACTCGAGCAGGATGTGGTTCTTCACCACGTATGGTCGGTCTTTAGTAGTCGGCATGTGACTGCCAACTACCACTAGCTGAGTCGGATCAACGCGGCGGCAGGCGCACACGCTTCACTGACACAGCCTTAGCCCCCAGCACTGCCACATAAATATTATTTGGGTATTTCAAAATACAAAACTTGACGTAAATTTCATGGCTACCACATCCATAGTTTCAAAATTTCTAATCTTACAGTCAGCAGGCAGCGACTAAAGCTGTATTGCGGACTACCCTTATCGGTTAGGGGTATGAAAAATAGATGTTAGCCGATTCTCAGGCCTACAGAATATCCCCTCAAAATTTCATCCAAATCGGTCAAGTAGTTTCGGAGGAGTTTTCTTACAAAAACCGTGACAGCAGAATTTTATATATAAGATATTAACAATTTTAATGCCTCTTCCGAATTACATAACAACATTTTTGGCGAAGCAGATCCATTCCCTTTGAAATAACTTTGCTAAATGATCATCAAACGCGCATTTGCTTAATTCAATTCCAAGAATAAGACTAAGTATGAGCCGACCAAACAAACAGCCGAAATTGCCCAGAAGCAACGCTGGGGTCGAAAGGGTTAAATTATTCGTACTTAATTCTTTTATTATATTAATTATATATTAGATTCGATTTTTTTTTACATTTTTATTTCCTTTTAGATTGAAAAAGTGGGTGGCTGCAATAACGCCCAGTGCAATAAAGCCCATGGGCGTTATTTCACAAAAAAAATGCAATAACGCCCATGGGTGTTATTGCCAAAAAAAAATGAAATAAGGCCCAAGAATCTTATTTCACAATTTTCGTGGGCATTATTTCACAAAAAATGTGCAATAACGCCCACAATATTTTAAAATATATAATTTATATTATATCTGATTCTGATTATTCTGATCTGCTCCGGAACATATCAAACAGTGCCTTAGCAGTGGCGTGAGCCACTGCTTTTACGGCGTTTCAAAGTTTTTACTGTAAAAGCAGTGGCTCACGCCACTGCTAAGGCACTGTTTGATATGTTCCGGAGCAGATCAGAATATATGTATGTCATTTATATTATATCTCATTCTGATTATTCTGATCTGCTCCGGAACATATCAAACAGTGCCTTAGCAGTGGCGTGAGCCACTGCTTTTACAACGTTTCAAAGTTTTTACTGTAAAAGCAGTGGCTCACGCCACTGCTAAGCACTGTTTGTATGTTCCGGAGAAGATCAGAATATAAATGACCAATTTCCAAAGTAGATAGTGTGATCTGCCAGCGGGCGTTATTGCACTTTTTTGTGTAATAACATACGCGAACTTTATTTCACAATTTTCGTGGGCCTTATTTCATTTTTTTTGTGAAATAACGCCCATGGGCGTTATAGCATTTTTTTGTGAAATAACACCCATGGGCTTTATTGCACTGGGCGTTATTGCAGCCACCCTGAAAAAGTAATTAAGAAAAAAAAAAATTTTAGAATTAGTGAGAGCAAAATGATATCTTAATCTAGAAGGTTGTTGTGCAAGCTGTATTTTCTGGGTGGCTGCAATAACGCCCAGTGCAATAAAGCCCATGGGCGTTTATGAAATAAGGCCCACGAAAATTGTGAAATAAAGTTCGCGAATGTTATTACACAAAAAAAGTGCAATAACGCCCGCTGGCAGATCACACTATCTACTTTGGAAATTGGTCATTTATATTCTGATCTTCTCCGGAACATATCAAACAGTGCCTTAGCAGTGTCGTGAGCCACTGCTTTTACAGTAAAAACTTTGAAACGCCGTAAAAGCAGTAGTTTTTTTTATAAACAAATTTCTGATGAATTTTTTAGTGAAATTTGAAATTTTTTTTTTTATGTCGCCATTTACGAAAAATCAATTTTAAAAAAATTCGCAACTACTTACTACTTCTCTAGCTACTATAATATGGAATCGGAAAATGTTTTGTTGTTCTAGATCAGAAATTGTAGAAGCTACGTTTCCATCCGTGGACTCATTTGAGAAAAATCACGCCAGCGAAGAACTGCTGCGTAGTCACCATTTTTTGTTTGAATTACTTGAAATATATATTTTTTTGTAGTTTAATATTGATATTAAAAAATACTTTTTACAGAATTTCAAGAACCATTGCTAAACAGCCAAAAAAAAGTCTGAAAAACCGAAAGTGAAACAAAATAGGTAACTTTCTACTTTTAATCCCCATAAGAGTATATACTGTGCAGAAATACCTTCTGAATAAGGAATTTTTTAGATTTTCTGTTCCAGATAAAAGTATAAATCTTGCATGGAGTTTGAGTTTTACTGCGCGAACTTCTGCGCAAGATTGTTTATAAATCTGTCATTTTAATTTATTTTGTCGTTTTTTCTGTTTAATAAATATATGTCCACAAATTTTTAAAATACCATTTGGTTCTCTTGTTGTTTTCGTGTTAAAAAAAAACATCTCTTTTAAGGAAACGGACAATTTTTGGAAGAAATGGGGCAAAGTGCCCGAAATTTGGACATAAACTCCAATTTTAAAGGTAGAGCATTGAAATTTGGCACAAATATGTGAAATTTTATTATGGAATTTAGGTTTTTTTTCTTGAATATAACCACGCCTTTAGTCTATCCGCCCATATTACCGTAGCCGTGTGTGCGTCGCTCTGTATGGAATAGCCACCAAAACTATTTCTAGTTGAGCTAGACTCTTGAAACTTTTCACAACATTTGTTATTATTATTGTAAAATAAAAGGTAAAAATCAATCGGATCGGACAAATATATAGCTGCCATAGAAACAATCGTAGATTTTGAGGAAAAAATAATAACTTTGCCAAATTTCATCATATATTAATTTAATTTGAGATATGACCATTTTGTATTATTGTAGAATTTCGGTTTTAATTTTATCAAGATGGGACTACTATGTCATACAGCTGCCATAGGAACAATTGGAAAATGTTGTTACAGTAAAAACTTTGAAACGCCGTAAAAGCAGTGGCTCACGCCACTGCTAAGGCACTGTTTGATATGTTCCGGAGCAGATCAGAATAATCAGAATCAGATATAATATAAATGATATATTTTAAAATATTGTGGGCGTTATTGCACATTTTTTGTGAAATAATGCCCACGAAAATTGTGAAATAAGATTCTTGGGCCTTATTTCATTTTTTTTTTTGGCAATAATGCCCATGGGCGTTATTGCATTTTTTTTTGTGAAATAACGCCCATGGGCTTTATTGCACTGGGCGTTATTGCAGCCACCCGTATTTTCTACCTTTAAAAGTTTTAATTATATTTTTATTAACCCAACTATCTTGTATACTCTTATATTTTTTGAGCGTAACCAAGCGAAGCCCTGTAAATAAGAAGTTCAGTAATCCCATTAACGGTCCTCATTAGTATGGCTTATCTTTATTATAGCAGCAATAGCAAACATCAACCAAACGCCGGGAAGACGCCGAATTGTTTAAGATGGCGGAATAAAGACGTTGTCACTGTGTTCTTGACAAAGTCAAAACACACTTTTAGCTGAGACACACAGACATATAAAGCCATTCCGACGAAATTATAGAGCTGTTGAACAAAGACCAAGATGTCTAGCGCTGCTCTTACTAAGCCATCAGAGATTCATTGAGTTAATCCCCAACACTAAACATACAAATGTTTTGAATTGTTCTTTAGATGTTATCGTAAATGACTTAAAGTTATTGGAAGCATTCGCTACTTCTACAATCTTTTAAAATAATATCCATCAATTGGTAAAGTAGCAGACATTTTCCTGCTTTAATAGGGTCTTTATTTCTATAAATGTTGAGCGAAACATGTTGACAGTGAAAAAATAAATTAATTGATATACATATTCCTATGGCAGCTATATGATATAGTAGTCCGATTTTGATAAAATAAGTAAAAACCGAATTTCTAGATTAAAAATGGACTTATTTCAAATTATATGCAAATATGTTGAAAATTGGCAAAGTTTTTTCCTGAAAAATCCGATCCGAAGTCCGATCCGGCCCGTTCCGACATACATATATAGTAGTGAGAGCATATAGAAGCATATAAGTTTCATTCAGAAACTTTCAAAACTGAGGGACTAGTTTGCGTAGAAACGGACGGACAGACGGACAGTCAGATGTCTCTTTCACTGCGTTGCAAACTTCTGACTAAAATTATAATACCATGCAAGGGTATAAAAAAATCAAACAATTATTAAAAAAATCTTTTTTTTTTTTTGCTTCACTCGTTAGAATAATTATATGAAAATATTATTGCAAAATTTCAGAGCCCAATTCAAACTAGTTTATCAGTTACAATTCCGAGGAGAAGCTCGCGTAGGGCAATCGCGAGCCAAGCCAAAAACTTTAAAGCCCATTTCCTGAAAACCATTTTTTTAAATTGTATGCACATTACAAATATCAAATTAACTATAAAAGCTATGTATAGTAAGTAAGAGTATAGATTACACAGGCCGACAAAATCAGCTCCACCCTCTGACCCAAAAATCCGTATATACTTTTCCGAAGGTTTTCGGTGCGCTGAATCCGAATCTGAGGTCGAAATTTCCGAATTGGCTCTGGTTTCCGAGATATCTTAACTTAAAAGTGCAAAAACCGCGTTTTTTGCCTATATTTGAGGTTATGTAGCATCGAATTTGTTCTTTTACTGAAAATACTAAAAAAGCCACCTTAAAGTATATCTCTTGCCCTTTCAAATGCTGTTGAGTTTAATTAAATATCTTTTTTTTTCGCTGAGATATCGTACTTTGAAATTGATATAGAGTATTCTTTGTCGAGTGAGCTGTCTGACATTCCCCGCGATTTCGTTTATGGTCGTTTTATGGTCGCCATATTGAATTTATCACTTACATCTAACATCTAACATCAAATTTCATCATCAAATTTCAGAATTTTATCTCAGTTTGGTAAACAGCGACCCCGAAGACCCCCATATAGCCAGTTTCAGCTTGATCCAGTAACTTTTTACGAATTTGGTCCGCGATATTGGATCCGCCATCTTGAATTTTGAAAATTTGAGTCCGGATTCGGGATCATCGATCCCAAAAACCCCCGAGTAACAGATTTAAGCTGTCTTATGTGCAAAGAAAAATGTTTGCTTCATAGGGCCTATCCATAATGTTTTTTTTTGAGGTAAATTCATTAACATGAAAATTTCAAAGTACGATATCTTAGCAAAAAAAATAGATATTTAATCAAACTCAACAGCATTTGAAAGGGCAAGGGATATACTTAAAGATGGCTTTTTAGTATTTTCAGTAAAAGAACAAATTCGATGCTACATAACCTCAAATATAGGCAAAAAACACTGTTTTTGCACTTTTAGGTTAGGATATCTCGGAAACCAGAGCCAATTCGGAAATTTCGACCTCGGATTCGGATTCAGCGCACCGAAAACCTTCGGAAAAGTATATACTGGTTTCTGGGTCAAAATTTTGTCGGCCTGTGTTATTTAAGGTGTTACACCACTGTAGAATTTTCAAATACGAAAATATAGAAAAAAATGTTTTATTTTAAAAGGTCATTTAGGGTCTTAAAAATAATATACTAAAATATTAAGTGCGGGAAAAATGTGTACATGCCTGAATTTCGATCTCCTCCGGAACATATCAAACAGTGCCTTAGCAGTGGCATTAGCCACTGATTTTACAGTAAAAACTTTGAAACGCCGTAAAAGCAGTGGCTCAGGCCACTGCTAAGGCACTGTTTGATATGTTCCGGAGCAGATCAGAATGATCAGAATCAGATATAATATAAATGACATACATATATTTTGATCTGCTCCGGAACATATCAAACAGTGCCTTAGCAGTGGCGTGAGCCACTGCTTTTACAGTAAAAACTTTGAAACGCCGTAAAAGCAGTAGTTTTTTTTATAAACAAATTTCTGATGAATTTTTTTTTTTTATGTCGCCATTTACGAAAAATCAATTTTAAAAAAATTCGCAACTACTTACTACTTCTCTAGCTACTATAATATGGAATCAGAAAATGTTTTGTTGTTCTAGATCAGAAATTGTAGAAGCTACGTTTCCAGCCGTGGACTCATTTGAGAAAAATCACGCCAGCGAAGAACTGCTGCGTAGTCACCATTTTTTGTTTGAATTACTTGAAATATATATTTTTTTGTAGTTTAATATTGATATTAAAAAATACTTTTTACAGAATTTCAAGAACCATCGCTAAACAGCCAAAAAAAGTCTGAAAAACCGAAAGTGAAACAAAATAGGTAACTTTCTACTTTTAATCCCCATAAGAGTATATACTGTGCAGAAATACCTTGTGAATAAGGAATTTTTTAGATTTTCTGTTCCAGTTAAAAGTATAAATCTTGCATGGAGTTTGAGTTTTACTGCGCGAACTTCTGCGCAAGATTGTTTATAAATCTGTCATTTTAATTTATTTTGTCGTTTTTTCTGTTTAATAAATATATGTCCACAAATTTTTAAAATACCATTTGGTTCTCTTGTTGTTTTCGTGTTAAAAAAAAACATCTCTTTTAAGGAAACGGACAATTTTTGGAAGAAATGGGGCAAAGTGCCCGAAATTTGGACATAAACTCCAATTTTAAAGGTAGAGCATTGAAATTTGGCACAAATATGTGAAATTTTATTATGGAATTTAGGTTTTTTTTCTTGAATATAACCACGCCTTTAGTCTATCCGCCCATATTACCGTAGCCGTGTGTGCGTCGCTCTGTATGGAATAGCCACCAAAACTATTTCTAGTTGAGCTAGACTCTTGAAACTTTTCACAACATTTGTTATTATTATTGTAAAATAAAAGGTAAAAATCAATCGGATCGGACAAATATATAGCTGCCATAGAAACAATCGTAGATTTTGAGGAAAAAATAATAACTTTGCCAAATTTCATCATATATTAATTTAATTTGAGATATGACCATTTTGTATTATTGTAGAATTTCGGTTTTAATTTTATCAAGATGGGACTACTATGTCATACAGCTGCCATAGGAACAATTGAAAAATGTTGAGGAAAAAATGATAACTCTGCCAATTTTTAATGCAATTTTTTCGAAAAGGGCCAAATAGGGGCAAAAGATATTATTAACACAGTAATCTATACACTTCTACGCAAAACATAACAGTTTTAGTACTGAGGGCCCACGTGACTAACATAAACCAATTAATATAAATACCTCTAGCATTCTTTTCCATATTTGCAAATTGTTTTAACTTTTACAGAACACCCACAATTAAATCAATTGCATTTAATCAGCTGACTCTGTTAGCATGACAATTTTAAACCGCGCGCTTTAAAATTTTGTTAAAAATAGTTTTATTTTATCAAGAGTATTCATAATTAGAAAACACATACAATTTTGTGGGTTAAAAATATAAAAACATGGGTTTATGCAAAAATTTCAGGCATTTTGCCCAATGTGCTTTATAGGGACCAGATTGAAATGGTAGGGAATATATATATCTATATATATAAAATGCTTTGTCCTCACTGACTGACTGACTGATAGATCACAGCCATGGCCAAACCACATGTCTTAGAGACTTGAAGTTTTTTTTTTTAAATCAGAACAAAAATTTCCAGATTCGTATGGGTATTTTAATATTCTAATTCCACCTGCAACCTATTTAAAAAAAATAAAAAACATAAATAAAAAAAATAATATTAATGGGATAATATTAATGGGATAATATTGATATTTGTCTAAGGCTTAGAGTAGGCCTTGCCTCATTTTAAATTTGTCATTCGACTTCAAAGAATCTTTATTTCTCATTCAGTGCGCTGACTTCAAAGCGAAATTTAATACAAAATTTTAAGTGTGGATCTGCATCCGATCAAAGCGAGGATGCAATAGCGGGCCCTCTAGTATATTATATAAGAATAATTTTGAATATAGAAACGTAAATATAAATTTACTCTAGTATCGATAAGACGGGGTGGTAAGGGTGCATCAGACCAAGGCAAGATCAGCATAGTATTTGCTGATGTATATTCCTTGTGCCACTGGTGCATCAAGTCGACTCGCAGGTGAATATCAATTTGATAGACACTGCTTTGGAGGGGGGTGGCTTCCTTCAACGGGAAAAAAGAAGTCCGGGAAAAAACGGAAGTCCGATGGTGGTGGCGTCTCGACGCAGTCGAAATTAAGACGATGAAAGAAATAAGTAGGCACGGGGGCGTCGATTCACACTTCACTTTTATTCTGTGACTTCAGTTTGATGACTAAACATGCTAGCTTACATACTAGAAACCCGAACTCCCGCCTGCATAACATAAGGAGAGCGGGAGAACCAACGGTCGGACGCGAGCAGTCCCGAAGTTCGCCTAGCGACGGAGAGCGATCACTGCAGCGGCAAAGCAGCGAAGAAAGCTCTGAGAGCAGCGGGGGTACAGTGGCCCTTGGCCTGAACATTCCGCCCCCCTTGCAATCACTCCGGTTGCAACATATTCCTGCCTTCCTATAGTTGATGACAGGCCCCGGAGAGGACCCATCCGAATACGGTCTTCTGGGCCACCGGTCGTCCGACCTGGAACTTCCTGAATCCCGACTGCATGACTTGAGGGTATACATCCGCACCCAGGACTACGGAGATCGTAGCGGGGAGATAGAACCGCTCGTCCGCTAAAGTGAGGTCTTGGAAGCAGTTCCGCACGGCTTCATCGAGCTCTCGAATCGGAGTGCGGATGCGCACGTACGGCTCAACTTTGAAGAGGACATCGAGGCGGATGCTGGGATCGATCATGGAAAGCACGGCGGCTGAGCAGATCTGATCGCCCCCTACGTCGGTCGTCGGTAGCCGGAAACTCGCGGCCAGTAAAGCGTCGACGCAGCTCGTGGGTGTGCAAGGGTCGATGAGCGCGGCGGTGTTGAAAATCCGCGTCCCCGTATCAATCCGCACCAGCGCGGTCGGAAGGACGTTGACGCTGTGCCGCTGAAGCAGGCCAGCCAGCGATGGTGCCGTCGGCGTTCCTGCCGCGCTGTGCGAAGTGGCCGTAGCGTCCCGAAGGGCACTGGGAAAGTGCGATGGAGCGGCAGCCGAGCGCGTCGGGGCGGCGGAAGGGTGCCTAGCAGCGGCGGTCGAGAGCCTAGGTGCGGCGGACAAATGCCTAGGAGCGGCAGACGAGTGCCTAGGAGCGGCGGACGAGTGCCTAGGAGCGGCGGTCGAGTGCCTAGGAGCGGCGGTCGAGTGCCTGGGAGCGGCGGAAGAACGTCGAGGAGCGGCGGCTGAGTGCCTAGGAGCGGCGACTGGACTAGGAGAGCGAGACTCTGGCCGCTCGTGCATATGCAGCAGCGTGTGGTGGTCCTGTCTGCACACCTTGCAGCGATCCCCCGGCGACATGCTCCGTCCGAGTGCTCGTGCGCCAAACAATTAGCGCAATAGCGGTTTGCGAGTACCGCGCGAAGCCTCTTCTCCACACTCAGCCGGAGGAAACGATGGCACTTCCGTAGCGGATGAACTCCGTGGCAGACTCGGCATCGGTAGGAATTCATACCTCGCGTACGTCTGCTCTCCAATACGATAGCGCTGCGCGGACGTGGGGACATCGTGTTTGATCTGACAGAAAAAAGGATTATATTAGAAGGAGATAGACTTGCGACTTAGAACTAGGTGCCGATAAGAACTACGGATCAGGGGGAAGAGAAGCTATTGCGGTCGTTCGGAGGACCCCCCTGGAAGCAGTACGACCTTCGCGACTGGACGTTTGACTAAACCCCGGGCAGTACGGATGTTCACTACTCGAACATGACCATCGGGTCCGGGACATACGGAATCGATCCTGCCGAGCCGCCACTCATTGGATGGCAGATTTTCGTCCTTGATGACTACCATATCCCCCACGCCGAGGTTGGCTATGGGGGTTTGCCACTTATTCCGTTTGTGGAGTTCCTTGAGGTATTCTTCCTTCCATCGTAGCTGAAATTGTTGGTGAAGAGCCTTAAGGTGCTGCCAGCGATTAATGATGGACGTGGTGGTTCCTTTTATTTCAGGTTCAACGGTGACCAGGAGTGGCCCACCAACAAGGAAATGACCCGGCGTGAGTGCCAGCAGATCTGTGGGGTCTTCGGACATCGGAGCGATTGGTCTCGAATTCAGACAGGCCTCGATCTTGGCCAGAAGCGTAGCAAGTTCCTCGAATGTGTATTTACGCGTGGCCGTGGATTTGTAAAACAGCGTTTTGAAGCTTTTGACTCCGGCTTCCCACAATCCTCCCATATGGGGAGCTCCCGGAGGAATGAACTGCCACAGGAGCTGCTGATGACTATACGCACTCGTCACTGACTCCTTTAGTGCCTGAAGAAACTCGCGGGACAGCACGGCGGCTGCGCCTACAAAGGTTTTTCCGTTATCCGACTGGACTTGTCGAGGGCACCCCCTTCGGGACACGAAGCGTGCGAAAGCAGCGAGAAACTTCTCTGTTGTAAGGTCCGAAGTTGGCTCCAAATGAATCGCCTTCGTGGAGAAACACACAAACACCAACACATACCCCTTGGTCAAGAGGCAGGCTCGTCCGGTGTAGTTCTTAATGTCGAAGGGGCCGGCATAGTCCATGCCCGTATAAGTAAATGGACGCGAAAAGGATGTTCGCTCTTTAGGTAGCTCTCCCATGAGCTGGGTTTGTATCTTCTTTTTATGGATTACGCAGACCTTGCATGAGAAAATAACGGACTTAACCAAGTTCTTAATCTTTGGTATCCAGAACTTTGAGCGGATCAGACGAACCATCAGTTGGTTACCTCCGTGCAGAGTTATGCGGTGTGTAAAACGAACGAGGAGACGAGAGAAATGACAGTTGTATGGAAGAATGATCGGATGCCGTTCGTCATATTGGAGAGCCTCGGAGGCCGTCACCCGACCACACGCTCTTATGAGGCCGTGTGGATCCAGAAAAGGGTTCATATTTCGAAGGGAACTAGATGGAGGAACTGGCTGCTTTTGGATCAAACAGGCGGACTCGAGCGCGAAGCATCTGCGTTGTGTCATGGAAATGAGGAGCCGTTCAGCTGCGGCGATCTCTGTATTAGATAGCTGCCCCTCACACGGCGCTGCTCTTTTCCGCGAGCGTTGAATGAAGCGATACGCGTACGCCAGGACTCGTAATGCCTTGTCAAGTTCGGAGAACCGCTCGAGGATGTCTTCCGAGGATGCTCTGGCGACATTGACCTTGACTGCTCGCACTTCGAGTTCTGTTATGGGCGGCTCACAACCCTGAGTGGGCCACTCACAACGAGGCATTCGCAACCAGGCTGGACCGTGCCACCACAGTTGGCTGTCTGCGAGGTCTTGGAGCGTTACCCCTCTGCTAGCGAGGTCAGCAGGGTTATGTTCCGATCGGACATGTGCCCATCTCTCAGCTTCGGTGGCTTGAGTGATCTTGGTCACCCGGTTCGCCACGAACGTAGTCCAGTGACATGCTGGCTTGCTCAGCCATGCTAGGACTATTGTCGAATCTGTCCAACAGTGTAAGCCTGAAGTGGGCGCTGGCATCTTAGGAAGAATCGCCGTGGCCATCTCGGACAGCAGCAAGGCTCCGCATAATTCAAGCCTCGGTAGCGACACCGTTTTGACTGGTGCCACTCTCGTTTTTGCTGTGAGCAGGTTTACCATGATTGTGGAACCCACCTCCACTCGGACATAAATGGCGGCGCCATACGCTTTCTGCGAAGCGTCACAAAACCCATGGTGCTCGACCTTCAGTTCTGGTCGGAAAGCGACCCAACGAGGGATTCGAATTTGATCGAGCGCGGAATAGCTTTGTAGGAAATCAGTCCATTTGTGAGACAATTCTTGAGGAAGAGCGTCGTCCCACCCTAGGTCCTGGAGCCAAATGTCTTGCATAAACATTTTTGATCGGACGATAAACGGGGCGAGCCAGCCTGCTGGATCGAATAGTTTCGCAATTTGGGATAGGACCAGGCGCTTTGTGAGTACTGATTCGGAAGTAAGATCAGGCGGAACAAAGAAGAATTCGTCCGAAGTCGCCTTCCACCGCACACCTAGTGTCTTTGCAGTGCTCTCTGCGTCGATCTCGAGGAAGTCAGTGCTAAGGAGATGGTCACTACGGATATTGGACAGAATAGCCTTGCTGTTGGATGTCCATTTCCTTAGAGGGAACCCCGCTGAGCTTAAGGCCCTGTCCAATTCTTGAATTGCTAGCTGAGCCTCTCCCTTGGAGTCTGCTCCGGCTAAGACGTCATCCACGTACATATAGTCTCGAATAATGCTACTAGCCCGCGGATACCTAATCTCTTCGTCGTCTGCGAGTTGTTTCAGGACTCGGATTGCCAGGAAAGGAGCGCAATTGACTCCGAAGGTGACTGTTTTGAGCTCGTAATCTCGGATTTCTCCCTCGGAATTTCGAAACAAGATACGTTGGAAAGGAGTGTGGCTAGGATCAACCCAAATCTGCCGATACATCTTTTCAATGTCGGCGTTAAAAACGTACCGGAAATAGCGCCACTTAAGAATCTGAATTGTCAGATCGGACTGTAGGACGGGGCCCGCATGAAGAATGTCATTCAGGCTGGTTCCGTTGGCGGACGGGCTGGACGCATTGAAAACGACTCGAACTTTGGTAGTCGTG
The DNA here is from genome assembly GCA_018903765.1 of Drosophila aff. chauvacae BK-2020. Classification (NCBI taxonomy): domain Eukaryota; kingdom Metazoa; phylum Arthropoda; class Insecta; order Diptera; family Drosophilidae; genus Drosophila; species Drosophila aff. chauvacae BK-2020. The sequence goes on from JAEIGO010000931.1 coordinate 269,815, forward strand.
CTCTCGGGCTTGAGCACCGCGTGATGCGGAAGGTAGTAATTGGAGGAGTGATTCGTGAATGGGACCTCGGTCATGTGACCTAGATCCAGGTACTCTTGGATGACGGCCTCATACCGTGCCTTGAGTGAAGGATCCTTTTTCAAGCGTAGTTCGTTTCGCAGGAACTGTGACAACGCGAAAGATCTGGAATGTGCCAATCCGGCCCCAACGTGATCAGGGTTGCGGAAGGGTAGCGTCACCACGTATTTCCCACTGTTGTCTCTTTTTGTAGATTGGATAAAATTTTGTTCACAAACCGACTCAGCCTCGGTCATTAAGTTTGCCGGAACTTCCTCCACCTCCCAGAATTTGGTAAGGAGTTTGTCCAATGAGGCCTCAACCGAACAGGATACTTGCGTTGAGAACGCGGAGATGCTGCGAGGAGCTGTTGCCGACACGGGCCCAGTAAGAACCCAGCCAAAGATAGTCTCCTGTCCGAAAAGCGAGCCGCAAATGTTAAGCTTAGACCTACCTAGAAGGACCGAAGGAAGGATGTCGGCTCCAATTAAAACATCAATTTGAGAGCTTTCGAAGAACTTAGGATCCGCTAAGGGAAGGTCAGGAAGATCCTTAAGCAGATCTCGCGAAACCGGATACGAGGGCAGATTCCCGGCCAACTGGGGAAGGACGTAAGCCGTAGTCTCAAGCTGCAGCCCGGGTCTCGAAGGGGCTAGAATCGAAAAATGACAGAGCTTCTTGGATTTAGGCCAGAGACCTGGGCTTGGATATTCCTGAATGGAAGTTTAACGAGGTTGAAAAGACGCTCAGTTATGAAAGTCGCCTCGGACCCCGAATCGATCAACGCCCGCGCTTGAAAGTTGGAGCCTAAATGACATATATTGATGATGGCCGTGCCTAGTAGGACGGCTCTTGAGCCGGACGCGAAGCACACTTGCACATCTGACGGATCGTCGGAGGCTGCAGCACCAGCACCTGGAGCAGGAGCAGATCGTGGCCTTGACGGTGCCGCGTGGCTGGGATCTCTCGCAAAGGGATTACCGCGATGTAAAAGCGAATGATGCCGGCTATGACACGTAAAACAGCTATGAAGGCTCGTGCAATCCCGCTGCTGATGGCCTCGGGCAAAACAATTGAGGCAAAGCTGCTTTCGTTTTATGTAGTCTGACCTTGCAGTCACGTCCATCTCTAGAAACCGTGGACATAGACGCACAGGATGATTTTCCCTGGAGCACAGGTCACACCCTTTTGGTGCTGGAACCACCCTGGCTTCGTACGCGTTCAGCCTGCGTGCAGGCCCGTTGGCGTTTGACGGCTTTGGCGGAACATCATCAATGGCTTCCAATGCACGATGGCGCTCCGTTAGAAAGGCATCCAGCTCTTTCCAGGTCGGAATCTCGGCCTTGTTATTAAGCGAATGCTCCCACATGGAACGTGTGAGCTTGGGCAGCTTGGCAGAGATCATAAATACGAGAATGGAATCCCACGCCTCTATCTTTATATCGGACATCTCTAAAGCTGTTAGGCAACTTTGGAGAGTGCTTTGCATTTCTTTAAGGGCGCTTCCTGACTCTTGAGTGATAGCCTGAATATTCAGAAGAATTTTCAACTGGCTATTCACCAACAGCCTCCTATTCTCAAAGCGCTCCGTTAGGCTTCGCCACGCTGAGATAAACCCTTCATTGGTTAAAGGCGCCTTGGACACAATGGAGTGCGCATCGCCGCTAGTCTTGGAGAGTAGATGAAACAATCTCTCCACGGGCGTGAGGCGCGAATTTTGGATATAAATCGCCGTGAACAAATCCCTAAACGTGGGCCAGCGAAGGTAGTCTAGATTCTGGATTCTAGTTCAGTTGCGGCGGTCGTACTGTCAGCGGACTCAGAAATAAGATCGGAGCAGCTTTCGTAGCTTTTCTCCACCTTTTCCCAAAAAACACGGATTTGGTCCAAATGGAGTTTGCACATGGACGGGGACAGATTTGTAGCTTCTGAGGTGCCTGGAGTGTGGATGTGCGCCTCAAAGTGGCTCACACGATCCGTGGTGGCAATAAATTTCCTCAAGGCTATATCGACGGCGGATTGAGCCATTTTTGTAGTCGACCGAGTGACCCTTGACGAAGGACCTGCGCTGATATCTAAGGACTTTTCGCTACTCGCCCTGTGTTGGCCAACTGTGGACGTTGATTTCGGCTGAGAGGACCGGGGAGATGCGGACTTGGATCTGTCTAGACGAATTAATGGAATCGGATGAGGTTTCTTATCCTCTCCTATTGGCATCGGAAAAAATGAATATTAAAAGAGGCGGTGCCACTGGACCTCGTGAAACCACGATTCAAAAACCAATTGACCGTTACAGAATATGTATGAAGAAATTAATGTTCCAAATTTAACGTTGACTTGGATACGCGACACCGAGTGGAACAAAGGGAAACGGGTTGAACGCCGGGAAGAAATTAGCGAACTCCTGGGAAATACTGACCAACTCCGTGAGAGTATGGTGACTATGCGGTATCCGTTGCGTAGCGTTAGTATGAAGAAGAAAATACCCAAACGAACTGGAAGCAAGCGACAAGGCGAAGATTTGTAGCAGGTGAAAGACCGACCGGAATGTGTTTTGGTACGGATTAAATAAGATAATAAATTGTGTGCAGATATGTGTATATAATGTGTATATAATAATCAATTGTGTGCAGATTTGTGTATATAATGTGTATATAATAATAAATTGTGTGCAGATTTTTGTATATAATGCGCAGCTCGGAGTTTCTGGCTCGATATTTCTTTAGTTAATAATTTAAAAAATTAATTAAACTCTGTTATATTTCAAGGTAAGGTTAATTCGATAATAAACTAATAATTAAAAAACAATTATTAATTTACTTCCTTGTTTCGGACTGGATTTAATTTTATCAAATTATTGTTTTGGACTGGATTTAATTTTATCAAATTATTATTCAATTTATTTACTTCGGTTACTAATATTATTACGTTGATTAATTTCAATGTGGACGGAATATTGTAAAAGATTGAATTAATAATAAATTTTATTTTATTGTTATCGACCTTTTAATTTTTTGTTCAAAAAGAATGACTATTGGGACACTGTGCTGGCAAATGCTCTCATATGAGTGTGCCGATATATGTACGTACATACATATGCATGTACGGCAGCCGCTGGACCAAACGGAAAAAATAAGACACAGGCGAACAGGTGGAATTAGTTTACTGGATTTTATTTATTTAATTCGAATCGGAATATTATTAATTTGTTGATTACTTGTAATGTCGACGGAATATTGTAAATGATGGAATTAGTAATACGGAATTTTATTTTACTGATGTTGACCTTTTAATTTTGGTCTCCAAAAAATGACTACTGGGACACGGTGCAGGCAAATGCAACGGTCTTATGTATGTGAATGTATGTGTGTGTAACGGCAGCAGCTGGACAAGACGGAAAAATATAACACACAGGCGGACACAGGTGAAATGGACTGTAATGGACTGTCGGCAATGTGTTCTCTTGTTTTTTTTCTTTATGATATTGCCCGTCCGGCAATGCCCACGGCCCACTGTATGCTTCGGATGGTATGGGTGTGTATGTATGGCTGGGCGAAAAAAAACCCAAGCCGGCGAACCCAAGAGCACAGCAACAACAACAATTGCACTGCCGCTGCTGATGCCGATGCTAAGAGAGATGATGGATATATGTACGTATATGTACATGTATAAATGCACAGACAATTATGAACAGCGTTGTTGGTTTGGTTTCAGAATTTTAATATGTATTTTAATGTATTTAATATTGTACAATGGCGAAAGAGGAAAATTTGCAGTGGACTGTATTTATGTATGTAATATATATCGATGTAGATAAATGTAGAAAAAATGTATAATTCCCGCGGAGACGAACAAATACATATGTACGGAGGAATGCACTTTTTATTTTATTTTGCAGTTGCGGAATATGTACATAAATATTTGTATGGCGAAAAGGTAGCAGACGGGATGTGCGAATTTATATGGGAGTTAGGAAAATTTGCAGTGGGCTGGATTTAATGCAATTAAATGTACATAGGAAAAAAATGTATTAATTCCCGCGGAGTCGGAGAAAATATGTATGTAAGTATTGTAGGAATGGACTTATGTATGTATGTATGTACACAGGCCGTTTATGCTGTTGATGTACATACGCCAAAAGACTGAGGAAGATGGCGGCGAGAAAGAGGAGACGGCGTTGGAAAATGGACAAAGTAAAACTCCCAAGTTGCCGTAATGTCGGAGACTCGGACTCGGAGTTGACAGGGAAATCTTGCAGCAGTCTGAGCGAAATTGGATATTCGAACAGCTGCTGAAGACCGGCACTTTGGGCTGAAGGGATGGAGTCTCGTACTTATCTTATTTTTCCTGACGAAGAAATCACCGGAGCTGCTGGTGTGTGGCTGATCCGGCTCTGATGGACCAATGCTTTGGAGGGGGGTGGCTTCCTTCAACGGGAAAAAATAAGTCCGGGAAAAAACAGAAGTCCGATGGTGGTGGCGTCTCGACGCAGTCGAAATTAAGACGATGAAAGAAATAAGTAGGCACGGGGGCGTCGATTCACACTTCACTTTTATTCTGTGACTTCAGTTTGATGACTAAACATGCTAGCTTACATACTAGAAACCCGAACTCCCGCCTGCATAACATAAGGAGAGCGGGAGAACCAACGGTCGGACGCGAGCAGTCCCGAAGTTCGCCTAGCGACGGAGAGCGATCACTGCAGCGGCAAAGCAGCGAGGAAAGCTCTGAGAGCAGCGGGGGTACAGTGGCCCTTGGCCTGAACAGACACCACCTTCTCCTCGGAGAGGGTCCTCCGCGCGGTACCTCCTGGAAACGTACTACGGTACGGCTAATGTGAGCGGCAATTCCCTGTGAATCCTCCATCCTATAACTCCTTTGAATCCACCTCCTTACCGAGACCTGGGTAAGTCTTAAAACGGCCTCCCCTCAAGCCAGGCGTGTTACGCGACCCGTGCCCGCTGGCTTTTGGTTCGCAGCTGAGGGGTTAATCCAGCTGTGTCTGAACGGAGCCTTCTCAGGGCCGGGCAACCCTGGGTCGTAAGATGCCTTGCCGCGGCTTAGGGGCGAAGCCACGGTCGACCACCTTCAAAGCCCCAAACCCCTCGGGCCCGCCGCGCTCGCCTCGTCGAGCAACGCGGGCGTTTATGAACATGGATACTACAAAAAAATCCGCTTCGGACCTCGTGGGGGAGGTAAAACCCCAAAAAATTGACGACATCGACAAAGATGAGTTGTTGCGCTCGGATGATGAGACGCTGACTCCGTCGAGTTCGGTGGGGAATGCTAAGTCGAGCACTCCCCAAACGCAACAACAGCAGCAAACAAACAGCACCAAGGCGAGCCACGCCAAGGTGAAGGGTAACGACCAGACAAAGTCGTTTTCCCACCAGCAGAAGAAAGCGCAGGCCAGCAAGGCCCGCTTCATTTTGGCAAAGATAGCCAAGAATGAGGCAGAGGGCAAAGCGGACCAGCGCGATTTACGAGACAAAGCCCGATTCCAGGCTGTGATCGCGGACTTCGAGGCTTATGAGAGGGAGCACCCGGAAGCGTTCCAGCAGCCCCAATCGAAGCGCAACCGCTCACACGAAGTGAGTGAGACCGCTCCGAAAAGGGGCAAAGGACGCCAAAGGTGTTGCCAGAGCTACGTCTTTCGTCAAGCCGGCGAAGAAATTCAGCGAGGTGGCTAGAGACAGCCTAGCCATGGCACTGGTGGACGAGCTCAATGACGATGGGCGCCTGCTGTCGGAGAAGTGGGATGAGGTCGAGACCAGATTGTCTGAGATGGTATCAGACAAGATACTAGCTGAGCCAGCTGGTTCGACACCATCCTTCGACTCCTCAGACATGGTTCGAGGGCACCGGGTGATCAGGTGCGACGATGAGTCCTCGAAGGAGTTCCTGGCGGAGTGCGTCGCTAAGATTAGCGGCGCCTGGAAGGGGCTTAGCCTAAAGCTCGTCCCCGCCACGGATATCCCGAGAAGGCCCAGAGCTCGCATCTGGTTGCCTAAGGGACTCTCGAACCACGACAGGGTGCTCAAGACTCTGAGAGCCCTAAATCAGGATGTCGACATGGCAGACTGGGCCATCTTGAAGGCGGAGCGAGAGATGAGGACAAGCCAGCCGTACTTGTTCCTCATCAACAAGCAATGCCTTCCACAGCTGGAGAAGACCGACTACAAGGTTCGGTACGGGGTCAGGAAGGCAAAGATAAAGGTTTTCCTAACCGAGCCGGATGATAACCTCGAGGACGAAGTCGACGATACCAAGCAGCTGATGGACGACTTGGTTATCGACGACGACACCCCCAATACCACGCCGCAATAAATGCCGACAGTCGTACAGGTCAACCTGAAGCGTAGCTCGCACGCTTCAGCGAATCTGGCAGTCCTCCTCCGAGAAGAGGACATCGACATCGGCTTACTACAAGAGCCATGGACCAGGGACGGACAAATCTCTGGCATGGCCATTAAAGGATACACAACATTATACACAAACTCGACAGGTAGGCCGAGGGCGGGTATAATCATTTAAAACAACCTTAACGCTCTTCTACATCCCAATCTTAGCAACTCAGACCTAGCAGTGGCCAGGCTTGAAGCAGCGGACGGGACAGCCTTACTCAAAGCCTTCGGATACATGGCCCATGATGAGCCAGCACCACCTGAGGCGTTCATCAAGGTGATGCAATGGGCCGAGGAGACCAAAACGACGCTCATCCTCGGGTGCGATGCCAACGCCAGCCACACACTATGGGGAAGTAAGGAAACTAACGAAAGGGGTGAGTCTCTTTTCGAACATATTATCTGTCGTGACGTAACTATATGTTACAGAGGTGAAACGCCCACCTTCATTTTTCCGAGTACTAACTTTTTTTCAGACCATAGATATATATTCTTTGAGATCTCGATGCCGACTAGAGAAACGGCCCCGAAGCGCAACCCCCGTAACACAGACTGGAACAAATACGAAAAGATTGTACAGTCAAAGATAAAAAATAGGAGGATCAAGGTCCGATCCATCCCAGAAATAATAGACAAGGAAGTCGAGGACTTCACGAATATTCTCAACAACGCATACGAAGAGTCGTGCAGACTAACGTACTCTAAGAAGACATACCCGAAATGGTGGAACAAAGAGCTTAGCGAGCTCAGGAAAAAGGCAAGAAAAGCCTTCAATACAAGTTACGGCACCAAAAACTGGCAGCCGTATAAGGAAATACAAAAAGAATACAAGAAAGAGATATACGCAGCCAAGAAAGACTCCTGGAGCAGGTATTGCGAATCGCTAGAAGGAATCAAAGACACGGCTAGGTTGAGCAAAATTCTAGCCAAGGGGCATACAAGCCCCACTCTCATAAACAGACCTGACGGTACAGGAAGTACGTCAGCAGAGGAGACACTGGAGATCCTGCTGGACACACACTTCCCAGGTAACCAGAAAGAAGAAACGAGTACAGTGGAAAGACAACAGGAGGAACAACAGCTAAGAGTCGAAGACATCGTCACCATGGAAAGAATCCAATGGGCGGTAGACTCTTTCGATAAGTACAAAAGTCCGGGACCGGACGGAATCATACCAGCAACAGGAAGTAGTGGGATACATAGAAAAGGCACTGGTCTACAAAAACTACACATTGGCCACCTTCTTAGACATAGAAGGCGCCTTCAATAACGTAAACGCAGATTCCATCCTGAGCTCCCGCATCAGGATTGGATCGGCGCAATGCTAACGAGCAGAAGGATAACAGCCGAACTTAGTGGCACTCATCCCACGAGATACGTGAAGAGGGGCACACCTCAGGGAGGAGTTCTGTCTCCACTGCTGTGGCTGATTAACATGGACGACATATTGAGAGAACTCAATAGCGAAGGAGTAAAAGTGGTAGCATACGCAGACGACGTAGTTCTACTCGCTTCAGGACCATCCCAGACGTCATCAGGGAACTAATGACAAGGGCGATGAAAAAACTCAACCAATGGGCAAAAGCCTGTGGGTTGGTCATAAACCCAAGCAAAACGGAACTTATGCTTTTTACAAAGAGAACAAAGATCCCCAGATTCAGTAAACCGAAGATAGACGGTACAGAGCTAGAGCTGTCACAACAAGCCAAGTATCTAGGAGTGATACTGGATACAAAGCTATCATGGAAACAAAACATCAACGAAAGAGTAAAGAAAGCAAGCATAGCATTCTACTCCTGTAGGAAGATGTTCGGGAAAAACTGGGGCATCAACCCCAAGACAATAATATGGCTCACCACAGCGGTTGTAAGACCCATACTCACATACATAGCACTAGTATAGTGGCCAGCACTAACTAGGGCATACAACATCCAGAAACTTACAAGGATACAAAGATCGGCATGCGCAGGTGCAACGGGAGCACTTAGATCGTGCCCCGCAGCAGCGCTGAATGCCATTCTAAACATATTAGCGATAGAACATTTCATAAGGAACACAGCAGCCCAAAGCGCGGTACGACTGAAGGCAAGCCAGAGCTGGAAGAACTACCACACTGGGCACTGTAAGATCCTGAACGAGATAAACGATCGGCTAACAGTAAATACCGACTACATGACAACCGAGATGCGGTTCGGCAATGCATATACTACAAAATATCCAACAAGAGAAGATTGGAGAAAAGGGAGTGTAACCGAGCCAGATGAGGTATCACTCTACACCGATGGCTCAAAAATGAGCGGCGGGGTAGGGGCCGGAATCTTTGCCGAAACCTGGGGGACAGAAGAGTCCTTCCACCTCCCAGGGTCAGCAACAGTGTTCCAGGCGGAGGTCCTCGGATATCAAGCACAGTGCACGCAGATCTACCATGAGGATAACAGGGACAAGACCAGCCGACTCGCCGCGACTACAACTGACCTGTTATTAGAGTATCCGCAGGATGTTCAATTGGCAAAGTTTAGCTTTTATAAGCTCTTCAAAACGGAGCTTAGCAACAAGTCGGAGTGGACCAACATGTCTACCACCTACGATGTGAAACCACATGCTATTAGATGGTACACTGACGGCTCACTAACAGAGGATGGTGCGGGTGCGGGTGTCTGTGGACCCCGACTCAAATATCACGAACCTCTAGGGAAATTCGCCAGTATCTTCCAAGCGGAGGTACACGCGATAGAGAGATGTGCCTCGTTCAATATTGAGCGGGGTTACAATCGGAGAGACATAGCCATTTTCTCAGATAGTCAGGCAGCAATCAGAGCACTCATTGCACATAAGATTGTTTCCAGACTAGTATGGCAATGTATAGGAACACTCAATGAGTTGGGTGTGAACAATAAAGTAACCATATACTGGGTACCAGGGCATGCGGGGATCCCCGGCAATGAAGTGGCCGACATAATGACTAGAAAGGGGGCAATACGCCCTTCTATGGTCCGGAGCCCTTCTGTGGACTAGGGCCAGGAGTCATCAGCCAGAGCAGTCGTGTGGATCTCATGACTGCCTGCGATGACTTCTGGCGGTCGTCGAAAGGGCAAGGCAGAGTAAACGTCTGCTAGGTAGCTACAATAGCAAGAGAACCAAGGACTGTTTGGAGTTGAGCAAAGGATTTCTCCGAATAGTCACGGATTTTCTGACCGGGCACTTCAGACTGAGCAAGCATCTGTACAATCTCAAGTTAGGGGAGGACAGTCTTTGCAGACTTTGTCTGGAAGGAGACGAGACTCCGGAACACCTACTTGAGGAGTGCCCGGCTATCAGTCGGTTGAGGTTGGCTCATTTGGGGGGCCTTACCACACAGGAAATGAGGGCTCTTCGCCCAGGCGACATCATCGCATTCTTGCGATCGATTGAACTTTTCGAAGAGCTATAGCTCATACACTTGGACGAGGGCACAATAGACCCTAGTGGTCGCAGTGTACTAACCTCTCGTAAATTATTACTACTAAATTCTTAAAAGGATTCTTCATAAATTTCATAGCTTTGTTTTTCTATGTATTTTCCCTAGGCTCTTCGTTGCCTATAGCTTGCAGTACTTTAACACTTGTGTCTTTGTTAATTCCTTATAACTTTATTTCATGATCGAGTAGCCGTGTCTTAACGAAGTCTAATGTTAAATTGCTCTCGGTAAGACTTTCTATGGCTTTTATTACCCCTTCATAGTTAGTCGAAAGTGTATTAAGCAGATGAGATACTATGTTCATTTCGTCCAACTTGGCTCCAGCCGCATCTAACTCAGTTATCAGATCATCAAATAAATGAAAATGGTTTCCTAGCTGAGTATCGCCTTTTAATTTTAAAGAGAATAATTGCTTGCGTAGTGACATTTGTTCACGCCAGAAGGGCGTTTATTTTCCGGAGGCAGTGTGAACCCTTTACACTCGCTCTCTCTCTTCCTCTTCCACTGCACTTTCGTGCAGAGAGCTTCTAATCCGCTCTTCCTAAGCTAGTTTTAAGCCTTCTTTAGTTTAGTACCAATTTACCATTCTACTAATAAAGACCTCAAACGCACGTCGCGTAATACCCCGAAGTTCTTCCGTATTTTACTTATCGAGTGTTCCAGGTTAAAGCCATCCCCCTCCGAACAACAGTTGAGATGCCAAACTTTTACGCTCATAAATAGAATCCAATTTTTCAAAAATCTGCTTTGCCGTATTTTCATTGTTGGCAAATTTTAGGAAAGAATCACTCAAATATTCTATTATGGTCCCCTTTGCATTTCTTTCTGCCCGTTTTACTGCCTCGCTTATTTCTGTTTGTTTTTTATCAATTACATTTAACAAATCGTTTTCCTCTAACAGTGCCCTTTCCGGAACTTCCATATTGAATATTTTTCACCGTTAAACGGTTTTATGTTCCGGTTTCCTTTATTCATGTCTTTCCTTTTCTTTCCTTGACTATTAACTACGCGTTGTCGCTTTGATAAAACTAACTGTTCATTTTTTTTCTTCTTTGTTTCTCCGATTGCTTCTTAGAATCATTTTTCGTTGCTGTACTGCTTTTAAACCTTATTTATAACCAAAATTGTTTGCCGTTTTTGTGTATCGTGATACATACATATGTATGTATTTCGTAAAACTTGTATGCATTGGTGTTCAATAAATATTCGATCTTTAAATAAGAAAATTCACTTTTTACTTATTTTATTTTTTCTTATTTGCACAATAAAATAATTTCACTGCTTGGCTGAAAATGTGACTGGGCCCATAACCTATTGAATTTAATAAAATAATACACGTTTACGTATATTATAAGCCAGCACATCAACCAAACTGTGGGTCGGACCGACCATTCAGCCAGATCTTTATACACTACTCCTGCGTTTTCGGATACATCGCTATGCCATCACTGCTGATATGGTCAAGATCAACATGTTTGCCGAGGATCGCAGATTCCAATACATTCTTTGGAGAACGTCGCCATCGCAACCATTGAGCACCTTCGAATTGAATACGGTAACTTATGGCACAGCGGCTGCACCGTATCTAGCCATACGCAGTTTGTCATATCTAGCCGACAAATTCATGGACAAATTGGAGATTGGAGCTAAAGCCATCAAATCGTCTTTCTATGTGGATGACTTCCTAGGTGGAGCGGATACGGTAGAGGAGCTACATCAAATCAAAAGGGAAGTTACAGCGATTATACTGGTTGACCAATTAGAACTCGCAAAATGGCATTCAAATCACTGCAAGTTTGTCAATGACGCTACAGTCAAACATTTGCAGTTGGACAACGAAATGCTAACCAGCACGCTTGGCCTAAAATGGGACCAAGTACGGGACACATTCATGTTCTCGTTCTCGCCAAGAGTCGATTCGGACTACGTCACCAAGCGCTCGATTTTGGCCATAGCCTCTTCGCTGTTTGATCCGTTGGGATTAGTTACTCCCATCATCATAGTGGCAAAAATTATCCTCCAGGAGCTGTGGCTCCTAAAACTACATTGGGACGAGTCAGTACCCCAAGGCATTCATACAGCTTGGATGTCCCTGCTTGCATCGCTTTCGTCGTTGGAGTCCTGTAGCAATACCACGATATTGCCTCCAATCAGCGATACACACCTTTCAGATACACGGCTTTTGTGACGCCTCCATTCGAGCGTATGGATGTTGCATCTATGCTCGCACAATCGGATCAGATGGGCTAACCAAGGTACAGCTAATCACATCGAAGTCCAGAGTTGCTCCCACCAAGAAGCTCTCTCTGCCGAAATTAGAACTGTGTGGAGCACATTTGTAAGCACAGCTCTACAAAAAAATCATTAGAATCTTCACTGACACTGACTTCTTATGGTGCGATTCTCAAATTGTTCTACATTGGAATCGCCAACACTCGGCCACCTTATCAACCTTTGTCGGCAATCGAATTGCTGAAATTCAAGAACTCACGTCAGATTGCCACTGGTGACATGTTCCTACTCACTGCAACCCGGCTGATATCTTGTCCAGGGGCTGCACTATTACCGAGTTGGAACAATCGATATGGTTCGAGGGACCTGAGTTTCTAGGCCAAGATCATCAACATTGGCCAAAGGACAGTCGAGACAACAGTGACATTGATATGGAAACTGTCCAACTGGAGAAGAGAAAATCATCCTTTGCCGTACACACGACTACTAATCAACTGCTTGAAGGAATCTACAAGATCAGTTCGCATCATCGCTGCCTACTAGTTATCGCTTGGATGTACAGATTTACTCAGCGCTGCCGTAAACTAACGCCATTCCAATCACCTTCGCCGACGCCAGCAGAACTGATGCGGGCGCTACATTGCATCGTCTGGAATATTCAAACTATTCACTTCGCTCAAGAGATGTCCTCGGTCCTGAAGGGCCATCCGATTCGCACTAACCTTAAAAATCTTAGTCTCTTCCTCCAGGTTACAGACGGCTTCCAACTGCTAAAGGTCGGAGGGCGCCTGGAGCTAGCCGACTACCCAGAAACCCAAAAGCATCCTGTCCTGCTGCCAGCTAAGGATCCATTTGTGCCACAGTTCGCTCGCCATCTTCATCTACAGAACTATCACGCCGGGCCACGGACACTCATCGCTTTAATTAGAAAACAGTTCTGGATAGTGAATGCAAGGGACTTGGCGCGACAAGTCGTTCGCTCATGTATACATTGTCGCCGTTATCGACCAACTCTCGAAAGGCAGCTAATGGGCCAACTGCCTAAAGAGCGGATCACACCATCTAGGCCATTTTCAAGATGCGGAATAGACTTTTGCGGACCAATCAACGTCTATTTGCGCATCCGGGGTAAGCCGCCCACCAAGGCCTACCTAGCCGTCTTCGTTTGCTTTGCCACGAAGGCGATACATGTCGAAGTGGTATCGGATCTCACGTCGGATAGATTCATTGCATCACTAAAGCGTTTTATTGCCCGAAGCGGACTTCCCTCGGACATATTCTGTGACAACGCTACAAATTTCGCAGGAGCTAACAACAAGCTCGAATCGTTGAAGCAGTTTTTGTTTAAAGACGAAACAACAAAATCGATCCACATTTTCTGTCGCTCAGAGTTCATTAACTTCCACTTTATTTCACCCAGGGCTCCACACTTCGGGGGCATATGGGGAGCTGCAGTAAAAAGTGTCAAGGGACTACTCAATCGCACTCTTCGAGACACCAGATTAACCTTCGAGGAGTTAGCCACTGCAGCTGCTGACGTCGAGGCGATCCTGAACTCTCGCCCGTTAACGCCGCTCTCATCAGACCCAAACGACCTGGCCGCTCTCACGCCTGGCCACTTCTTCCACCAATCGACGACAACCTGGACAAGTTGGATCGATGGAAAAGGGTCAGCGCACTCAAACATCACATCTGGAGTCGCTGGAGCCACGAGTAGATCAACGAGCTCCAAGTTCGCACAACCTGGACGAAGACTTCACCAAATTTGGCTGTCAACGACATGATCATCGTTCACGAGGATAATCTTCCCCCACAACGGTGGCTTCTTGGGCGCATAGTCAGCACGATCGCAGGAGCGGACAACATCGTGCGTGTAGCCGACGTACGCACTGCCAAGGGAATCATCCGCCGCCCTATACGGAAACTCGCCTTATTACCTGTCTCTTGAAAGTCAATCGCATACTTTCAAGGGGGCCGGTATGTTGGGTCAAAACCCAATTAGAATAATTTTGTATATTTGAATTCCGCGCTTTTTGAATGTTGTTAACATAACAGCTGTTGCACTAGGCTGCCAACTCGTACTAGCGAACGAGTGGCAGATAGGAATGAGAAAAAAAGAGAATAGAACACAGGAGATGAAAAATTGAAGTTGAAGAAATAGCCACGAAGAGTTTAAGTGAGGAGAAATAATCAAGAATTGTCATTAAAATTTAACTATTAAACTAGCACCATCCGACTTATTATTTATACTCAAGAAAAAGCTCTTGTTTTTACACCAACTATATCTATTACACCTGATATACCACTTAGTACAAGCGTACAACTACCTGATTGTGATACAAAGCACCCGTTTAGTCGGAGTCGATCTGAACAACGGCTTCTCTCGTATAGACAAGAATGCAAGATGGAAAAGCAAGCTCTCTTTCGTCTATCGTTAATAATACCCAGGACTGCAGACCCTACGCCGAAGTGTCAGTCTTAGGGAAGCGAGTAGTGGGACTAATGGATACAGGAGCATCCGTCAGTTCTGTTGGTGGAGCGTTAGCCACTGACATAGTCAATAACCATAACACCTACAAGCCAATACATGCTAGTGTCAGTACGGCAGATGGCAAGAAGCAGCCCATTGTCGGTCGTATTATCACTTCCATTTCCTTCAGAGGCGAGTCGAAGCTTCTTCGCTTGTGGATAGTCCCAACTTTATCTCAGGATTTATGTCTGGGAATAGATTTTTGGAGATTGATACAGCTAGTGGTAAACCCATTAAACAGAGACACTATCCTGTATCCCCTGCAATTGAACAGTTAATGTACACTGAATTGGATAGAATGCTTTCACTTGGAGTCATAGAAGAATCTGATGGTTCTTGGTCGTCACCGGCCGTTCTGGTACGTAAACCCGGAAAGGTTCGACTATGTGTCGACTGCAGAAAACTTCATGAGGTAACCGTTAAGAACTCCTATCCGATGCACCTAAGCCGCCTTCCTAGAGCTGAATTCATATCTAGTATCGACCTAAAGGATGCCTACTGGCAAATTCCCTTAGTGGAAAGTGCCAGAGACAAAACTGCCTTCACCGTTCCAGGCAAGCCTTTTTTATAGATTCACTGTAATGCCCTTCGTCCTAGCGAATGCCCCTTAAACCAAGTGTAAACTCATGGATAAAGTCATTCCGCCTTCACTAAGGAACGAAGTCTTCTTTTATCTCGATGACCTGTAGGTGGTGTCATCTTCATTTGATAAACATCTGTCAGTCATAGCAGAAGTATCTAACAGACTAGCGCAGGCCGGTCTAACTATTAATGTGGGAAAATCCCATTTTTGTCGAAAAGAGGTCAAGCACCTGGGTCATGTAATCGGACACGGAACAATTCAAACTTATCCGGAAAAAGTGGAAGCTATTAAAGAATTCCCAGTTCCGCGCTCAGTAAAACATGTCCGAAGGTTTCTTGGTCTTACTGGATGGTATCATAAATTCGTGCATAATTATGCTGGCGTGGCCTCTCCGATAACAGATACGCTAAATCTAAAGCGAAAGTTTGAATGGACCGCAGACGCTCAGAGAGCATTTGAGCTACTCAAGCAATTATTGTGCGAAAGTCCGGTCTTACATAGTCCCTACTTTAGTAAGCCCTTTGCTATCCACTGCGATGCTAGTCATACCGGTTGGCGGCGTGTTTATGCAAACAGACAGCGAGGGTAATGAAGTTCCAATTGCGTATATGTCACGCAAATTAAATCAAAGCCAACGTAACTATTCTGTTACTGAAAAAGAGTGTCTTGCCGCCGTTATGTGTGTAAAGAAGTTTAGATCGTATGTGGAAGGGCAAGAATTCTCTATCATTACTGACCATGCTTCTCTGGAGTGGTTGATGTCACAGCCTGACTTAGGATCAAGATTAGGGCGTTGGTCAGGAAAACTTGGAAGGTATACGTTTAAGATTCTCCACAGAAAGGGATCGCAAAACGTAGTGCCTGACGCACTGTCCAGAGTCTTCACTGAAGATCTGTCCGCCATTCAAATGGATACATTTGTGAACTTGGAGTCCGAACATTTAAAGGATGCAAAGTATCTGGAAGCCAAGGAAAAAATTCGACAAAATTCCTTGAAATTACCAGATGTGAAAGTAATAGACCAATTTATTTATCGTCGAATGGAGCACGCAACAGGTGACAAGATTGCAGACGACTTATGCTGCAATCTGCACAAGTTCTAAAATTATGTCACGAGCATCCACTCTCTGCGCACAGTGGTGTTATTAAAACACTGGAGCGTATAAGGCGCTATTATTATTGGCCAAACCTTGTAGCTGATGTAAGAGAGTTCATTAACAACTGCATTCTCTGTAAATGTAGCAAACACGCGAATTATACATTGCGACCTGTTATGGGAAAGCCAACGGAAACTGTAAGGTTCCTTCAGAAACTATATATTGATTTTTTGGGCCCATATCCCCGTAGCAAGTCCGGGAATATTGGTATTTGGTTGTCTTAGACCATTTTTCGAAATTTCCGTTTCTAAAACCCGTAAAGAAGTTTACCGCTGAGGCTATAATTCCATTCATGGAAGAAGAACCTTTCCACTGCTTTGGAGTCCTGGAAGTAGTTCTGTCTGACAATGGGGTTCAATTCAAATCGCAGAAATTTAATGCGTTACTGCAGAAGTATCAGGTGCAACATACGTATACAGCTATTTATGCCCCGCAGGCAAATGCCGCCGAGCGTGTGAATAGATCGGTGTTAGCTGCCATAAAGTCCTACATTAGCAGCGACCAAACTAATTAGGATAACGCAATGCCATATTGTGTGTTCTCTGCGTTGAAGCCTTTATTCAGCCATTAATAGCAGACCCTATATTGTAGCATTTGGCCAACAAATGATCACTAGTGGCACTGTTTACCCATTAATTCGGAATCTGAAGTTGCTTGAAGATCAGGATGTCAAATATAATCATGACGACTCCCTTAACTTGATTCGCAAACATGCATTAAGAACAATACAAAAGCAGTACCAGCGAAATGAAAATACTTACAATTTGAGTAGCCGCGAAGTATCATTTCAAGTGGGACAGAAAGTGTTTAGGCGAAATCATCAATTAAGTAATTCCCACATTCAAAAAAGCCCGAATTAGAAAGAAGGTTGGGAATAACTGTTACGACTTAGAGGATATGCAAGGGAATTTCATTGGAAAATACCATGCCAAGGACATTAAACAATGATCACATTGGTAAACACTCTTTGCTCCAAGCGTTTAGCACCCTTAGGTGTTAACACCTACGTGTGGTTTTGTTGAGGGGGAGTGTAATAATTGCGCTTGTCGCTGTATCAGACTAAAAGCACGCATTGGAAATCTAATGCCCTTTAGGGAACTGCTCACGCGTATTAGAAAAAAACTTTAGGTGCGAATAATTAGTAGCTGCAAATAGCTAGAAAACCGCAACATCTGATCGCTGTCAAAATAGCGCAGAGAGGTCCAAAAAGAACCGGAAGAGAAAAACCACTCTTTCAGAGGGTATATAAGACCAACCGCCGCATGCGGCCATCTCTTTTTTTCGCCGAAATTTTCACCAATTGGTCGCACCGTCGAGTGAGCTCCTCTACGTGAGCCAAGGGAAGCAATCGAACACTGGCAGTTTCATCATCATCTACCGGCAGCAGCCGCCCCACAAGCAGCAGTTCCAGCAGCGGAACCTTCAGCAGCGGCAACATCTGCAGCACCATCAGCTGCCCCATTGGCCGCTGCCCCATCGGCAGCCGCCCCAGTAGCCACCGTTGCACACCAGAAGCACCACCAACTGCATCCAGATCAGTGGCCACAGCAGCGTGGCCCAGCAGCCGTCTCGTTGGTAGCAGCCCCATCAGCCGCAGCCATACCGGCAGTGGCATCATCATATCGGCCGCTCCAGCAGCAGCAGCCCTAATGGCAGCTCCAGCAGCAGCCCTACCGGCAGCTCCAGCAGCAGCCCTACCGGCAGCTCCAACAGCAGCAGCCCTACCGGTAGCTCCAACAGCAGCAGCCCTATCTGCAGCGCCACCGGCAGCCGCCCTACCGGCAGCTCCAGCAGTAGCAGCCCTATCGGCAGCTCAGCAGCAGCAGCCCTATCGGCAGCTCCAGCAGCAGCAGTTTCATCCGGCAGCAGCCTCATCGGGCGCTCCAGCAGCAGCAGCTCCAGCAGAGGAAGCATCGGAAGCAGCAACATCAGCAGCGGGAGCCGCAGAAGCAGCAGCATATATTATTTTTGGTTATTAAAATGTGTATCGGCAGGCCAATAGTGAATTTTTTGTGATTCGGAAAAATAGAGCCAACCAACAAAACTAGCAATACACTGAGAAAAGTTTCGTGTCGTGTCGGCAGGGCAAATCCCAAATGCAGAGTTAGGCATATTCCACTTACATATTAACTTAACAAAGTGAAAAGTTAAAAGTGCGAAATTAGCAGACGGTCAAAATTATAGGCTAGGTTAGGTTAGGTTAGGGCGGTGACTAGCCCGGCATAGAGCCGGGCCGTCCACTTGAGCCTAAGGAGGCTCCTTGTGATGCCGCATAGGCTAGATCCCCCGTCCGCTGCAGGAGCTCATGGGCCAATGACCTACGTGAGAGAGGACCAACCCGATCCTTGGATGAACCGGGTTATCTGCCTCGGTGATGTTCCGCTTAGATCGGCGAGATCTAAAAGGGTGAAGAAGCCCAGGTACTGCAGTCTTCGTCTGCTTAGTGCCGGGCAGTGACTGAGGAGGTGGAGAACGGTCTCCTCCTCCTCCTCATCTCTACAGCTTCTGCAGAAGTGGTGCACCCGCAACCTGGACGCATGCGTTCCAAGCAGCCAGTGACCAGTAAGAGCCCTAATGGCAAGGGCGCAGCTTTCCCTGCTTAGTGACAGTAGCTCCTTGGAGCGTTTTGTTGATCGGCGTGGCCAGATCATTCTAGCATGGCGGCAGGAGGTTAGGTTTTCCCATTTCCTGTCCGCGAGAAGGTGGAAGTGCTCCTTGCACAGTAGTCTGCGAGTGGCCAAGGGCATGTCAACTAACTCCCTCTCCGGTTGGAGAGGGGAGGTTGTACCCTGCCGGGCCAGCTCATCGGCAGCGCAGTTACCCTCGATGTCCCTATGTCCTGGGACCCAGATGAGGTGGAGGTCGTACTGCTCCGCCATCTCGTGAAGAGATTTGCGGCAGTCGTTGATGGTCTTCGTGTTTGAAGAGATAGCTTCGAGTGACTTCAGGGCAGCCTGACTGTCCGAGAATATGCAAATAGAGGCGCCAGCCCCGATTGAGGGGAGCTGATGAAGGGCCTCTTTGATGGCGTAAACTTCCGCCTGAAAGACGCTACAGTGGTCGGGTAGCCTAAAAGAGACGCTTAATCCCAGGTGTTCAGAGAATATACCTCCTCCCACCCGGCCGTCCAATTTAGAGCCATCCGTATAAATGTGAAGGGACCCTAGTGGTCCAGGTGGTCCTTGATTCCATTCCGTTCTATCGGGAATGGAAACTTGGAAGGGTGTGATTGGGTGTTCCGCGGGGACACAGTAGTCAGTGTTCCCCTCAATAAGGTGTGAAGCAGAGTCGAGATTCGTGTGTCCGAAACTCGTCCTTCTCCACAAACCCGCGCCATTCAGCCTTAGTGCTGAGAGTGCCGCGGTCATCTCTCCCATTATTTCAATTGGGAGGATGTCCAGGAGAACGTCCAAGGCGTCTCCAGGAGTCGTGCGCAGGCCGCCTGTCATACAGATCTCCGCCATGCGTTGGATTTTCCTAAGCTTGCCCAGGCAGGTGGACCGCTTTAGAGCTGGCCACCAGATTGCCACTCCATAAAGGAGTATCGGGCGGATAATGGCCGTGTACAGCCAACGGACTATTCTTGGGGTCATTCCCCATTTTAGCCCGATAGCCTTACGGCAGGTATAGAGCGCGATTGTGGCCTTTTTGGCCCTTTCGTCCGTGTAAAGGGACCAATCGAGTTTCCTGTCTAAGATGAGACCAAGATACTTGGCCTGATATTTAAGGGGTAGGGGCAGCCCGCAGAGCTTGGGGGGTACCATATTGGGGATTTTGTATTTCCTGGTAAAAAGGACTAGTTCAGTCTTCGCTGGGTTTACACCCAGTCCGCATCTGGCAGTCCAATCCGCCAGAAACCGAAGGCTGTTGCTCATCCTATCGCAAAGGGTTTGCGGGAATTTTCCCGTGAACGCCAAGGCAACATCGTCCGCATAGGCCACAACTCGACAGCCACACATTCTATAGGAGAGGGGAGAGGACTCCGCCTTGGGGTGTGCCTCTGTTGACTTGTCTGGAGATGGTTGACCCCCCTAGTGTTGCCTCAACCGTTCTGCTGCGCAGTATCCGGTCAATGAGACCCACTGTGTGTTGATCAATCCCCAGCTTAGTCAGTGCCGTCGTGATTGAGCCTGGAAGGATGTTGTTGAAAGCGCCCTCAATATCTAGGAAGGCGACAAGTGTGAACTCCTTTTCGTGGAGCGATTTTTCTATTAAAGTGATAAGCGAATGGAGTGCTGTCTCTGTCGATCTGCCTCTCCTATACGCATGTTGGCATCCAGATAGGGATGATTGGGGAATGTTAGTTCTGAGATGCAGACCAATGAGTCTCTCCAACGTCTTGAGTAGAAACGAGGAGAGACTAATCGGTCTGTAGTCCTTCGGCGTGCAATGCGATGGCTTGCCTGCCTTGGGGATGAAGACGACTTTTGAGCGGAGCCATTCACTTGGAATGACCCCTGTGTCGAGAATGATCGAGAAGATCAGTCGAAGCCAGGAAGTGGATAGATCGGCTGCGTAGCTAAGCTGTGCAGGAATGATGCCATCCACCCCTGGGGACTTATATGGGCTGAAACTGTTTATTGCCCAATTGATGTTCCTATCACTAAGAAGGTAGTCCATTTCGGACGGACCCCGCCGTGTCGGGGGGTTAGGCGGACTGCTCTGAGACGAGCTAGCAGGAAAGTGAGCATCCAGGAGAACTCCGAGAGTTTCCTCACTAGAGGTCGTCCAGCTGTCATCAGGACGCTTGACAAAGCCCGGGTTGGTGGGCGTCGTCGATAGGACCTTCCGCAGCCTAGACGCCTCTGAGTAGTCCTGGATTCCTGAGCAAAAGTCGGACCAGGCCCTTCTTTTGGCCTTTCTTAATTCCCTGTTATATAGGGCCAAATTTGTTTTGTATAAGCGCCACGATGCGTCCGTATTGTCGCTCTTGGCTTGGTTGAAGGACTGCCTCGTGGTCTTCTTGAGGCTACCTAATTCTTTGCACCACCACGGTGGCTTCTTCCCAGTCTTCCCCCCATTCTTACTACGGGGACAGGACCTATCCAGAGCCGTGCTACAAGCATCGGTAAAGGTTTTAACAAGGCACTCCAACCCCTCTGGACTGTAGTCCAGGTTGGTTGGGGTTGGAGGGGGTTTTAGGATCTTATTCAACTGGGATCTATATTTCACCCAGTCAGTCCTTCGGGGGTTCGGGGGGGTTGAATCTATCGAAGCCCAGCGTGAATTGGATGTACCTGTGGTCGGAGAAGGAGTGTTTCTCCAGCACCCTCCACGACTTTAGAGTATCCCTAAGAGATTCAGAGAGAAGGGTGATATCTAGTACCTCCCTGCGGTTTTTGATGATGAAGGTGGGTTCGTTCCCCGAGTTTCCCACCAGTAAATTGGATGCAAGGATAAAATCAAAAAGAGACTCACCCCTGTCGTTGGTGTCAGTGCTGCCCCACTGATGGTGATGGGCATTGGCGTCGCACCCGATGATCAAGTCCACGCCCAGCTTTTTGCTGTCCTCGGTGACTTGCCTCAGGGTTGGGGGGACGGGGTCCTGATCGTGCCCCAGGTATGCGGAGCATATCCGGAGGGATCCATTTGGTCTCTCTAGACATGCTGTTAGGAAGTCTTCATTGCTGAAAATAGGAAGCATAAAAAGGGTTAAGTCCTTCTTAGCGAGTATGCAGGCTCGCGTTTTACCTGTTGTAGTGGCCGCGTACAGCCTATAGCCAGCTGCCCTCAGCCCCAGGATTCTGTCGCCACAGATCCAGGGCTCCTGATACGACCTAGGTGCCACCTTCCACCAGGTGGTCGAGTAGAGCAGCGGAAGCTGCCTTACTGTGGTGGAGGTTTATCTGCAGGAATGTCAGAGACATTCTGCTTCTTGACCTCCACCACAGTAATGTCGGCGTCCGAGGTCGGCTCGTCCAGCCCGTCCTCCTCCTCGGACATCCCAACTTCGCGAAGGCCCCTCGCCAGTTCGCTTCCATCGGAGACGTAGCCCTCCAGAATGTCCTCTTCATCGGACAATCCTGGCGCCTCCTCGATATGAGGACCCTCCAGGTCAGGGTCCTCTTTCTTTAGGCCCGGCTTGGTGTCGGCCTTGTAGACGCGCACGGCCACGCTCTCAAAGCCGTACCGAAGTAACCCCCCGTTCTTCGTCAGCACCTCAGCTGTCACCTCATTGAGAGTCAGGACAACCTGGCGCCTCGGACCAACGGCCTCCTCGACCTTGGCTACTCGCCAGTCGGAGGAGGGGAAGTCGGGATTACTCAACTGCAGCAGCTTGAGTATCTTAGCCGGTTCCGCCGGCTTGTGAGACAGCCATGCTCTGGCTCTCGGCTTGCTGGGGATCTTGTCCCAGTCTACCGCTACGAGCTTCGCGCCTGGGTACACTTCACCCAATCCCGCGATCGCTCTCTTGTAGAAGGTGACCGACTCCGCGTCTTCGCATGCGATCACCTTCACGCCTCCTTGATGCCAACCTGCATCCTCACAACGGGGCAGTACACCACCCGACGCCAGCAGCTCCTCCACGAACTTATTGTGCAGTTCCCCAACAATCCAACGCCATCGGTCCCTCGGGATCTGTCCGTCACTGGAGCCCTCGTCCACCACTCCAATCAGGATCTTGCCTTTGGTAACCTCGGCGAAGGACCGCTGGGGCTGCACCCTAGAACGCTTCGGCTGCGGCGGCTGCACCTCCGTAGACCGCTGGCGTTTGGCGGCGCTCCTACCCGCGTCTGTGCTGGTTTGTTGGGCGTTGGGGGCAGCTGCTCTTCCCGCCTTGACAGGCTGGAAGTCCGGCAGTATGCCTTTCGCCCATTTGATAAGACCCGCTTGTTCCGGGTCCGCCTCCATGGCTTTGTTAGCACGCGAAAGGATGAAGGCCGCTTTCCTACGCTCATGGAATTGCGTCTTCTTCTTCCTCTGCTGCTGCTGAGCCGAGCTTCCTGGGTTGGATTTGCCTCTGGAGCCGCCCGCGGTCACGTCGAGGGGCTTGCCCCCGATCACGCCGCTCGGCGGTCCCATTGGCTCACCCTTCCCAGTGGCACCGGTCTTCGGATCGAGGCGCTCCGAGGAGCTCTCCTCTTCCTTCTTGGGCACTCGATCGCTAAGCGTCTTCGAGTTCTCATTGAGGGGGGTGTCCCCAGCCGCCTTTAAGGTTTGGCGTTCACCTACGTTTGCTTTTTTGTTATTGTAATTCATTGTTGTTCCCACGAGTATGCTGGGATGGGGATGGTCCGCCACGGTAGAGCCCGCATACCGTGGTAAGCCTAGTTTAAACTGATGGGTCGGCCGGTCCACCAGAGTTCGCATACTAGAGTCCAAGCACCCCCCGGACACGCATCCCTCGGCATATGCTGTTCCACCTTGGATTGGTGTAATTTTTTGGGCAGGAGTTTTCTTCTCCCCGCCCGACTACCATTCGTCAGCATCCTCAGCAGAGACATGACCTACTGGGACCTGCTTCCAGCCGCCCTCACGGGGAGAGTATAGTCGCACTTCCAACGGTGCGGACAGTTACGGCAGGTGATTTCTCACCCGTTAGTCCCCCTGTCCGCCCGCTGGCTGACGGCCAAATTAAAGGCTAAGAATGCCGAATTTCCCTGTGCACTACGCTCTCGTGAACTGAGAAAAATATGAATTATTAAATGAAGCAAATTCTCTATGGAGCTCTTAACTTTAAATTGGATTTTGAAATCAACCCTTAAAACTAGTATTATAATTTTCTACCCTTAATTCGAAGTGCGAAAGAGCATAATCAAAACAAAAAACTCAAAACTGCACTTATACAGGTACTAGGCTAATGCTGGCAAAAGCTCCATTACGTTTCTGTTTTGTTTCCAGATTTAATTTCAGAATACATAAACGCCGCTTACAGCTCTCAGCAAAAGATCTTTCGACGTGGGATTTGCAGCCGAGTGAGTTATTACAAACCATATTATGTGCATGAGTCGATCGGAGCAAGTGCTCGTCGAAATTATTTGAATAAATGATTATGGCCATAAAGCTTAACGAAATGGAAGCTCTTTAACGCAGGCAAAGCTACCTTTGTTTACGTTTTGAATATATTGCAGTTTGCAGTTACATTCTTTTTATTTTCGATACAAGTCTCTGCACCCTCTAATATTTTTAACTCTACTCTCTTCGCTCGAAATAATATTTCAAATATTATTGTAAATTATCAAACTTATATATTAAACTAAATTTTCGGAATTACAACTGGGAATATTTTGATGATCAAATTATATTGCTTAAATTACAAGGAGATCTATACCTTTTATAATTTTTATAAGATCGCAATGAAGCTGAAAGGAATGTTGAATATGAATTTTTGTAGAATAAATTAAGGAATTGAAAAATTGAATAATCCGTTAAAATTGTTTGAATCCTGAAGTATCAGAATGCCGTTTCCCAATCAAGAGTAACCTTTTGAGGGATTTCTGTTTATTTTCGGTCGAAGCAGAGATCTAGGAAGGGTGGGCGTTTTTCGCAGTTATGCGAGAACAGTAGGAAGGTTCCTGTTGTCAAGATTTTCTGCGTTTCCTTATAGCCAACTTTTCGTTGCGCTGATGAGAATAGTAGTGCCGAACTCTCTCCCCTTTTTTCCCCAATGTTATTAGTACGCGAATTTATTTTGAATAATTATTGTTATCGCCGGAGAGCCTAGCTAGGCAGAACTTGAACTCTCACCCATATAGCCGGAAATGCAAGAGCGTACTCTGCCGTTGCTAACCAACATTCGCTCTCTCTAGACGGCAACGTTAAATGTTACAGATAATAATATTATTTATGGCGCCCAACCAAGTGGGGCCTGATGTTTGCGATAGATTAAATCAAACGTAGTCCCATTTTTATTAAATATTAATATAATTTGTGGTTTTTAGCCAACGCAGATCCCGATGTTTTTGATCAGTTAAAATCAAACATAGATCGTACATTTAATAAAGAATTAACACCGCTAGGTAGCTCTTGCCTTCGCTGGAAAATTAATCTTTATTAAGGCCCTTTGTATAAGGTACTTGATGATGGACTAGTAGCAAGTTTTGTCATCACAGGGGTTATGCAAACGGTCCGTTGCTTATTCAAACTAATAGATGTACATGTTGGGAGCTGACTTATTAGTGGACTAGATCTACACTTAACCGACAAGGTAATCCTATTAGAATGAGTAAGCTACTTCACTCAAACGATATACCCGGTGGGAAGGAACAGTAACAGTGACTCAGAGTACGAACTGCCACCAACGGGAAATCGAATGAGCAACGTTTAGCCAGTACTATTAAATAATGAGGAAAATCAAACCTTTGTAGCAATAGTTATGGGAAAACGAAAATAATGGCAGTATTGAAGCTATCGGCAGGATGATACGGAGGAGATTCAAACAATTAGTTTTATGAATTTAATTTGGTGAAACCCAACATTTGAAAAAAATATATCTAGATAAACAAAAATTATTTTTAATATCGTATAAATAATAACACAAAAATTCGTTAAGATATTCTAATAATACTTATAGTATCTCAACTCAACTTAGTAGCGAAGACGAAAATAGTCAAGATAGGAATAATATTTGTGGGATTTGTGTCAGAAATATTGAGTATCAAGCCCAAGAGTTTCGGACAAGGTGCAAGCATAAGATCCACCTAGTCTGTTTTAATACCCGTCGGGGTGAATAGCTGCAAAATCCAGCACCTTCATTAGCCGAGGAGTTGGCTACAGCGCAGAGAGAAGAGGTAAACATGAGGTTACGATCGCAGGGCGTGGATGAGGCCACACAAGCCGAAGAGGCTCGTACAAGTAGGTCAGCAGAACAAGAAAACACAGCAGCCAGCGCAGATACGTCTTGGAAATTGACGTATCTGCGCTGGCTGCTGGCCGCTGGTTGTTGGCCATATGCAGGAGGGAATAGCTCAATTAAATATATCTTTGACACAAACTATGGCACAAATTAGCCAAATGGCACAAGCCATGTCTCAGTTGCCGGCGGCAATAGAAGGAGGCTTTCGGAGGTTATCGAGTCTGAATGTTCCCTCATCACAACCAACGACAGGGCACCAAATATTTGATCAGCTGTTTCAGATACCCCCTCGCACTTCATTAGGTGCTCAAGCTCCAGAAACGCAGCCTGCAAACACTAGATCGAATACCCTTTTTCCTGGGATCTCCCAGCATTCGATAGAGCTTAGGTCTGACCGAATAAGTCAAATCATATCCAATTGAAAGATACGATTTTCAGGTTCGTCTTCCATGTCTGTAGACGATTTTGAATACAGAGTCGAAGCTCTGGCCAACCAAACATAATAACCTGTTTGAAGGCAGTGCTTTGGAGTGGTTTTGGCGCTATCATAAAAGCGTCTCGCTAGTTACTTGGGATCAATTAAGTACAGCTCTTAAAGCTCAGTTTAAGGATGGTCAGTCAGTTCGTCCATCCGTACGGCGTTGGCTCAAAGAAAACAAAAACCATCGCAAACATTTGATAAGTTTTATGACGAAATACTTACTATCGCTAGTAAACTTTCAATACCAATGACAGAACCAGATTTGTTAGAAGTCTTGAGAGCCAATTTGTTGTCTGAAATACAAGATGAAATATTACACGTCCCGATATTTAGTATCGCTCAGTTGTGTCACATAGTACAAACAAGGGAAAGATTCATGCAGTCTCTAGGAGCAAATAATGTAAAGCCTAGTATTCGGCATGGGAATCGACCGCAAGTCCGCGAGTTAGTCGTCCCTCATAACTCTACTGAGGAAGAGTCAGAACAAGAAGATGAAGTTAAACAGGACATTTCTGCGGTAACTCTTAATTGTTGGAATTGTGGAGCACACGGTCATCGTTATCAAGAGTGTGTCGGGGAAAGAAGAGTTTTCTGCTATGGATGTGGCAAACCCGAAACCTATAAGCCCTCTTGTAAACGGTGCAATGCGTCAAAAAACGTATTAGGCCGTGCACCACCAAACGATGCACGCAGACCGAACTCTTCATCGGATGTGAAAACCGATTAGAAGATAATTCAAAAAGTCTTTCTAAACCAACTATATCTATTACACCTGATATACCACTTAGTACAAGCGTACAACTACCTGATTGTGATACAAAGCACCCGTTTAGTCGGAGTCGATCTGAACAACGGCTTCTCTCGTATAGACAAGAATGCAAGATGGAAAAGCAAGCTCTCCTTTCGTCTATCGTTAATAATACCCAGGACTGCAGACCCTACGCCGAAGTGTCAGTCTTAGGGAAGCGAGTAGTGGGACTAATGGATACAGGAGCATCCGTCAGTTCTGTTGGTGGAGCCGCTGACATAGTCAATAACCATAACACCTACAAGCCAATACATGCTAGTGTCAGTACGGCAGATGGCAAGAAGCAGCCCATTGTCGGTCGTATTATCACTTCCATTTCCTTCAGAGGCGAGTCAAAGCTTCTTCGCTTGTGGATAGTCCCAACTTTATCTCAGGATTTATATCTGGGAATAGATTTTTGGAGTAGTTTTAAACTATTCCCAGATTTTATAGCAAACCAAAGTCTACCTACTACAGTTCCTCGAGTAGCAAGACTCGAGCCCAACGATCAAAACAAGCCGCAACGGGAAATACAACTAGCAGCGGCAATCAAATTATTTAACTCATTTATTGAAAAAGGGCTGGGGAAAACTACCCTAATAGAGCATGAGATTGATACAGCTAGTGGTAAACCCATTAAACAGAGACACTATCCTGTATCCCCTGCAATTGAACAGTTAATGTACACTGAATTGGATAGAATGCTTTCACTCGGAGTCATAGAAGAATCTGATGGTTCTTGGTCGTCACCGGCCGTTCTGGTACGTAAACCCGGAAAGGTTCGACTATGTGTCGACTGCAGAAAACTTAATGAGGTAACCGTTAAGAACGCCTATCCGATGCACCTAAGCCGCCTTCCTAGAGCTGAATTCATATCTAGTATCGACCTAAAGGATGCCTACTGGCAAATTCCCTTAGTGGAAAGTGCCAGAGACAAAACTGCCTTCACCGTTCCAGGCAAGCCCTTTTTATAGATTCACTGTTTTGCCCTTCGTCCTAGCGAATGCCCCTCAAACCAAGTGTAAACTCATGGATAAAGTCATTCCGCATTCACTAAGGAACGAAGTCTTCGTTTATCTCGATGACCTGTTGGTGGTGTCATCTTCATTTGATAAACATCTGTCAGTCTTAGCAGAAGTAGCTAACAGACTAGCTCAGGCCGGTCTAACTATTAATGTGGGAAAATCCCATTTTTGTCGAAAAGAGGTCAAGCACCTGGGTCATGTAATCGGACACGGAACAATTCAAACTGATCCGGAAAAAGTGGAAGCTATTAAAGAATTCCCAGTTCCGCGCTCAGTAAAACATGTCCGAAGGTTTCTTGGTCTTACTGGATGGTATCATAAATTCGTGCATAATTATGCTGGCGTGGCCTCTCCGATAACAGATACGCTAAATCTAAAGCGAAAGTTTGAATGGACCGCAGACGCTCAGAGAGCATTTGAGCTACTCAAGCAATTATTGTGCGAAAGTCCGGTCTTACATAGTCCCTACTTTAGTAAGCCCTTTGCTATCCACTGCGATGCTAGTCATACCGGTTGGCGGCGTGTTTATGCAAACAGACAGCGAGGGTAATGAAGTTCCAATTGCGTATATGTCACGCAAATTAAATCAAAGCCAACGTAACTATTCTGTTACTGAAAAAGAGTGTCTTGCCGCCGTTATGTGTGTAAAGAAGTTTAGATCGTATGTGGAAGGGCAAGAATTCTCTATCATTACTGACCATGCTTCTCTGGAGTGGTTGATGTCACAGCCTGACTTTGGATCGAGATTAGGGCGTTGGTCAGGAAAACTTGGAAGGTATACGTTTAAGATTCTCCACAGAAAAGGATCGCAAAACGTAGTGCCTGACGCACTGTCCAGAGTCTTCACTGAAGATCTGTCCGCCATTCAAATGGATACATTTGTGAACTTGGAGTCCGAACACTTAAAGGATGCCAAGTATCTGGAAACCAAGAAATTCGACAAAATTCCTTGAAATTACCAGATGTGAAAGTAATAGAC
Organism: Drosophila aff. chauvacae BK-2020; assembly: GCA_018903765.1. NCBI lineage: Eukaryota > Metazoa > Arthropoda > Insecta > Diptera > Drosophilidae > Drosophila > Drosophila aff. chauvacae BK-2020. The sequence continues at coordinate 299,303 of JAEIGO010000931.1, forward strand.
CAATATATCTATCGTCGAATGGAGCACGCAACAGGTGACAAGATTGCAGACGACTTATGCTGCAATCTGCGCAATTTCTAAAATTATGTCACGAGTATCCACTCTATGCGCACAGTGGTGTTATTAAAACACTGGAGCGTATAAGGCGCTATTATTATTGGCCAAACCTTGTAGCTGATGTAAGAGAGTTCATTAACAACTGCATTCTCTGTAAATGTAGCAAACACGCGAATTATACATTGCGACCTGTTATGGGAAAGCCAACGGAAACTGTAAGGTTCCTTCAGAAACTATATATTGATTTTTTGGGCCCATATCCCCGTAGCAAGTCCGGGAATATTGGTATTTGTGTTGTCTTAGACCATTTTTCGAAATTTCCGTTTCTAAAAACCGTAAAGAAGTTTACCGCTGAGGCTATAATTCCATTCATGGAAGAAGAACCTTTCCACTGCTTTGGAGTCCTGGAAGTAGTTCTGTCTGACAATGGGGTTCAATTCAAATCGCAGAAATTTAATGCGTTACTGCAGAAGTATCAGGTGCAACATACGTATACAGCTATTTATGCCCCGCAGGCAAATGCCGCCGAGCGTGTGAATAGATCGGTGTTAGCTGCCATAAAATCCTACATTAGCAGCGACCAAACTAATTGGGATGAGCAACTTAGCCATATTGCGTGTTCTCTGCGTTCATTCAGCCATTAATAGCAGTCCCTATCGTGTAGCATTTGGCCAACAAATGATCACCAGTGGCGCTGTTTACCCATTAATTCGGAATCTGGAGTTCCTTGAAGATCAGGATGTCAGATATAATCATGACGACTCCCTTAACTTGATTCGCAAACATGCACAAAAAACAATACAAAAGCAACACCAGCGAAATGAAAATACAACTTGCGTAGCCGCGAAGTATCATTTCAAGTGGGACAGGAAGTGTTTAGGCGAAATCATCAATTAAGTAATTTTGCTAAAGGATTTAATTCCAAGCTTGCTCCCCCATTCAAAAAAGCCCGAATTAGAAAGAAGGTTGGGAATAACTGTTACGACTTAGAGGATATGCAAGGGAATTTCATTGGAAAATACCATGCCAAGGACATTAAACAATGATCACATTGGTAAACACTCTTTGCTCCAAGCGTTTAGCACCCTTAGGTGTTAACACCTACGTGTGGTTTTGTTGAGGGGGAGTGTAATAATTGCGCTTGTCGCTGTATCAGCCTAAAAGCACGCATTGGAAATCTAATGCCCTTTAGGGAACTGCTCACGCGTATTAGAAAAAAGCTTTAGGTGCGAATAATTAGTAGCTGCAAATAGCTAAAAAACCGCAACATCTGATCGCTGTCAAAATAGCGCAGAGAGGTCCAAAAAGAACCGGAAGAGAAAAACCACTCTTTCAGAGGGTATATAAGACCAACCGCCGCATGCGGCCATCTCTTTTTTTCTCCGAAATTTTCACCAATTGGTCGCACCATCGAGTGAGCCAAGGGAAGCCATCGAGCATAGGGAGTTTCATCATCATCTACCGGCAGCAGCCGCCCCACAAGCAGCAGTTCCAGCAGCGGAACCTTCAGCAGCGGCAACATCTGCAGCACCATTAGCTGCCCCTTGGCAGCTGCCCCATCGGCAGCCGCCCCAGTAGCCACCGTTGCACACCAGAAGCACCACCAACTGCATCCAGATCAGTGGCCACAGCAGCGTGGCCCAGCAGCCGTCTCGTTGGTAGCAGCCCCATCAGCCGCAGCCATACCGGCAGTGGCCTCATCATATCGGCAGCTCCAGCAGCAGCGGTCTCATCGGCCGCTCCAGCAGCAGCAGCCCTACCGGCAGCTCCAGTAGCAGCCCTACCGGCAGCTCCAGCAGCAGCCCTACCGGCAGCTCCAACAGCAGCAGCCCTATCTGCAGCGCCACCGGCAGCCGCCCTACCGGCAGCTCCAGCAGTAGCAGCCCTATCGGCAGCTCAGCAGCAGCAGCCCTATCGGCAGCTCCAGCAGCAGCAGTTTCATCCGGCAGCAGCCTCATCGGGCGCTCCAGCAGCAGCAGCTCCAGCAGAGGAAGCATCGGAAGCAGCAACATCAGCAGCGGGAGCCGCAGAAGCAGCAGCATATATTATTTTTGGTTATTAAAATGTGTATCTGCAGGCCAATAGTGCATTTTTTGTGATTCGGAAAAATAGAGCAAACCAACAAAACTAGCAATACACTGAGAAAAGTTTCGTGTCGTGTCGGCAGTGCAAATCCCAAATGCAGAGTTAGGCATATTAACTTAACAAAGTAAAAAGTTAAAAGTGCGAAATTAGCAGACGGTCAAAATTATAGGCTAAGAATGCCGTAATAATTTTTATAATTTTCGCAAGTCTAATTCGAATTTCCCTGTGCACTACGCTCTCGTGAACTGAGAAAAATATGAATTATAAAATGAAGCAAATTCTCTATGGAGCTCTTAACTTTAAATTGGATTTTGAAATCAACCCTTAAAACTAGTATTATAATTTTCTACCCTTAATTCGAAGTGCGAAAGAGCATAATCAAAACAAAAAACTCAAAACTGCACTTATACAGGTACTAGGCTAATGCTGGCAAAAGCTCCATTACGTTTCTGTTTTGTTTCCAGATTTAATTTCAGAATACATAAACGCCGCTTACAGCTCTCAGCGAAAGATCTTTCGACGTGGGATTTGCAGCCGAGTGAGTTATTACAAACCATATTATGTGCATGAGTCGATCGGAGCAAGTGCTCGTCGAAATTATTTGAATAAATGATTATGGCCATAAAGCTTAACAAAATGGAAGCTCTTTAACGCAGGCAAAGCTACCTTTGTTTACGTTTTGAATATATTGCAGTATTTACATTCTTTTTATTTTCGATACAAGTCTCTGCACCCTCTAATATTTTTAACTCTACTCTCTTCGCTCGAAATAATATTTCAAATATTATTGTAAATGATCAAAGTTATATATATTAAACTAAATTTTCGGAATTACAACTGGGAATATTTTGATGATCAAATTATATTGCTTAAATTACAAGGAGATATAACCTTTTATAATTTTTATAAGATCGCAATGAAGCTGAAATTAATGTTGAATATAATTATTTGCAGAATAAATTAAGGAATTGAAAAATGGAATAATCCGTTAAAATTGTTTGAATCCTGAAGTATCAGAATGCCGTGGCCCAATCAAGGGTAACCTTTTGAGGGATTTCTGTTTATTTTCGGTCGAAGCAGAGATCTAGGAAGGGTGGGCGTTTTTCGCAGTTATACGAGAACTGTAGGAACGTTCCTGTTGTCAAGACTTTCTGCGTTTCCTTATAGCCAACTTTTCGTTGCGCTGATGAGAATAGTAGTGCTGAACTCTATCCCCTTTTTTTTCCCAATGTTATTAGTACGCGAATTTATTTTAAATAATTATTGTTATCGCCGGAGAGCCTAGCTAGGCAGAACTTGAACTCTCACCCATATAGCCGGAAATGCAAGCGCGTACTCTGCCGTTGCTAACCAACATCCGCTCTCTCTAGACGGCAACTTTAAATGTTACAACATCCCCTGGGCGCTGGAGCAACCCTGGCCTCATACGAGTTGAGCCTGCGCGGTGGGGCGGTCTCAGTTGCCCATCTTGGCGGAATTTGCCCCGAAACGCTAGGTCTGATGTCGTCGATTGCCTCCAGAATCCGATAGCGCTCTGTCAGGAATGCGTCCAACTCACTCCAGGTTGGAATTTCGGCCTTGTTGTGAACTGATTGCTCCCACATGGAAAGCGTGATTTTGGGAAGCTTTAAGGAAACCATATATACCAGGAGACAATCCCAAGCTCCAACATTAATGGAGGAGATGCGTAAGGCAGTGAGCCAACTCTGAATGGTGCCTTGAAGCTCTTTTAGATCGGCTCCGGACTCTTGGGGAACAGTCTGGATGTTGAAGAGGATTTTCAACTGACTGTTGACCAAAGACCGCCGATTCTCGAAGCGATCGGTCAGGCCTTGCCACGCTGAGACGAAACCTTCATTAGTTAGCGGGGCCTTACAGACAATAGCGTGCGCGTCGCCACTTGTTTTCGCCAACAGGTGGAACAACTTTTCCACCAGTGTGAGCCCCGAGTTGTGGATATATATGGCGGTGAACAAGTCTCCGAAAGTAGGCCACCGATGATAATCACCAGAGAAAACTTCAGTGTCCACTGGCGGTAACCGGCAACCAGTAGAAGTGGGCAGTTGGCAGTTATTTCCTGAAGCTTGGCTACGCACCTCGAATATATGGAGTAACAGTAGCTGTATTTGCATTCCAGCACTGTTGAGGTGACTGGATCCTCGGCGGACACGGAAAGAAGATCGGAGCAGCTCTCATAGCCTTTCTTCCCATTTTCCCATAAGGCCCGAATTTCGTCCAGATGGACTCGGCACATATGTGGAGAAAATCTGTTAGCTTCGAATTTGCTAGCCCGGTCTGTTGTGGCAGCGAACTTTCTTAAGGCAACGTCTACAGCACTTTGCGACCGATCGAGTAAGTCTTGGTAAGGGCCCGTGGATAATATCGACTGACTCGTCGCTCTTTGCCTTTGGAATGGCAGTGGCAGCCTTTGGCTTTAATTGGGACGACCGCGGGGATGCGGATTGGGACCTGTCTAGGCGGATGGATGGGATCAGACGCGGCTTCTTGTCGCCTCCCGTGGGCATTCTCAGAATTCAATTCAGGTGATCAGCGGCGTCGCCTGACGTGAGCAACGGGTATCTCGTATGGAGAACGCACGAATCAAGAAGTAAACCCAAAATGCGGCGACTCGGCTCAGTAAAGCCGGTTGAATTTAGTAGGCAGCGGAAATTACTGCAGGTCGATGGTGCCTTATGCGGAGTGGACAGCAGAATTGGTAACCAGAAGGTAGGCAAAAAATATTAATATAACCTCTGTTATAGATTGCGTGGCTCGGACGTGGAGCTTGCTAAAATTTTAGATAAATCCAGAATAAATGTAGCCCAACAAATATAGATATTGTAGCGGTATTTAATATTAATCAATTATTAATTTTGTTTTTTTATTTCACAATGCAATAATTGCGGAGCCAGAAAGGTGGAATTAAAAACCTTGGCTTTGGTTCGGCCGAAAACTCACTATTGCCGTCGGCAAAGCAGTGCATTCGCAACGTAATAATTGTGAAGCCTGAAAGGTGGAATTAAAACCTTGGCTTTGGTTCGACCGAAACTCACTGTTGCCGTCGGCAAAGCAGTGCATATGGAAGGGATGCAGGAGGAGGAGAAAAATACAACAACAACACAGCGGCAGCTGCAGAAAATACAAAAATATAATAATGTTTCGTTTTGAGTGTTTGTTGTTTTTGTCTTGCTTTTAATTTGTTATTATATGTATTAATTTCGTAGCGGAGGTTAGTTGCTGTAAACGGGTGCAAATAATATAATATATACATATGAATGTGTGTTAAATATGGGCATGCATTTATGTGGAGGCACAGTGGAGCGTCGCGGAGTGGTCTGTATATTTAAAATGAAAGGATAGACAAATTATGTGGCGAAAAATGGCACGCACAAGAATAGGGAAACAAATATCGCGACAACGGCGGACTGTTCGGCGAACAGGGAGACTCCCGAAACAGTGCACACCGGTTGGCCAATATTTATTATGCCTTTCTAACCACACAATTTAACTTTTCACTTGTTAATTTGCGCCGAAATATGAAAATATGTCGCTTGTGATGCTGAGAATGTATACACATATATGTACATAGGCCTCGACCGTTGGCAAGTTGATGTATAACGACAACGAAAAGAAAAATGGCGAGGAATATGGCGACATACAAAGCGGAGACGAATGCAAAACTTCGGCGGACTAGGAGCACAATTAATTTATGCGAACTAGGAGCACTATTTATTTATGCGGACTAGGAGCACAATTTATTTATGCGGACTAGGAGCAATATTAACCGGCAGGGAGGAGGCGGAGGTAAGATCGTACTTATCTTTGGGCGGAACAAGCCGGGAACTGCTGGCAGAAATGGCAAAGTTGGAAGAATATCTGGCTCTGATTGACCAATGTTTTGTCGGGGGGCGATCTGTTCCTCCAAAATAAGCGGCAGTATTATCAGGATTAAATCCTTAATAATGTTGGTTGATTGATTCGGAAAAAACTTTCTCTCTTCCAAGTGAACGGACGTGTTTTTTTCTTTCCCTCTCCTTTTTGTGTTATTTTTGCATTAAAACAACCGGAGTTTTATATAAATCTTTTCCTTTGTGATTTATAAAGTTCCCTTTCACTTCGTGTGCATGCAGCTATTCTGTTTTGTGTATTTAATTGTTATTATTATCACTAGTCAGTTGTGCTGCCGGTTTATTTTTTGCATTCCTCTTTGTGCCTTCTCCGTTTAGTTTGCGCCGTCGCGACAGCTAAACGTAAAGCTCGCTCCCACGCTTACCCGCTTACCCGCTTACCCATCTCTCTCGTTCTCCCGCTCTCTCAGTGCAGCTCCACTGTTCTTATCTCTTCTTACGTAAAGGTACAGTGGTAAGTCCCTATAATGTCCTCTATTGTCTGCTTAGCCAAAACTTGTAAAAAGGCTATTACTGCAAATGATCTTACAGTCGGCTGCTGGCTGTGCGACAACATTGTGCATGCCAAGTGCAATGGTGTTGTCGCTCGGACGGTGGAAGATGTAAGAAGAAACAATTGTCTTTTATGCGGCAAACCAAGGGCGGTTTTAATGAAATATTATTGAGTTTTCGTAAAACTCAGGATATGTTCATGGCGCTGGATACTCAATTAAATAGCCTTAGGTTATTAAATGAGTCTCCTAGACGCAAAAAAACCGCAACTGGTCTGCAGCATCTAGGCGGATCCCAACAGCCAGCGGTGGACACCCAACAGCAGCCTCCTTCGGCACAGCCCTCGACCTCAGAATCAATTCAAAGAGTTTTGAGATCGAGTGGCAAGAAAGATTCGGCATCCGAATGTGTTGCGGGAGTGATAGTGCCCCTGGTGATATCCGTTTTGTCCACGGGGGGGTCTCAAATATTGACCCCTCAGAGCCCCGCTATTTTATCTGCCTAGGGTCTCAGGGCCGGACTACCGGCCGATATGGGCAATGCAGATGAACAGTCTGCATCGCCGACAGCCCTTGTAGTAATTCCACCTACGAAACAGATATTGGTTTCTCGGCTCTCCCCTGCTCAGACATCGGAAGATGTCATCATCTTTATCCAAGGAAAAACAAGAGCCGATAAAATAAAAATTAAGGTGGAAAAATTCAAATTTTCTTATTTCAGGGACATTTCATCTTTCAAAATAAATGTTCCAAACGAACTTTTTGACACTATATGTTCTACCAAATTCTGGCCAGAAAATGTTGTCGTCAAAGAGTTTAATGCAAAGAAAAAGAAAAGGCGGCCCGTAGGAATAAGTCTTCCCAGGCCTGACCAGACCACTGTGTTCTCTACGACATCCGCTTCAAAAAACTAATAAATTCCCTCTCTATCTCCTACCAGAATGCAAGAGGTTTACGTAGTAAGCTTCTCAAACTGTATTCTGAAGGTCATTCGTTTGCATCCCAGGTTATAGTGTTTACTGAAACCTGTCTAAAGCCAGATATTCTAAGCTGCGAAATATTTCCAGCTGTGTTCACGATATATCGGCTGGATCGGCCTATCAAACGTAGGGGTGGTGTCCTCATAGCGGTTGACTCCAGTCTCACGTCTAAATTACTAACTGTCGAGGAGTGAAACGATGTTGAATTCCTCTGTATAAAGCTATCAGTAAATGGAATCTCCATTTTTATTACTTGTTCCTACATTCCTTGATTGTCGGAACTTCCTATTTATTGGAAATATTAATTCCAATATATAGACAGTTTCTAGCCGACTTTGTGATAGGGATCATTTAGTAGTTCTTGGGGATTTTAATATCCCAGGGGCCACTTGGTCCTCAAATAATTCCACAAACACTCTTCTTTCCACCTCACAGCATGACTTTATTTCTGGCTTGTTCGACATTTCGCTCTCTCAAGTCAATCACGTACGAAATTCCCCAGAGCGCTTGCTTGATCTCTGTTTTGTCTCAGATCCAGGGAGAGTCAGTTTAGGCAGGGTGGTTCCGTTGACGCTTCCCGAAGATCCCTATCATTCTACTTGCGATGTGACCCTCGACATTGCAATGCCATTCGAATGGCATCATTTCCCATCAGAAGCAAAATTCGCGCATGTGAAGTAGCTGGCACGCATGTCAGCATGTCCTGCTTCCTGGAAGGCATAGATAGTTTGGCACATTTTGATGGTTTTTTGGCTGGTAGCGTATAAGACAGGTTCGGGGAATAGCATACGCCACAGCAGTCGATTTTACGGATTGATTTCCACCAAGCATCGTTAAATAGCATTTTTTAGCGTATTATCCGTTCCGTTTGGTATTCAGGACAAAACAATTGAGCTTCTGTTATGTTCCTAGAAGGACCTGCGAGATGTTTGGGCTGGCTCCGGCTAGCATTCCAGCTGCAGCTGCATTCGAGCAACCGATAGTGAGCAGCTGTAACAGAGTTGCAGTCTAAAGCTCAGTTTTGGAACCACGGCCAACTTCACCGGCCTGAGCCCAAATACCGGTCTCGTTCTTTTTATGGAAATTTCCGAAGCGACCACAAGCGTTGTAATCGATTGCGGGTTCAATATAACCAAACATAACCAAATTCAACGACTTAGTGCTTCTTTCCCACGAGGGAAAATATTCTCAATTTTTTATTGTTGGCGAAAGTCAAGGTAGGCCACAAAATGTTCATAGTTTTCGGTCGTTTCAGAAGCAGCGATAAGACGGCGGAGCGCCCCCTCTGCCATTGGCACCAGAGGAATCAACGGACTACGTGGTCCAGAAGCAGCAGCGCCGGCTCCGCTCGCCGATTCTGATTTTTCTTGAGCGTCCAGCGGAGCACCCCCCTCGCAGGGCAGCGGACTCCGCACTGGCATCATCGCCTAGGAAGGCGCATCATCAGCACCATAGTCTAGGAAGGCGCACCAGCCGCATCATGGCTTAGAAAGGCGCAACAACTAGCTCGGCGGCCAATGAAGCCGCGCCAAGCCTCCGTCCAGCGGAGCACCTCCGTCCAGAGGGAATTTAACCTCAAAGTGTAGCAGCCTCTCATTTAATTTAAATAAAAGTCGCTACACAACTCCTATATTTGCCAATTAAACGCTAACATAAATTAATAATAAAAATCAAGATGAATTTATTTGAAACTAGATACTTAAAACCGAAACAAGCAAAACCGATTTATCTTCGTTAAAAGAATAAATATTTTGAATATATAAAATGTAAACTAAATCTAGCTAGAGAACCAAGTACACGATGAACACTAAAAGAAAAATTTATGAAATTTAAAAAAGGAAAGAAAATTAGGAAAATTTAGTCATACTAAACAAAAATTAAAAATATTAATTAAACTGTTAACAGAGACATACAATAAAAATAATACATATATTTATAACTAAAACATAATAATACCTTAATAGTAATTCTTATTTAGCATGCCTTATCCAATTAATTATTATCTTCTATCTTTTACCGTATATTTTGTTTATTATTGTGGATCTATCCATTTTTTTTTTGGTACACATACGTTAGTCGGAAGAAAATTCCATTAAGCTGTTTGTATTTATTCTATTAAAATGTATACTATCGAAATCATGGAGTAATTATTTAGTTGAACTCAGCGGATGATTCTGCAGTCGTAAAGGGTTTCATAAGGGATCACTCGAGCAAGACTCGAAGATTGTGATCATAGGTTGGGCCGGTCTCCGATGACGATGAATTTCTCTCCTCTTCTTTTCTTTTGTAACCCCTTTCAACTGTCTCTTTTGGAATTTGTTCACTTTTCTCTACCAGATTTCCGATATCTTTTCGTATGCCGTCGCAGCACGCTCAATTCTTGATTAATAAATTGTGACGTTCGGTCAAGCCTCGGGTAGGTCAGGGCTAGCCAGGATCATCCAGGACATTTATTTGTTTCAGGAAAGTGGTGCTAGACAGGGAAATTCCGACCCGAGCCCCAGTAATAACGCTGGTTTTAACCTGAACTAGGCTTACAATATATATATATATAGTTTATTGATATTAGTGACAGAGTAACCATTTCCGGAGCCGGGGTTCCGACCAACAAGCGTCCGTGTTCCGCGGAAGGGTCTCGTGTCCGGGGTCCGTGGAGGTGCTTCCTGCCGTCCGGGTGGGATGATTGGGGATCCAGCGACGCGCCCCCTTTGTCCTCGGAAATACGTAGTGTTGGTTAATTAAGACGAGATCGTCAATAAGGATACGTAGTATTAATGGAGTAGGACGGAACCGTCAGCGAGATACTTAGTGTCGAGCAAAACTAGGACGGAGCCGTCAGCAGGACGAAACCGTCAGCGAGTGGTGAGAAATGGGACGAAACCGTCTGCAGGACGAAACCGTCAGCGGGTTGTGAGAAATAGGACGAGACCGTCTGCAGGACGAAACCGTCAGCGGGTGGTGAGAAATAGGACGAGACCGTCTGCAGGACGAAACCGTCAGCGAGTTGTGAGAAATAGGACGAAAACCGTCTGCAGGACGAAGCCGTCAGCGTGTTGCGAGAATTAGGACGAAGCCGTCAACGATATACGAGAAATAGGACGAAGCCGTCTGCAGGACGAAGCCGTCAGCGATGTAGGAGAAATAGGACGAAGCCGTCTGCAGGACGAAGCCGTCAGCGAGGTATGCGAGAAATAGGACGAAGCCGTCTGCAGGACGAAGCCGTCAGCAAGGTATGAGAAATAGGACGAAGCCGTCTGCAGGACGAAGCCGTCAGCAAGGTATGCGAGAAATAGGACGAAGCCGTCTGCAGGACGAAGCCGTCAGCAAGGTATGCGAGAAATAGGACGAAGCCGTCTGCAGGACGAAGCCGTCAGCAAGGTATGCGAGAAATAGGACGAAGCCGTCTGCAGGACGAAGCCGTCAGCGAAAGACTTAGTATTGAAATATAGACTTAGTATGGAAAAGTAGGACGAAGCCGTCAACCGATACCTAGTATAGTTAAGTCTTACTCCTTTGTTACCGCTGCTTCCAGTTCCTTAGTTGCTGCTTGCTGCTTGCTTGCTGCGCGCTAGGTGACTTCCACCTTGGTCGACTCCGACCACCGAATGATAGCTCTGAGGCCAGCGGCCGGCTTTATATAGCGCTTGGCCGGTTTTAGTGTGCCCGCTCGGGCTGTGGGTTTGCCCGAATTAGTGTGGCCGGATGTTCGGTATTTGCCCGAATCAGTGTGGCCGGAGTTCGGGTTTGGGCGCGCGCGCGGGTTTTGTTCGAATTTGAACTTCTTTAAAACTGGTTATTATTTATTTAGCTTATTATGATTTAGTATTTAGTTATTTGTGCGCGCCCCGCGTCACACTCCCCCCTCCCTTGGGAAGTGACGCTTTATCGTCACATAGTTTCCCCTATTGGAGGAGATGCGCCACCATGTGTTGCCGTCTTTTTCTATCCAGCGTAGTTGGGTCTTTTTCTTTTTCTGTGCCAGTGTTGCCCGTATCTTTCTCATTGTCTCGTCTGAGATTCGGGCTCCTTCCGGCATTGTCCATCCTGATACGCTTCCCCTGTTGTCCGTATGGAGTTCCAGGATGTCCCGATCTGGTGAGCTTTCTCGCAGTGTTATGTCCCTTGACGCTGAGCCCATTATTCCGGCTGTTCGGAAGTTGATGAGCCTTGTTGATGTTTCCATTGGTCGGTTTTCATAGCGTTGTCCGGTTGTTTGTGCGGTTGTCGTCGTTGGTTTGTTTGTTGTCTGTATCTCCCGGCTGCTCTGCTGGCGTCCATTGCCGTTCCTTGGAAGATGCGCGATTCTGGTCCGGCCCCTTTGGACGATCTCCGTCACCGGTCGGGCCCTTCCTTCGTCGCTCATCTCCCTTGGGTTTGTTCTGCCAGTATTTCCGGGTTGGGTTCCGACTTCCCCGTCCCGGCCCTGTTGGACGATTTCCGTCATCGGTCGGACCGTGGCGGGGTAGCCTGATCCCCTCTGGCATTGTAGGTGGGTCGTTCCGGATCGGACCCTTCGGACGAGCTCCGTCTGCTGGGCCATTCCGTCGCGGCTCGCCTCTCTTGTGTTTCGTGTCCCCTTCCTCCTTTCGTTTTCGTTTCCTCGTCTTTCCAACTCCAGTCCGCCGCATCTCAGCACGCTCTCTGCTCCTGCCAGAAAGTCCATCCCCAAGATGATTCCTCCTTCTACGTTCGGTAGGATCATGAATGTTATTTCAAATCTCCGTCCTCCGAACTCTACGTTTGTTTTGAATCCTCCCATCGCCTTCTGTCGAGATCCATCCGCGAGTGATATCTCCGCCTGCATCCTGTTCCACCTTCCTTCCTCTCTTAGATCTTGGAACATGTTTCTGCTTATCGCGCTTTTTGTTGCTCAGGTGTCTATTATGCCCTTGGCACTCCTACACCCTACTCCAAATTGCGCTACTATCTGGTAGCCGTCGCATCTCATATCACCCGCTGCTGGACCTATTCTTCGTGCCTGAGCTGCCAGCTCTATCCGCTCAGGCCTCCGGCGTTTCCCGACTTGGCCCGGCAACATTCTGTTGTTCTGACTCCGTTTCTCCCGCACACCCAGCAGAACAGCCTTGGTGGGTTGCCGCATATGCGTGCCGTGTGACCGGTTCCGCCGCATTGCATGCATATTTCTGGCCTCACTGGTTGTGGTTGTGGTACTGTCTGCCCGGTTTGTGTTTCCATCTGCTCGATTTCCTCCACCTCCTCGGCGAGTTTGAGGAATTCCGTCAGTGTTGTGAATCCGGTTCTCCTTGTATACAGTTTCAGCTTGCTCCTGCAATTCTTGTACACCCAGTCTAGCTTTTCTGTTTCCGACAGTTTCGTGAACCTCATCAGCTTCCTTAGGTTCATCGCGTATTCCCTTACTGGCTCGTTTTCTCTCTGTCTTAACTGCGCTATCTGGGTCTCCAGCTGTTCTCCGTATCGTGGTGGTAGAAAGTACTCTAATAGTTCCGTTCGTAACTGTATCCACGAGGTGATCCTTGTTGGTGTCGTGTTCCACCAGTCTATGGCGCTTCCTTCCAGTATAAATGGCATTGTCTGGACCAGCTGATCGAGATGGAGTCCGTATCCATTTGCCCATTGCTCCATTTTCTCTAGAAATTCTAGTGGGTTGGACGTTCCCTGGTACCTGATATCCCAGTTCCGTACCCTGTCAATTATCCCTGTCTCCTTCTTTCCCTCCATTTTTGTTTCTATTCCGTTGTCCATCCTTGTTTTTTCCTCCGTTATTATGATCTCTGGTATTCTCGCAGGACTTTTCTCCCTCCTGTATTTTTCTGCCAGCAGTGTCAGTTTCTTCCTTACTGTTTCTACGTGGTCCGTTCTTTTTGAGAAAGCAGCCAATGTTTTCCGTAAATCCTCGTTCTTTCCTGATGAATCCAATCCAAATTCACTCGCGTATTCTATCAGTTCGGGTTTTGTTGCCATATATACCCAACTGGACATTACTTTCTCGGCGTCGGCTCCTTCTAAACACCACTTAATCTGTTCGGGCGCCACCTGTGACGTTCGGTCAAGCCTCGGGTAGGTCAGGGCTGGCCAGGATCATCCAGGACATTTATTTGTTTCAGGAAAGTGGTGCTAGACAGGGAAATTCCGACCCGAGCCCCAGTAATAACGCTGGTTTTAACCTGAACTAGGCTTACAATATATATATATATAGTTTATTGATATTAGTGACAGAGTAACCATTTCCGGAGCCGGGTCGGAAACCAACAAGCGTCCGTGTTCCGCGGAAGGGTCTCGTGTCCGGGGTCCGTGGAGGTGCTTCCTGCCGTCCGGGTGGGATGATTGGGGATCCAGCGACGCGCCCCCTTTGTCCTCGGAAATACGTAGTGTTGGTTAATTAAGACGAGACCGTCAATAAGGATACGTAGTATTAATGGAGTAGGACGGAACCGTCAGCGAGATACTTAGTGTCGAGCAAAACTAGGACGGAGCCGTCAGCAGGACGAAACCGTCAGCGAGTGGTGAGAAATGGGACGAAACCGTCTGCAGGACGAAACCGTCAGCGGGTTGTGAGAAATAGGACGAGACCGTCTGCAGGACGAAACCGTCAGCGGGTGGTGAGAAATAGGACGAGACCGTCTGCAGGACGAAACCGTCAGCGAGTTGTGAGAAATAGGACGAAAACCGTCTGCAGGACGAAGCCGTCAGCGTGTTGCGAGAATTAGGACGAAGCCGTCAACGATATACGAGAAATAGGACGAAGCCGTCTGCAGGACGAAGCCGTCAGCGATGTAGGAGAAATAGGACGAAGCCGTCTGCAGGACGAAGCCGTCAGCGAGGTATGCGAGAAATAGGACGAAGCCGTCTGCAGGACGAAGCCGTCAGCAAGGTATGAGAAATAGGACGAAGCCGTCTGCAGGACGAAGCCGTCAGCAAGGTATGCGAGAAATAGGACGAAGCCGTCTGCAGGACGAAGCCGTCAGCAAGGTATGCGAGAAATAGGACGAAGCCGTCTGCAGGACGAAGCCGTCAGCAAGGTATGCGAGAAATAGGACGAAGCCGTCTGCGGGACGAAGCCGTCAGCGAAAGACTTAGTATTGAAATATACAGGGGCCAAAAAAACCTGTGGTTTTTTTTTTTAAAAAAAAGTTTCCACAAAACTTTTTTATACCAAAAAAAAAAAAAAAATTATTTTTTTTTTTTTAAAAATATTTTATTTTAGAATAAAAAAAAAAAAAAAAAAAAATTAAAATAATATATTTTTTTTTTTTTTTTAAATAAAAAAAAAAATAAAAATTTTAATTTATAATTTATTTAATTTTTTTTTTTTTAATTAAAAAAAAAAAAAAAAATAAAAATATAATAAAAAAAAAAAAAAAAATAAAAAAAATTAATTTAAAATTAAAAAAAAAAAAAATTAAAAAAAAAAAAAAAAAAAAAAAAAAAAAAAAAATAAAAAAAAAAAAAAATTTTTTTTTTAAAAAAAAAAAAAATTAAAATTATTTTTTTTTTTTTATAGACTTAGTATGGAAAAATAGGACGAAGCCGTCAACCGATACCTAGTATAGTTAAGTCTTACTCCTTTGTTACCGCTGCTTCCAGTTCCTGAGTTGCTGCTTGCTTGCTGCGCGTGGGTGACTTCCACCCTGGTCGACTCCGACCACCGAATGATAGCTCTGAGGCCAGCGGCCGGCTTTATATAGCGCTTGGCCGGTTTTAGTGTGCCCGCTCGGGCTGTGGGTTTGCCCGAATTAGTGTGGCCGGATGTTCGGTATTTGCCCGAATCAGTGTGGCCGGAGTTCGGGTTTGGGCGCGCGCGCGGGTTTTGTTCGAATTTGAACTTCTTTAAAACTGGTTATTATTTATTTAGCTTATTATGATTTAGTATTTAGTTATTTGTGCGCGCCCCGCGTCACAAAATAATAAGCCAATGCCAGATCTGAACAAGCAAGATTCCACCCCCCAAAGCCGACGAGCTAGAGCCGGACCCTATAGCGCGCCCCGCAAAGTCAGATCTTGGTCAACACTGTGCTTTGAAACGTTGCACGTTACAGTTATGATTATTATTATTTTATTATTAAAGTGGCGCCCTAACGTGTTGGCCTTAGTGAGAACTGTCTTCCCTCATTAAGACTCAATTGTAAATATATTCCAATAGTTGAAAAAGGGAGATAATCTGGAGTGCCACAGAAACCACTTCCGCTGCAAAAACCCTGAAAAATGATTCCGCGGTGCCACAGCACTTCCACTCAAATATTTTTCGGGTATTTGAAAACACATAACGTGACGTCAATTTCGATGCTACCACATCGATAGATTCTAAACTTCAAACTCGGGTTCAGTGATGCCACATTTTGCATTCAGAATTCGATATTGAAAACTTTTATTATTTTCGCGTCAATATCTTAAACTTTTTTTTTAAATAAAAGCAAAAAAACTAAATTAATTACCAAAATAGATTAAATAACATTATTTAAAGAATAATATAACCTAAAACCTACAGTTTTACAATAACACAGGCCGACAAAATCAGCTCCACCCTCTGACCCAGAAACCAGTATATACTTTTCCGAAGGTTTTCGGTGCGCTGAATTCGAATCCGAGGTCGAAATTTCCGAATTGGCTCTGGTTTCCGAGGTATCTTAACCTAAAAGTGCAAAAACCGCGTTTTTTGCCTATATTTGAGGTTATGTAGCATCGAATTTGTTCTTTTACTGAAAATACTCAAAAAGCCACCTTAAAGTATATCCCTTGCCCTTTCAAATGCTGTTGAGTTTGATTAAATATCTTTTTTGATATCGTACTTTGAAATTGATATAGAGTATTTATGGTCAAATTTCAAAATTTTATCTCAGTTTGGTAAACAGCGACCCCGAAGACCCCCATATGCCCAGTTTCAGCTTGATCCAGTAAGTTTTTACGAATTTGGTCCGCCATATTGGATCCGCCATCTTGAATTTTGAAAATTTGAGTCCGGATTCGGGATCATCGACCCCAAAAACCCCCGAGTAACAGATTTAAGCTGTTTTATGTGTAAGAAAAATGTTTGCTTCATAGGGCCTATCCATAATGTTTTTTTTTGAGGTAAAATCATTAACATGAAAATTTCAAAGTACGATATTTCAGCGAAAAAAAATAGATATTTAATCAAACTCAACAGCATTTGAAAGGGCAAGGGATATACTTTAAGGTGGCTTTTTTAGTATTTTCAGTAAAAGAACAAATTCGATGCTACATAACCTCAAATATAGGCAAAAAACGCGGTTTTTGCACTTTTAGGTTAAGATATCTCAGAAACCAGAGCCAATTCGGAAATTTCGACCTCAGATTCGGATTCAGCGCACCGAAAACCTTCGGAAAAGTATATACTGGTTTCTGGGTAAAAATTTTGTCGGCCTGTGTAATTTAAATAAAATGTTTGCTAATCAAATATATGCGTGATTTCATCTGGTAACATGGCTGCCCTGCCAGCCAATATCGAATGGTTTGTGAAAAAACTAAAAACACAAAACTTATTCGATATTGTATGGCGCCGAGAAATTCGTTTAGCATATGGAATCTTATTGACCAGACCAAAACATACAGCGTGTAAATTCGTTTTCTTTTCGAATTAATTGTTGGTTAATTGTTTGCGGAAAACAGAAGCGAAAGTAACCTCGGTTGTTCCTCTGGCCCAAGCAAAAGTAGCTTACTCTTAGTTCAAACAACTTCTAAATCGAATTCGAAAACTAAGATTTGGAATATATAGACATATCTTACGAGAAGGTCATATCCAGTCGAAGTTGGAGAATGTTACTATTTTCTGTAGGAATTATTCTTGGAAAACAGTCGAGTTGTTTTCGAACGACACTCTGTGCGGAATGATTTAACAGATTACCTTCATTCTTTTATCTGTAGGAATTATCCATGGAAAACAAGCAGCGTCGTTCTCGAATGGCACTCTGTCCGGAACGATTCGGCAGATAACTTTTACTCTATATTACTATTTTTCTATAACCTCTTACTTTAAATTCCATAAAGGAAATTTCGGTGAGCAATATAAATACCCTTCGACTTGCCAGACATCTAGCATAGAGTTCAATCAGTATCTTTTGAGTATTTTGAGTATTTTGAGTTTATCTTTTTTCGCTAAGTGCTATTGTAGTAGGATAGATACCCTTTAGGCCCACAGTACCATGTATGTATCATGTAGTAGCTTAGTTTAATGTATGAAGCCCATGGTGGCAGAGAGAAGTATACGATCATATCCCCGTTATAAGTAAGAACAATACTGTTGTCTCGCTCTTACTTAAAAGCTAGCTTTAAGAGATAACAATGTACATATACCTAGCTCTCACGCATACAGACACATATGGGAGAGCATAAGAAAAACGAAGAAGCAAAGCGCAGCAGTCGGTCGCAAGCGTTAGAAGAGACAAGTTGAATAAAGGAGAAGATTATATTAAAGCGACACACCGGAGTTTAATTGGCGTTTACACTACCGAATATCTTTATCGCATTACGTTTATCGTTATCTTATTTTTCTTTTTCGAGATGATTCGATCTCCTGTCGGTACCTCGGCGCCGTTGTGCCCGGTGTGCGAAAACGAAATAAGAGTTGGTGCAGACGTGTACGTGACGTCATGCCAACAAGAGTTTCACAAGAAGTGTATTGAGAGTCATTTTAAGGGGAATGATAAATGTCCCGTTTGTTTAGTGGCTTGCAGGCCTATTGGTCCGCAAACATGATTTTGGAAGATGTTTCGATAGAACCATCAGGATCCGAGAAGAACCGACGTAGTAAAAGTACCACCTATGAAGAAACGGATGCAAACCAACCAAACAGTGATGACCCGAGTAGTTGGCTGCATATGGAGCGGAGATTTCTCAGGTCTCTGTCAGAGAGATTGGTAGAGTTAGTTCAGAGTATAGTAGAGGAAAGTTTACAACGATTGTTCGTTACTCCACCCAATACGAATTCGTATGGAGAAATAAGACCTAATCCACCTTCGCATACATCAGAAGGTCAAGGCAGGCTCCACGAGAGAGATAGAAACAACCGGAACGAAAACGTATGTTTAAACCAAGCGGGGTCACCTAATTCGCAAAGAAGTGTTGTGTCCGATTTAAATAACCGGCCTGATAAGGTCGTGCAGAATGGGTGGAAAGTGAAGTACTCAGGAGTCGGAGTGTCGGTGGACAACTTCATATACAGAGTGGAGGCCCTCAAACACCAGACCATGGAAGGGAACTTTACTGTACTGTGCAGACATGCCAGTGTCCTTTTTGAAGGTAAAGCTTATGAGTTTTATTGGAGGTACCACAAGTCTGTGAGGAGAATTCAATGTGATTTGTTGTGTTCCGCCCTGCAAGTACAATTCCGTGAGGAAAGGGACGAGGTAGACATCGAAGATCTCGTCAGAAACAGGAAGCAGAAGACCAGTTAATCTTTCGACAGCTATTATGATAGCATATCGGCATTGGTTGATCAATTGGAAGTTCTTTGGTCCGCTCGTAAGCTTGTTCGTATCTTAATGAATAATTTACGTCCCGAGATTAGGCATGAGATTCTCAATGTCGGGATTCAAACCGTGTCACAGTGGGCGATTTGGCCGATCTAGCGACAGGCAATTCCAAAATTTTTTGTTGAAACGTTTCAAAATTTGATTTTTTGCTGATAACTAAATATTTAATTAGCACAAAAATACTATTTTTGGTGTTTTAATCGATATATTTGATCAGCTGTGAGCTTTCAAAGTGAGCATATGTTTTCGCTGCAATCATAATAAGTATTTCCAGCGTTTTTTCGAGGTACTTCAATTCTTTGTAAAAATTTAAATTTTAACCTTTTCGAAGATTTTTATTTGGTTTTACAAGAATTCAGGTATGTAGTAATAGAAAAAAAAACGTTTTGTGACCTGTGATAAGTGTTGAATTATTAAATGGTGATTGAATGTGGTAAGCTTTAAATGACCCTTTTTGTGAATAATTGTTAACTTCTGTGGAATAGAACTATTGATGACCGTACTTGTCCGCGCTAATTTGTATACATTTGAAAATATGAATCGTCCTCTATTCAAAATGACCAAACTTAGCTGCGTCAAAGTGCGTCATCTAATATTTTTCATATTGCAGAAATCATGTAATTGGTCCAGAAGCGCCCTTTTTTCAGTATGGCATGCTGCTTTTGGGCTTTGTAAAGGAGGAAATATCAGGATCTGATTGGAGCAGCGACTCCGAATAATTTTTTTTATACTTAAAAATAAATAAGAAACAAAAAAAAGAAAACAAAAATTTTGTTAAATTAAGAAATAAAAAAATTTTTAAAAATAAAAAATTTAATTAAAAAAAAAATAATTTTTTGTATGGCTTTTTAAGTTATTATTACGATAAAAAAATTTTTCTGTTGAAAAATCTTTTATTTTTTGAGATTCATTTTCCTTCGCTAGATTGGCCCAGATTGGCTAGAATCGCCCACTGTGCGTGTCAGAGCTAAGAGAAACTTGCAGAGGACGCGAGGTCTTCTTAGATGACGTGAAGAAGACTCATGGATATGCAAAGTCCAGTCCGTTTAGGCGTGAGATCTCAGAGATAGCCCAGGAGTTAGAAGAGCAAAATGATTTTGAGGCTGACAGAGCTAGGTATTGACGCATTCTCTCTAGAATGCTGGAACTGTAGGGAAGAAGGCCACAGATACCAGGACTGCTTATCAGAACGGAAAGTCTTTTGTTATGGATGTGGAGTACCTAACACATATAAACCAAGTTGTGCTAAATGCGCAAAAAACTCCAAAGTCGGCACGTCGAGGTTGCAGTACAAACCGAAGCCTTCGAGTGCCTTAAGAAATCAGTCGATAACGACGGATTAACTGGGATATCGCATAAAGTCGATAACCCCACTTCTATAGATGTAGGAGCTAGTCAAAATATTTCCCAGCTTCATCGAAAGATTCCTAAATTAGGAGAAATACCGGACGTACTTAAGATTAATTATTTACCGGACTTACAGAGGCACAAAACTCATAGTTCTAAGCGCATAAAAATCTTTTGGCAAAGCGTAAAGCGTTGTAAATTTGGCCTAGATTACATTTATAGCCAGGGATCCTCGACCTTTTACACCAGTTCGTCATATGAATCGCACCGCTTATGGCTTGCTTGATTCAGGAGCATCTATAAGTTGTATAGGAGGCGGTTTAGCATCCGGGCTGGAGAGAGGCAACTCGACATTCAAATCTTTGGATAGGACTGTTGTCACAGCCGACGGAAGCGAATAGCAGGACGAATCAAAGTCGAGATAGAATATGCAAATGTTAAGAAATGCTTACCTCTTTATATAGTGCCATCTCTGAAGCATAACTTGCACCTGGGAATAGATTTCTGAAGGCAGTATGACCTTCTTCCCAAAAGCTTATCGATAGAAGAGGAAGCAGTTTCTGAAGAGAAGTCGAGCGACATCTGTGTGGATGATACTTATGTGGGTAAAACATCAAACGTAGAAGGTCTGGGTAAAACCAGCTTAATCACTCATTCTATTGACGTGGGCAATGCAAAACCTATAAAAAACGTCATTTCCCGGTATCACCAGCCGTGGAAAAAGCCATGTATACGGAAATAGACAGAATGTTGCAATTGAGTGTGATAGAAGAGTCACAAAGTGCTTGGTAATGGTAACGAAGCCTGGCAAAGTTCGAATTTGTCTTGACTGTCGGAAGGTAAATAGTTTTACCGAGAAAGACGCATATCCCTTGCCTCAGATTAGTGGGATTTTAAGGCAGAATTTATAACCAGTTTAGATTTGATGGATGCCTATTGGCAAATGCCTTTAAATGTCAATTCTCGTGATAAGACGGCCTTTACGGTCCCAGGTAGACCGCTCTACCAATTCAAAGTGATGCCATTTTGCCTTTGTAATGCGACAAGTACTATGTCTAGACTGATGGACAAAGTCGTACCGCCGCATTATCGAAATGAAGTTTTCGTTTATTTAGACGACTTGTTGATTGTTTCTTCAAGCTTTGGACGCATTTAGAGGTCCTCAGAGAGCTGGCTTTACACATAAGGAGAGCAGGACTGACAATTAACGTCGGTAAGAGCCATTTTTGTATGAAGCGAGTTCGATATTTTGGTGACGGCGGGATGCGCACAGATCCTGAAAAAGTAGCAGCGATCACTAACTTTCCGATTCCTAAAACCTTGCGAGGACTTAGAAGTTTCATGGGCCTTTGCGGTTGGTATAGAAAGTTTGTTCCAAATTTCGCTGCTTTGTCTGCCCCTGTGACCGATTTATTTATTTTTTTTTTTATTGGACGTTGATGCACTACGATCAGTACATTCAAGTGGCCCATCTGACACCAAGCACGTGCCTGTTCGTGTTAGGTGTTAGTAGGCGCGACAAATGAAAGTATAGAAAAGGAATACGAGGAAGTGACTACTGGCGTGCTGCCATACTGTTTGCCTGCATGCGTACTAAGTAGGTTAGTATTAAGGTTTTTAGTTAGGGAAGGCTATCTACGTTTGATGTTATCATGTACAAATCGTTATAATTTGCACATAAGACTCTAAAGGGTTCATGCAATTCAAAAGACGTTCTACAGTGGCGCAAAGCTAAAGGAATTATAAGATCTAGTATTTCTACTCGGTACGTGAAAGTTAAGCTGACCCAGCAAGTCAGCACTTTCCACGTCACCGTGGATAAGGTTAAAGATGAACGCAATGCCAAGAATGGTTCTACGGTTAGCTAAAGAAGGGAAGTTATTTAGGAGAAGTCTACTAGAGTACGAGGGTAACCTCTGGTTTGGATCCCAGTTCAAACCGCGTAAAGCGAAAAGCAGAAAGTTCTTCTGAACTGACTCAATGCGTGTACTGTGAACCCTATACTGAGGATCCATATTCTAAGATAGGACGAACTAACGAAATATATAAGGATTTTGTAACATAGGGGTCATTGAATTCTTTCGACCACCGTTTAATGAAACCAAGCACACCTCTGGCTTTATTCACCAAGCACGAAATATGATCGATAAAGTCAAGTTTAGGGTCCAGTCGGACACCCAAATCATCGATTATATTAATTCTTTCCAAAGAGCAGCAGTTTAGCGTGTAAGTCGCGAGCTTGGGAGCGACTCGAGAGAAAATAATTAGCTTGCATTTAGAGCCGTTTAGGTTCAATAAGTTTATACGGCACCATGTTTGGAAGTTATTGAGATCTGTTTGTAAATCAGACTGGCAGGAAGCGTCCTTACATTGCACGCAAAGTTTGACGTCGTCCGCGTACATAAGTACTCTGGAGTTAGTCAGAACTTTGGGCAGGTCGTTGATAAATAATGCAAACAACAGGGGACCCAAATGGCTCCCTTGCGGGACGCCAGAAGTAACCCTGAGAACACTAGATAAAGAATTTTTAAAGAGGACCTTTTGCGTTCTGCCATTCAGATAACTTGAGATCCAACCAAGAAGATCAACCGGAAATCCCATTAGATCGAGTTTCCGAACAAGAAGAGAATGGTTGACAGAATCAAATGCTTTACTGAAATCAGTATAGATTACGTCTGTCTGAAAGCCCTTATGGAAGCCCTTAACTAGGAAGGAAGTGAACTCTAAAAGATTGGTTGTCGTTGATCTACGCTTTAAAAATCCTTGCTGACATGGAGAAATAATTGATCTACACAAGTGCTGCAAATGTGGAGTAATGATTTTCTCGAAAAGTTTTGGAATGGCCGACAACTTAGAGATTCCTCTATAGTTGCTGGCATCCAATTTGCTACCTTTTTTGTGGAGAGGAATAACAAATGATTCCTTCCAAATAAGGGGAAAGTGGGACAAGGGACAAGGTAAACAATTTTAGAAGGGGATTGCACAGGGCGTCGGCACAATACCTACGCACACACCCAGGTATACCGTCGGGACCTGGCAAATAAATGGGCTTAACGCGATGAAGATCTGAAAGAATAGTGCTTTCGTCTAAAGTAGGACTGAAAATAAAGTTCGATTTGGGCATGATGTAGGAATAAGTCTGATTACAGTCAGTGGAAGTTGAGTAAGTGGTTTGAAAACTGCGCAAACAGATCGGCAATAGCCCGATCGTTTTTTACGGTTGTATTTTCAAACGAAAAGAGGAACGATGCGTAATTGGCTTACGTTTAGTGTTAACAAAATTATAAAACTGTTTTGAGTCCTGAGAGATCTGGACCCTACAACGAGTCAAATAATTCTTATAACACTGCGCGTTCAACACGGTAAATCTTGACCGAGCAGATAAATAAAGGGATAGGGCAGAGTTAGAACCGGTATATTTATATTTAGTATACAGCCTAGATTTTTTGTTTTTATAATGTCTCAACTCTTTAGTAAACCAAGGAGGCTTATTCGATGTGATGGATAGTATAACGGAACACATTCAGTAAAAAAGGAATTTAAGGGGTTACACCACTGTAAAACACCAAAAACAAAGGCATATTTTCGAAATTTGTGTAGGTAAACACAATGGAGTTATTGAAATTCTGTAAAAAGTATTTTATAATAACAATATTAAACTACAAAAAAACATAGGTTAGGTTAGGTTAGGGCGGTGATGGCCGGCTCAGAGAGCCGGACCATCCACTTGAGCCTGAGGAGGCTCTTTGTGATGCCGCATAGGCTTAGGTCCCCGTCCGATGCAGGTACTCATGGGCCGATGACCAGTACTACGTAAGAGAGGACCAACCCGATCCTTGGATGAATCGGATTATCTGCCTCGGTGATGTTCCGCATAGCTCTGCGAGATCCAGTGGGGACACAGTAATCAGTGTTTCCCTCAGTAAGGTGTGGAGCAGAGCCGAGGTTCGTGTGTCCGAAACTCAGTCTTCTCCACAGACCCGCGCCCTTCAGCCTTAATGCCGAGAGTGACGCGGTCATCTCTCCCATTAGTTCAATTGGGAGGATGTCCAGGAGAACGTCCAAGGCGGCTCCCGGGGTTGTGCGCAGGCTGCCTGTCATACAGATCTCAGGCATGCGCTGAATTTTTCTTAACTTGCCCAGGCAGGTAGACCGCTTTATAGCTGGCCACCAGATTGCCACTCCGTAGAGGAGTATCGGGCGAATGATAGCCGTGTACAGCCAACGGACTATTTTTGGGGTCATTCCCCATTTTAGCCCGATAGCCTTGCGGCAGGTGTAGAGCGCGATTGTGGCCTTTTTGGCCCTCTCGTCCGTGTTAAGGGACCAATCGAGCTTCCTGTCCAGGATAAGACCTAGATACTTGGCCTGATTTTTAAGGGTGAGAGGTACCCCGCAGAGTTTAGGGGGTATCATTTTGGGGATTTTGTATTTCCTGGTAAAAAGGACTAGTTCAGTCTTCGCTGGGTTTACCCCAAGACCAGACCTTGCGGTGCAGTCCGTCAGAAACCGAAGGCTTTCGCTCATCCTGTCACAGAGTGTCCTGTCACATTTTTGGAGATAAAAACAACTTTTGAGCGGAGCCATCCGTTCGGAATGACCCCTGTATCAAGGATGATCGAGAAGATCAGACGAAGCCAGGGAGTGGATAGCTCGGCTGCATAGCTGAACTGTGCAGGTATGATGCCGTCCACCCCAGGGGATTTATATGGGCTGAAGCTGTTAATTGCCCATTTAATGTTCCTTTCAGTAAGGAGGTATGCCATTTCGGACGGACAAGTACAGGGACAAGTTCGATTTATAGAGACACCAAGATGCGTCCGTATTGACGCTCTTGGCTGTATTGAAGGACTGCCTCGTGGTCTTCTTGAGGCAGCTTAATTCCTTACACCACCATGGTGGCTTCTTCCCAGTCTTCCCCCAAAAAAACATACATTTCAAGTAATTTAAAAAAAAAATGGTGACTCCGCAGCAGTTCTGCGGTGGCATGTTTTTTCTCAGATGGGTCCACGGCCGGAAACGTATCTTCCACAATTTTTGATCTAGAACAAAAAACTAAACATTTTCTGAATCCATATTGTTGTCCCCAGGGAACTACGTAAGGGTTTTTTTTTAAATTAACTTTTCGTAAAATGGCGACAGTTAAAAAAAAAAATTCACAATTTGACCATGAAATTCATCACATTTTTATTTTTTAAAAAAAGACTATTCACTTTTTCAAAAAACCCCTACGTAGTTCCCTGCGGACAACAATTTCAAACGTACTGTAAAAATTTGGAATCGATCGGTAAAGATTTGTTCGAGTTATGTTTCCGGCCAGCTTAAAAAAAGTGGTTTAAACTCGTTTAAAGTTTTCATTGGCTGTAAAATCGTATGTAAAATCGTGAAAGGTCCTGCGGCAGAACTTGAAATTCAGGCATGTACAAATTTTTCCCGGACTTCATCTTTTAGTGTATCATTCTTAAGACCCTAAATGACCTTTAGCAATAAAAAAAATTTTGTAATTTTTAAAAAATTCTACAGTGGTGAAACCCCTTAAGCACTGTAAAAAATATCCACGGCTACTGACATGTAAGTGCACATGTATAAATCGGACCAATTAAAATCTGATATAAAGTTATTCAGCCGTTCGAAGTCCGTTTTGCGAAAACAAAGGACTTTCTTGGCTGGACAGTCAGATATATTCTGTAAGTCAGTCCCAATGTCGAGAGTCACGTTGAAAGTCGGATGATAGGGATCTTCGGGAAGCGTCAAAGGCGCCACTCTGGCTAAACTGACTCTTGCCGGAACTGAGACAAAACAGAGATCGAGCAAGCGCTCTAGAGAATTTCGTACATGGTTGACCTGAGACAGCGAAATGTCAAGCAAACCAGCATTAAAATCATGCTGTGTGGAGGTGAAAAGTATACTAGAGGAAGTATGTATTTGAGGACCAAATCATCTTAGTCCTCTGAGCGCTTCCAAAGGCTCACCCTGGGTCGTCAGAGTTCGCAGGACTTTTTGGACTCCCGCAAAAAGGAAAAATTAATATTTTTACTTTAACTATACTAGATTATTAGATTATTTTTTTGCATGCCCCCTTATTTTAAGTATTTTATCCTTTATTTAATTTGGTTCCTATTTCAAGATGCAATATATAATCTTAATTTCCTAATATCTTATTTAATGTCCTAAGTCCGTTTGTCCTCCTGCGCAAATTAATCCAAATTGCTATTTGTTTAATGTCGCAGTTAACCCCCTCCTTTCGCGGATCGCAATATGCCAGAATTAAAACCACTGGCACAGTTGTCTGCTTTTCCTATCTTAATATTCTGGCAAAATTTATTATAAATTATATTTATAAATTTATTAAATTAAATTAAAAAAATTAAATTATTAATTCTAAACAAAAATCTAATCATATTACTATCCTACTTATGGCTATATTTCAGATCTATATCACATACGGTAAAAATTGTTTCTTTATCACAGTTCGCAAATCAGCTTCTTGATAGTCGCTGATGTCCTGGTACTTCAGGAGAAACTACCACAAATGATATAGGGCAAGCAGCCACTAATACATTTTTGGATTTGTGGGTCTGTCCTCCTGGCGAGAGACCTCTCGAGCGATCACCCGCTCTTGTCCAGGCCCACTATCCAGAAATATTCATCCTCTTTTCTCTAAGCAGGATATAGTGTTGTCATTTAAATTGGGCGCCATATTGTTATGTACCTAGAAGGACCTGCGTGATGTTTGGGCTGGCTCCGGCTAGCTCTCTTATCAGGCCGTGTGTTCCCTAACCCTGCCCATCACACAAAAACAATAAACATCGATAATCGACGTTAAACAACACTCTACAATGCGCGGTTTACATTCAAACTCACAAAATCATATTCTCACACTTTCACACATATAAACAACATGAGACGGTGGCTCCTCCTGATGTCCTAGATGCCACATGCTCGTCCCTGCTCTACCATGCAGTCTGCTCGCATGTCAAAGTTCTGCAGCTGCCCCAAATTCACATACGCACACACATCTCTATTCACTCATCTTCCCAGTTCTCCTCCCTCCTCCCAAATTTAGATATTTATTCCTTGTTCATATATTCAATTGTACACTTAGATTTATTTAACATACATTATTTTCGTACTTGTTTTCGTGCTCAGGTTATAATGTATTAGATTGTAATTATTAGCGGACTTTTCGGTGCTGTTTATTCTTCCTTTTTTTTTCGGATTTTTATTTAAATCAACTCCCTCTAAATATTTAATTAATTTTGCCTAACCTACCCGTAAGAGCTCTCAAGGGGGTCGCCAGGGAAATAGAAATACAATAAATAAACAAACAACCACAAAAATTCACCAAGAACACATTTTCTCATTCACGGAACGAATTTGACATAAGAAATATAAATCAAGAGCGACATAGAAACTTCTGGCAGACCAAATGTGGTCCAAAATTCCACATTCCACAGTCCAATCAGCGACTGCAAGGAAGACCCGGCAACGGAGGGATCCCATGGTTCGCACTTACCAGGGTTTCGTCTAACCATCCAGGACCATCAAACCGATCACGATCCCGCAGAATTGATCCGGTAGGGACAGGTGGAGAGGGCCAAGGCTGGAACGATATCCAAAGAATTCAGGACGGACGACTGGCAATGTCCCATTGGACAAATGGGTGTTCCAATTTACGGGCAATTGTCGGGGCATACATGCTGAAGATTTCCTCTTTAGGGTGGAGCATCTCCAGCTCCATTACGGGATGCCTTGGTCGTAGTTGCTTCCACCGCTTGCTGGTAGAGGATGCCTCGGAATGGTATTGGCTCATTATCCGCACTAATCAGCCCACATCTTGGGAAGAGCTGAAGCAAGCCCTAGAGCGCAGGTTCTGTGATAAGCGGAGCAACTATGACCGGATCCAGGACATCCTGGTTCTCGGCGTAGGCGTCATCGCGTCATCGAGGCCAGTCGTACGGCGTCGGCGGCTTATGGTGTCCTGTAACCTGAATATGTTCGGCGAGAGGAATTTTACGACTCGATAGGGCCCATCGTATCTTGCCGCCAGTTTAGCGGCGAATCCTTCGGCCGCGTTGGAGAGTGCGTGCCGGGGCACGAGAACGGAAGAACCCAGTGCTGGCCTCCATTCCCGCCGCCGGAGATTGTAGAGCCGGCCTTGATCAGCGGAGGCCCGTTCGGCGTTGTCGCGGGCGATTTGAAAAATGTTGTGGAGCCGCTGGCTCTTTTCTTCCGGCGGAATCAAGGCGGTCCCTCGTCCTGGCATTACCTTATCGTAGAGTGCGTTGGGCAAGCGTGGCTCCCTTTCTTGGACAAGGAAGGCGGGGCTGAATCCGGTTGTGTCCGATACGCTACTATTGACAGCTAGCGATATCTCCGGGAGTAGCTGGTCCCAAGTGTTCTGCGGCGTGTCGCCAATATATTGTGCTATCATGGTCTTCACGGTCCGGTTTGCCCGTTCCGTGGGATTTTGCTGCGGCGGTTTTTTTTTTTTTTTTTGTATTCATAATTTGTTTCCACTACTGGCTAACAAACAATAACGTAAATAACACTAAAAACATTAATACAATAGGGAAGGACGGTAGACTAAGGACTAAAGACTAAAGACTAAAGACTAAGGGCTACGCGCCGTGCGGTACCGCCGCATTGCTTCGCATGCGCGGGGCCCCTAATCCGTCTGCTCCTTCCGCCTTCTCTCCAGAGCTCTGAGCGTCTTCAAGACGTGAGCGGCGAAAGTGGCTTCCGCATCCCACAGTCTCTGCTCCCTCTGCATCGTCGGCACCAATGTCTCCTTGCTGATAGTGCATCCCGCTTCTGCCTCCAGCTCCTGCCTCACAAAGCCGAACCTGCGGCACTCAAAGATGACGTGTTGCGCGTCCTCCACGATGCCAGAGCCGCACTCCGGGCACCAGTCTTCCGTCTCGTGACCGAAGCGCTTCAGATAGCTGCGGAAGCAGCCGTGTCCGCTAAGTGCCTGGGTGAGGTAGAAGTCCACCTGCCCGTGCGGCCTCTCCATCCATTGCACCAAGTCTGGGATGAGGGTGTGCGTCCATCGGCCCTTAGATGAGGAGTCCCACCTGGACTGCCAGCTCTCCATGCTTCTGCTCCTGACTGCAGCCATGAGCTCGGATGTGGTCGGTTGCGCCGCCTCCCTGGATTGCGAGGCTGTGAACAGCTCCTCCCGTTCCCTGGCTAGCTCGTTGAGCGGAACCAACCCGGCGATGACCACCGCCGCGTCCTCAGAGATGGTCCGGAACGCGCACGCTGTCCTGATGGCGCACAGCCTATAAGTTGCCTCCCCACCACGCATGTAGGTTTTAACCTTGGTGGCTTTCGCCCACACCGGCGCTGCTTATAGGATTTGCGAAGTCACCACCGAGGTTAGCAGCCTCCTTGTTGCCTGCTTTGGCCCTCTCGTGTTCGGCAACATCCTCGACAGCGCTGCTGCAGTCCCACTGGCTTTCTTGTGGACATACTCCAGGAGCTCCTTGAACGCCAGGCGTGTGTCGATAAGGACGCCTAGGTACTTAATAGCCCGCTGCGACTGGATTGTAGTCCCTCCGACCGACACACTGGCAGACTCTACCGCCTTACGGCTCGAGATCAGGACAGTCTCCGTTTTGTGAGCCGCCAGCTCCAGCCCAGCGACGTCTAGCCACGACTCCACGGCTTGGATGGCCGCGTTGGCGCGGGCCTCCACTGTCGCGATCTCCTTCGCAACCACCACTATGGCGACGTCGTCGGCGAATCCTACCAAGCTAGTGTTGGCTGGCATTGCCAACCGTAGGACTCCATCATACATGGCGTTCCAGAGCAGGGGTCCCAATACGGAGCCCTGCGGGACTCCGGCTGAGACTTCGTATGCTCTGGAACCCAGACTCGTGTCCGTCGTGATTACCCTGTTGCTGAAATAGCTGTGGCCTATCTTCAGCAGGTACCTCGGTATGTTGAAACTCCTCAAGGACTCCAGCGTTCGGCCCCAGTCTGCCGAGTTGAAGGCGTAGGACTTGGTCCTTCCTTTCCACCTGGATCCTGCGATCGCGTCTTCGGCCACCTTGACGACCCTCGTGATGGCGTCCAGCGTTGACTTCCCCTTTGTGAAGCCATATTGCTCCGGGGAGAGCCCACCAGCTGCCTCGATCGCCCCGCTCAGCCTGGTCGCGATCACCTTCTCGAAGACCTTCCCGACCGTGTCCAGGAGGCATATCGGCCTGTAGGAGGACGCCTCTCCTGGTGGCTTGCCGGGCTTGGACAGCAGCAGCAGCTTTTGCCTTTTCCATCTGTTGGGGAACATCCCCTCCAGAAGGCACTGGTTAAAAATGGCAGCTACTTCAGTCGCTAGCAACGATAGGGTCAGTTTGGTCGCCCTGTTCGGGATCGCGTCCGGTCCCGGCGCCTTCTTGGGCTTTAAGTTCCTACCGGCCTGGAGAACCTTCGCTTCCGTGACCCAGTGGATGACTCCTGGCTCCGTGATGGGAAAATGCACGACCTGACCTCCGCGCGGAAACAGGGCGCTGACTATATTCTCCAAGGCTTCCGGTTCAGATGGGGCTTTGCCACCCGCATTGAGTCTCCTCACCAAAAATTTATAGGCTCCTCCCCATGGGTCATCATCGGCAGCATCGCACAGCTTGAGAAAGCACTCCCGCTTGCTGTTCCTGATGGCGGTTTTTAGATCCTTCTTTGCCGCCCTGTAGCGGTCGCTGCACGCCGTGAGGCGCGGAGTGCCTTTGGCACGCTGCAGCAGCCTCCTGTTGCGATGGCAAGTGCGGCGCAGGTCGGCGATCTCCTCGCTCCACCAGAACACCGGAGAGTGGTGCTGCCGGAATGTCCTTCTTTGCAGCATGCTTTGGTTGCAGGCACCTTCCACCGCGGCCGCGAGCTTGTTGGCCATCACGTTCGCTTCGTCAGCCTCGTCTGCCGCAAATCCCTCAAGGGCAAGTGCGAAAGCGTGAGGCCTGAACGTGTCCTGCCGGAACGCCTTCCTGGCCACTGGCAGGGCGCCCCTCGGTCGGCCTATGACGCCATTCGAGCACTCAATGGCTTCGCGATCACTAGCAGTGTAGGCCTCGCTGATCCTCCACCTTGCGTGGCTGGCCAGCGCGCTACTGGCAAAGGTGAGGTCGATAATTGACCCCGCAGCTGCCCTGCTGAAGGTCTGCCGGGAGCCTTCGTTTAGAAGGACAACCTCCAGGGAGGCGAAGGCCTCCAGCACCGCTCGGCCTCTGGCATTGGTCCGGGGGGACCCCCATTCCATAGCCCAGACGTTGAAGTCTCCACAGACCACCACGCTGCACCTTCCTTGCAGGTCGCTGCGTAGCTCGTCCAGGATCCTGCAGTATGACTCCAGCGAGAGGCTGGGTGCCAGGTAGCAGCTGTACACCCAGTAGCCGCCAACGTTGCTCGGACGAAACCCTCGGCCGACCTTATGTCCCGCATCTGCAGCGTCTCCAGTCCGCAGAGCCAAAGGGCCGCCCTGCCTGAGCTGTCCGTTGCCCAGTCACTACTGCTGCATACCCTGTAGGGACTGCCACCTCCGAGCCAAGCTCGCGAACCGTCTGCGCCAGGAGATCCTCTGCCGCTCTGCAGTGATTCAGGTTCAGCTGGATCAACTGCATCTGGTTGTGTGGTTCCCGTTCCCGCTGCCTGCGGCTGGTCATCCTTTGCCGCCTGCCTGGTGCCTCGTGTCCTTCTTTCCGGCCGCTGAGCAGGGCAAGCATGATGCCTCCTGGCTGCACTCTGCTGCTCTGTGCCCCAGCTTGCCGCATTTGATGCAGCAGCCGCTCCTGTCCACTGGGCTCTTGCAGTGGACCGCAATGTGCCCCAGTTCCAGACATCTGAAGCACCTCGGTGGGCTTAACCTCTCCCGGATCCTGCATATAGTCCACCCGATCCGAACTTCCCCACGGTGGAGGACAATTTTGCCCAAGGAGACTGGCAGACTAATCACCACCGATTGGGTCTCAGCGTATCCACGCCGCATGCTTCGAACCTTCACCCGGTCTGCCTCGAATTTGAATTGGGCCGCGATGGCGGCTCAGACTTCCTGCTTCGACGTAATGGAGTCGATGTTCTGGATCTTTAAGACTAGCACCTTCGAGTCCTCCGTCGTGCTGCGCACTGACGCTGAATCGCCTAGCACCTTTTCGATGCACTCCTTCATGGATTCAGCGCGGCCTTTGGCTACTTCGAGGAGCAGGTTTCCGTTGGCGGTGCGGCGAACTTTGAAAACGCTGCACCCCAGGTCCGACAACTGCTTATCATCCCTCCTTGTGACCATGGCGAGAACTTCGCTGTATGATTTCCCACGCGCCTGCACGATAACGGCGTCGGGACGAGTACGCCGCGCTGCCTTAGGTTTTTTGGCGACCACTTCCCATTCGGTCTTGGTGTTCCCAAGACACTCGGGCTCCCTGGCGGTTGCTAGCGTCGCCGCACCATCCCGGGCTGCCATTCGGGGTTTGACTCGCGGCCTCTTGGACGCTTTTCCGCTGCGGAGCACGATTAGTTGGGGCCTCCGTCGCAGATGAACCCTGCTCGAGCTGCTGGCTTAACCTCCGCCAAGGCTCCGTTTGAGCTGCAGCCTCCCTCTTCCACAGCGTAAGTGTCTGCTGCGCTTTATCCACGCTCTGCGTGCTCTGATCGCACTTGGAGCACGATGTGGCAGCGACCTGTCTCTCCTGGCTGCCGCCGTCGCCCTTGGCGGCCGCTAGGCTCGCACTGAGGATGCTTGCGTGGAGTGCCGTCATCTTAGTGAACATCTCCCTCGTGGCGATGGTGATGTGGCTCAAGGACCTGTCCATCATTTTGGCTGACACCTCCTGCAGCATGCTCCCCAGCTCCTGGAGATCCTCCAGACACGCTGCCTCCCGAGATGCCTTGCTCTTTTTAGCCGGCGTCGTTCTCTGCGAACTAGCCGGGCTGGCAGGGTCTCGCGACCTCTTGGGAGTAGGCGTTGAGCCCTTTCCTGAGATCTGCACATCCTCCAGCGTTCCGCGCAGTGGGGGCGATCGGGAGAGCTTGCTGCTCCTCTTGAACGCCGCTTCGACCTCTTCCCTCGGTTGGCATGGCGACCTCTCTAGTGCCGACCCGCACGCGAAGGGGTTTCTCTCGTCCATAGCCGGCTTAACGGCCTGCACAGGGCTCCCACGTTGGCCAAGGATTTCCCCCTAGCTCTACGACGGGGGTTATACCGCCCCTTCTCGGCCCCCGACGTCCCTTGTTTGGGACACCGCCAAAGCGGGGGATCGGAAGTTGGTCGGGACCGTGACCTTTTCCCGCTTGCCAGCTGCGCAGCCGTGCACGGCCTCTGTGATATATATTAAATATTTAAATAAATTTTTAAATCGCGCTGGGGCGGGAATGCTTAACCTCGCTCGTTTGACAACACTAGTAAAGTTGTTCTGTTAAGCGCGGCTGTTACAAGCCCCCTCCGCTGACGTTGTACAACACTGTGATCCAGATGCGATCAACTGTGTTTACGTGCCAAAACAACGCGGCCCAGGCCGCCAGGCCCCAATGCCCAGGCCTTCGGTAACCGGAAAGTCTGCCGGGCCGATCCAGGGATAAAGTAGTGACGTATCAGCGACCCGAGGAGTCTCACACTGAACTGCCGTATCCTTTCAGCCTTATTGGACGGTTTAAACGCCTTGAAAAGGATGATCAGGCGGAGCGCGGCAAAAACACGACCTTTCACTTTCGAAAACAAATCTATTTTGTTTTTTGCTGCGGCGTTTTTTTTTTTTATTTAAAGGATTATGAAGGGGATTTACAATAGAGAGAATAGTATAGGAAGGAGAAGTGTAGAAAGAGTCCGCCCCCGCGGGACTGCCGCAAAGCTATACTTCGCGAGGGTGGCAGGCGGTCAGTTGCCGCTCATCTGTCACCAACCGTGTGTCGGATCTGCTCCCGGCGTCTCAGCTCCCTCAGAACGATTGCTGCCATTTCAGTAACCGCATCCCAGTTGGATGGGGTCTCCAGCATACACCTTGTTATGTTGTCGGGTGTGAGGCGACAGTTCGTTGCTGCCTCCAAGGCAGCTCTTTCAGCTCTGAAAACTGGGCACACAAAAAAAGAGTGTTCTGCATCTTCTGTGATTGCGCCTCCGCAGTAGTCGCAGAATGGATCTGCGTCGCGTTTGAAGCGGTGAAGGTATGCCTTGAAGCATCCATGGCCTGTGAGAAGCTGCGACGTGTAGAAGTCCACCTGCCCGTGGGGTCGGTTTAACCAGGGATCCAGTTCGGGGATTAATCTGTGCGTCCAGCGTCCAGTGCTCGCGTTGTCCCATCTCGCTTACCACCTCGAAACCGTGCTACTCCGCTGGGTTCTGCTTCCAGACCTTCCAGTCCTGCGTTCTTCTGCCAGTAAATCGATGGGTATTGTTCCGGCTACTACCAGTGCCGCTTCCTCTGAGACTGTGCAGAAGAAACTGGAGATACGCAAGGCGCAGCGTCTATATACCGACTTGCAGTGTCGGCTGTAGCTCACCGTCAGCATTGCGTCTGCCCATATCGGCGCAGCATACAGTATGGTGGAGGTCACCACTGTCGCTATGAGTCGTCTGCTGTGCTGTCTGGGGCCGCGCGTGTTGGCCATCATCCTCGAGATGGCGGCAGTGGCCTTGGATGCCTTGCCCGCCGCGTACTCCAGGTGGCTTTTGTAGTTCAGCCGGTGGTCGATCTGCACTCCAAGGTACTTGACCGCAGGGCTAGACTCGATGGTGGTCGAGCCGACCCGGAAGCTCACCTTCTCTATGACCTTTCTGCTGCTTATAAGCACTGCCTCCGTTTTGTGCTCGGCAAGCAAGAGCCCATTATCCGCCAGCCAGGACAGAGGATTGGCCCAATGACTGAGCCCTGGGGAACACCCCCTGTAACTTGGTATTCCTGGTTACCGGTACCTGGTCTCTGAAGTAGTCGGCTATCAGCTGTATTAGGTACCCTGATATACCGCCGCGCTGGAGTGCTTGCAACACTAGGCTCCAGTTTGCAGAGTTAAAGGCGTTTTTAACATCCAGGTTTCTGTGAACACAATAACCTGGGATGCAAACGAGAGACTATCAGAATACAATTTGGGAAGCTTACTACGTAGGCCTCTTGCATTCTGATAGGAGATAGAGAGAGAGTTGATTAGTTTTTTGCATCCAGAATGCGGAAAGCATTCGGCGGAACGCTAATTGCGACGGTCAACTTGAGACAGGAACATGCGCGGAAGATGCTCGACCAGGGCAGAATCCGTATTGGATGGGTCGTCTGCCGCATCAGGGAGAAGACTGAGCCGAGATGCTGCTACAAGTGTATGGGTTTCGGGCACACGTCGGCAAGATGCCGCGCTTCCGACGCAACGGCCAAAACCACGCAGGAATTCTGCTTCAAGTGCGGAGGCACGGGCCACAAGCACAACACGTGCAAAGGCATGCCCAAGTGCATCCTATGCACTAGAGGTGGCAAGACCGCGAGGGAAGCAGAACACACGACCCTGAGCAGGAGCTGCCCCGAGTACCAGAAGGCCATTAAAAACTTGAACAATGGTTAAGTTTCTCCAACTTAATCTGAACCATTGCCGAGCAGCCCAAGACTTACTGTCCCAGACGGCCACAGAGCAACGCGTAGACATTGCCATTCTGAGCGAGCCCTATAGGGCAAAAGCAGAAGGCGTGTGGCAGCAAAGCGCTGATGGCGGTGCAGCCATATGGAGCTGCGGACAGCCCCCGTGCCACCTAGCGCAGAGGGCGTCGAGACGTGGCTACGCCAGGGCTAAGTTTCAAGCGACTACCATATACAGTTGCTACTTAGCCCCGAGTATGCACATTGATGCCTTCAGGGAGATAATCCAAGAGATAGCTCAAGATGCCCGTGGACGGTCGCCGGTGTTAATAGCTGGCGACTTCAATGCGTGGTCCACCGCCTGGGGGAGCAAGAGCACGACACAGCGAGGCACCATCATCCTTGATGCCCTGGCCACCCTGGACGTCTGCCTACTAAACGACGGCAATAGGTGCACCTACAGCAAGGCAGGTCGGGAGTCAATCATTGACCTGACTTTCGCCAGCCCGGAGCTCACCCGGAACAGCTGTTGGGAGGTCACAGACCTCTTCACCTACAGCGACCATGCTGCCATATTATTCCGCTCGAGCCACTGTCAACCACGCCTACCAAGTCGGGAAACGGTGTATAGGGTACACACCCTGAATGCCGAGACGCTCCTAAGCTGCATGGATGCCAGCCCCATCATAGGAGCGGCAGACTTCTGCGCGGACACGATATCCGCCAGGATCAAGGTAGCCACCAAAGGAGACGGAAATTGGCCAGTAGCCTGGTGGAACCAGGAGATAGCTACAGCCAGAAGCAACTGTCTCGCCGCTAGGAGGAGATGCCAGCGAAGCAGAGGACGCTCTACACAAGAGCTCCACGAGTCCCTCTACAGAGCGAGGAAGAAGGCTCTTAAGGTGGCCATCAGGGCAAGCAAAAACAAGTGCTTCAAGGACCTCTGCGATGCGGATGACCAAGAACCTTTTGGATCAGCATACAAAATGGTTATGGGTAAGCTCACCAGACAGCCGATTCCGAGCTCACAGGACCAGTTGGGAGCAATAGTTTCCACACTGTTCCCAGCTCAGCCGCCCCTAAGACTACCGAGCGTGACTGCTGGCGAAACGATGCCCACCTGCGAGGAGGAAGTCCTGATTGCGTTGGCCAGCTGTAAAGTTTCCAAGGCTCCTGGACCGGATGGCATACCCAATGCAGCTCTGCATGCCATAGTGAATACCTACCCAGGCCTCTTCGCGCAGCTGTACAACAGGTGCATCGACGAACGGAGGTTTCCTCGAACCTGGAAGCAGCAAAGGCTCGTGCTCATCCCGAAGCCAGGAAAGCTCAACGATGACCCGTCGTCATACCGGCCCCTTTGCATGCTAAACACGCTGGGGAAAATCTTTGAGCGCATAATATGCATGAAGCTGCAAAGCGAAATCGAGGAGCGTGGAGTCCTGTCTAGCCACCAGCACGGATTCCGGAAGAGGCGAAGCACGCTCGACGCGATCCGAGAGGTGACGGAACTGGCGGCTAAGGCCATCGAAGGAGAACGCTGGCGGGGCGGCACAAAGAAGTACTGCTTGGTATGCACCCTGGATGTTAAAAACGCCTTTAACTCTGCAAACTGGAGCCTAGTGTTGCAAGCACTCCAGCGCGGCGGTATATCAGGGTACCTAATACAGCTGATAGCCGACTACTTCAGAGAGCGCGTCCTGCTCTACAAATCTGACGCCGGTAACCAAGAATACCAAGTTACAGGGGGTGTTCCCCAGGGCTCAGTCCTTGGGCCAATTCTCTGGAACATAATGTATGATGGTATACTGAGGCTGACACTGCCTGAAGGATGCTCAGTGATTGGCTTTACAGATGATATCGCACTAGTCACTGTGGAGAAGCAACTGGCCGACGTTGCTAACAAATGCAGTCTGGGGATCGACCTGCTGATGTCCTGGCTGGCGGATAATGGGCTCTTGCTTGCCGAACACAAAACGGAGGCAGTGCTTATAAGCAGCAGAAAGGTCATAGAGAAGGTGAGCTTCCGGGTCGGCTCGACCACCATCGAGTCTAGCCCTGCGGTCAAGTACCTTGGAGTGCTGATCGACCACCGGCTGAACTACAAAAGCCACCTGGAGTACGCGGCGGGCAAGGCATCCAAGGCCACTGCCGCCATCTCGAGGATGATGGCCAACACGCGCGGCCCCCGACAGCACAGCAGACGACTCATAGCGACAGTAGTGACCTCCACCATACTATATGCTGCGCCGATATGGGCAGACGCAATGCTGACGGTGAGCTACCGCCGACACTGCAAGTCGGTATATAGACGCTGCGCCTTGCGTATCTCCAGTTTCTTCTGCACAGTCTCAGAGGAAGCGGCACTGGTAGTAGCAGGAACAATCCCCATCGATTTACTGGCAGAAGAACGCAGGACTGGAAGCAGAACACAGCGGAGTAGCACGGTCTCGACGCTGGACGCTGGACGCACAGACTAATTCCCGAACTGGATCCCTGGCTAAACCGACCCCACGGGCAGGTGGATTTCTACACGTCGCAGCTTCTCACAGGCCATGGATGCTTCAAGGCATACCTTCACCGCTTCAAACGCGACGCAGATCCATTCTGCGACTACTGCGGAGGCGCAATCACAGAAGATGCAGAACACTCTTTTTTTGTGTGCCCAGTTTTCAGCGCTGAAAGAGCTGCCTTGGAGGCAGCAACGAACTGTCGCCTCACACCCGACAACATAACAAGGTGTATGCTGGAGACCCCATCCAACTGGGATGCGGTTACTGAAATGGCAGCAATCGTTCTGAGGGAGCTGAGACGCCGGGAGCAGATCCGACACACGGTTGGTGACAGATGAGCGGCAACTGACCGCCTGCCACCCTCGCGAAGTATAGCTTTGCGGCAGTCCCGCGGGGGCGGACTCTTTCTACACTTCTCCTTCCTATACTATTCTCTCTATTGTAAATCCCCTTCATAATCCTTTAAAAAAAAAAAAAAAAAAAAAAAAAAAAACTCATCTTCCCAGTTCTCCTCCCTCCTCCCAAATTTAGATATTTATTCCTTGTTCATATATTCAATTTTACACTTAGATTTATTTAACATACATTATTTTCGTACTTGTTTTCGTGCTCAGGTTATAATGTATTAGATTGTAATTATTAGCGGACTTTTCGGTGCTGTTTATTCTTCCTTTTTTCGGATTTTTATTTAAATCAACTCCCTCTAAATATTTAATTAATTTTGCCTAACCTACCCGTAAGAGCTCTCAATGGGGTCGCCAGGGAAATAGAAATACAATAAATAAACAAACAACCACAAAATTCACCAAGAACACATTTTCTCATTCACGGAACGAATTTGACATAAGAAATATAAATCAATAAATACGAACGAAATAAATATAAATAAATAAATAAATAATGATTGAACGAAACAACTTGAACAAATAAAAATTAAATAAATAATTAAATAAATAAGTGATTAAATATTTGCTTAAAATATATAGGAGTTAAAGAATAAATGTAACTTAAAACAAAAAAAAATTTCGCTGAAGCCTAATGGCTCCTGGTGTCGCCACTCGGGAGGAGTGTCGGTCTTCCACGACGACAGGTAAAAACTCTCTGGCCAGTACCAGGCTCCAAATTGGGCAATGGCCGATTTTTTCCCTCATGGGCCTATATGCCTCCAACAAAAACTACTTCGCCGACATTTTTGGTTATGGCGAAGATATGTATATGAGGTCGCCTCAGAAAAATCCGGGAATATATGGGCCAGAAAAAATCCGGAAAAATTACATCCGGACAAAATAGTAGGGCCGGGCCAATTCTGTGACCTGGCCAATATCGTGCGAGGACTGGGTCTGGTCGAGCCTGGAAATGGAAGCCATTTCGTTAGGGCTTCATCTCCGGACCACGACCACTTACCTTTTGGGTTTCTTGATCCGACTTCCCGTCCTCGGTAGTTTCTTATATTCTCCTGGGCCGCCTTCCCGTCTGCCAATTCCTTTCTTAATACATTTTTTAAGCTTCCTGGGCACACGCGATTTTTTTAAAATTTTAAATAATATTTAATTTTTAATAATAATAATAATATTTGCGCTAATAATAATATTTAATATTTAGCGCACTTGAGTTTCGCCCGCTTAGCCTGTTCGATCTAACCGCTCTATCGCGCCACCTTTTTCCTGGTTCCTATTTTCCCTTCTCCTCCTCTATCGCTTGACCCGTTGTTTCAGTTTCGAACCATTCCGGGTCAAGAACCTTTACTTCGCTCACTTCGCACACATGACATTTGACAGATCCGTCATACTTGTCCTGTGTCAAAAGTTACACAGTTAAAAAAATTGTTAACAACTCCCATATAAATGGATCTTTCCTTATAACATTTAATGGTACAACCACCATTAACAACATTTCATATACAAATTTAGAAAACTGCTGCAAACCATTTCACAAATGATGAAATATC
Source organism: Drosophila aff. chauvacae BK-2020 (assembly GCA_018903765.1). NCBI lineage: Eukaryota > Metazoa > Arthropoda > Insecta > Diptera > Drosophilidae > Drosophila > Drosophila aff. chauvacae BK-2020. The sequence goes on from JAEIGO010000931.1 coordinate 339,645, forward strand.
CGATTACATTTTGTCAAATAATTTAGAATTCTCTGTAGATAATATTAAGACTTAATATCCTTTCATTGAAATTAGTAATACCAAGATATCACTTTTTTTATATTATACATTTTAATAATTATTTATTTAATTTTTTAAATTATGATTAAATATATTCATGTTATATTTGTAATCATAAAACATTGGCCAGATACAGAAAAATCTTTTAATCAAGAAGAATTTTTAACAGATTTAAGGGATCACCTAAATGATACCCGAAATAAATCGGGACCCTCCATTTTAGAAGGGGGAAATTAATCCAACCTATAATTCAGGGACGCTAACCCAATTAATAAACAATTTTTCGAAATTTTTCCCATCAATCCTGAGAACCAAGCACTAAGATAAATAAACCAAACTTAAAGTAAACACAGCTTTCACTTGGAGACCAAACCATGGTCAACATATTGCGCTTCAATCAAACTGCATCGGTCAGCATAATTGAATTTCAAAATGCAGTGAAACAGTTTCAGCATAAAGCTTTTATTCTAAACATAATTCAAAGTTCAAGAAGTTTCCAAAGAAGTTTCCAAAGGATAACATCAAACTTAGATAGCCTTCCCCAACTGAAAACCTTAATATTAACCCACTTAGTACGCATGCAGGCAAACAGTCTGGCAGCACGCCAGTAGTCACTTCCTCGTATTCCTTTTCTATACTTTCATTCATCGCGCCTACTAACACCTAACACGAACAGGCACGTGCTTGGTGTCAGATGGGCCACTTGAATGTACTGATCGTAGTGCATCAACGTCCAACGTAGAAAAAAAAAGCTCCTGACCGGGCCGAGGTTTCGAGGAAGAAATTTAAACTGAAGCAGTCAGTCGATTCTGGAGACAAAAACCGATCGGTAAAACGATCTTCAAAAACTTATAATTTTATAATACAAAAACTCTGCTAGGAGTGAATTGGTGGAGTTAAGGATGAATTAAAAAATTCATTTTTTAATAAATTCCCAATTAAAAATATTAATTTGTATGTACGAACGTAGTCGATACATGACTATATAAAATAGCTCCAATAGCAATATGGTCCAGAATACCACTTTGGTGGACCAAAATTAATAACTCCGTTAAAATAAAAGATACCAACTTGAAGGTAGGTAGGTTGTAGTGGTGAGGCTCCCTTCTGGAGCCTCCAAGTAGAGCTGGGCTCCTTTTTGGTCCACTCCCTCTGTTTTCATGTTGTGGTCATAGTTGCCCTTTAATACCATCCTGAGTCGCTGAGAAAGCCTAGGATCGCTGAGACCTTCAGCTCTCCTATGCCGTCTAATGACTCCAGCTGGTAGGTACCGAAGTGGCGTAGTCTGATGTGATTTAGGGCCGGACAAAAGCAGAGCAGGTGCTCTGGTGTCTCTGGTTCCGTAATTTCTCTGCAGCTTCTACAGCTAGCGTTGTAAGGTAGCCCCATCTTCATTGCGTGCGTTCCGATCGCCCAATGACCTGTTGCGACTGCTGTGAATCTTCTGATATCCCGCTTGCTGTTGGAAAGCAGCTCTCTAGTACGATTCTTGTCGTATGTCGGCCAACATTTCTTTGATCTCTTATGTTCGCTCTTACTTGACCACTCCTTGTTGGCTGTCTGTTTGAAATGGTCATGGATCCTTGTCTGGACGGAGTTCAACGAGATCGGTGTCCGTACGTTGGTATCTTGCCCTTGCGAACCTGCTCGGGCTAATTCGTCCGCTTTCTCGTTCCCTGGGATGTCGCAGTGACCCGGTACCCAGGTGACTTGTACCTCGTTTCTCTCTGCAAGTCTATTAAGGGTCTTCTTGCATTCTGCCACCATTCCTGAGTTTGTTCTCACGGCCGCTAGGGATTTTATAGCCGCTTGGCTATCAGAGTAAAACCGTACTTTGGTGTCGCTAAGTTCTCGCCGTATCGAAAGCTTGGCTGCTTCCGTTATGGCGAGTACCTCAGCCTGAAAAACCGTCGCCGAGTTTGAGAGAGTGAAGGACTCCTCGATCCCCCATTGCTCAGCGAAGATCCCAGCCCCCACGCCGCAGCTCATTTTAGAGCCATCGGTGTAGAGGGATACCTCCTCTGCCCCTGTTACTCTCTCCCTTCTCCAATCTTCCCTTGTTGGGAATGTTGTCGTGTAGGCATTTCCGAAGTTCATCTCCGTAGTCAAGTAGTCCACTAGTGCGTTTGCTTCTAGCTTGATTCCTTCCAGTATCTTGCCGTGGCCTGCGCCGTAATCCCTCCAGCAGTTACTTGCTTTCAGTCTTACTGCGCTCTGTGCGGCCATGTCCTTTACGAACAGTTCTATCGGCATTATGTCCAGGATAGCATTCAGTGCTGCTGCGGGGCATGATCGCATGGCTCCCGTCACGCCAGCACACGCTGCTCTCTGTATCCTCGTTAATTTTGTGATGTTGTAAGCCCTAGTTAGCGCTGGCCACCATACCAGGGCTCCGTATGTTAAAATTGGCCGAACAACCGCTGTGTAAAGCCATATTATTACCTTTGGGTGTAATCCCCATTTATCTCCGAACATTTTCCTGCAAGAGTAGAAAGCAATACTTGCCTTTCTCACTCTTTCAGTAATGTTTCCTTTCCACGAGAGCTTCGGGTCTAGTATCACACCGAGATACTTAGCCTGCTCTGATAGTTTTAGCTCTATGCCATCTATTCTGGGCATATTATATGCTGGTATCTTAGTCCTTCTAGTGAAGAGCATAAGTTCTGTTTTATTTGGGTTGACACCTAGTCCGCAGGTCTTTGCCCATATGTTTAAACGACCCAGCGCCCCTGTCATTATCTCACTAATAACGTCAGGGTAGGGTCCGGATACTAGCAACACCACGTCATCTGCGTAGGCTACTGCTTTGACGCCACCCATATTGAGCTCTTCCAATATGTTGTTCATGTTTATGAGCCAAAGTAGAGGCGATAGGACACCGCCCTGAGGTGTGCCTCTCTTCACTGACCGTGTGAGGTGAGTGCCACTCAGTTCGGCAGTGATCGTCCTACTCGTTAGCATAACTCCGATCCATTCTCTGATGCCTCTCTCAATGCCCATCGAGGTGAGGGAGCTCAGGATGGAGTCGGCGTTCACGTTATTGAACGCACCTTCGATGTCTAGGAAGGCGGCCATCGTGTATTGCTTATATTGTAGTGTCTTCTCGACGTGACCTACAACTTCGTGTAGTGCTGTTTCTGTTGACCGTCCTTTTCGGTACGCATGCTGCGCGTCCGATAGGTGGTGTCTCTCGATTCTTTCTCGGATGTGAACATCTAGTAGTCTTTCCAGGGTCTTCAGGACGAAGGATGTTAGGCTTATCGGCCTATAGTCCTTCGCTAGAATGTGCCCCCTTCTGCCTGGCTTTGGTATAAATATGACTTTGGCTTCCCTCCACCTTAGCGGGATGTGCCTTAGTCTTATACAAGACTTGTATATGGCTTTAAGCCATCTACAGAGGCTTCCTTTGGCAGTTTGTAGCATTGCCGGTATTATGCCGTCCGGGCCCGGGCTTTTGTATTTATCAAAAGACTCTATTGCCCACTGGATTTGCTCCGTGGTGATGATATCTTTCGTTTGTGTGTCTGTCTGTGTATTTGTGCCTTCCTCGGGTGCCGAGTTCTCTCGAAGGTTCCCCGGGAAGTGAGTGTCGACTAGTAGCTCTAGCGACTTCTCTATTGTCATTGTGGCCGAGCCGTCTGGTCTGTTGATAAGAGTGGGGCTTGTGTGCCCCTTGGCAAGGATTTTGCTTAATCTTGCCGTATCTTTTATGCCTTCTAGTGATTCACAGTAACTCTTCCAAGATTCGTTCTTGGCGTCATATACTGCTTTTTTGTATGCTTTCTGTGCTTCCTTATATGGTTCCCATTTCTTGGTTCCATAGCATGTGTTAAAGGTTTTGCGCGCTCTCTTCCTGAGGTCGGTCAGTTCCTTGGTCCACCATGGTGGATACTGCTTCTTGGAGAATGAAACTTTACATGTCTCTTTGAATGCGTTGTTAAGGATGTTTGTAAGGTCCTCTACTTCCTTGTCGAGGGCCTTTGAGGAGGATTGTACCTTTACCCTCCTGTTGCTGACCTTTGAGTGGACAATTTCGCCGAATTTGTCCCAGTTTGTCCTGCGGGGATTACGACTCGGTATCGGCTTATTTACCGATGCCGATAAGTCAAAGAAGATGTATCTGTGGTCCGAAAAGGAGAGTTGGGTCGACACTCTCCAGTTCTCGACTTTATATTTGCCATATTCTATTTGAAGGGTGAGATCTAACACCTCTTCCCAACCCTGAAAACCCTCCGTACTGGGGAATATGAAGGTTGGTGTATTGCCCTTGTTACAAATCGTAACCTTACGACTAATAATATTGTCAAAAAGAGACTCACCTCTTTCATTCGTTTCCGAGCTTCCCCAGAGCGAGTGCCTCGCGTTCGCGTCGCATCCCAGCACCAGGGTCGTCTTAGTGTCTTCGGCCCATTGCAGCAGCTTGACGACCGGTTCAGGCGGGGCCGGATCGTCGTGGGCCATGTACGCAGAGGCGATGACAACTCCGCTCCCATCCGCTGCCACGAATCTAGCTACTGCCAGATCTGGTGTGCTGAGATTGGAACAGAGAAAAGCGTTAAAGTGATTCTTAATTACTATGCATGCTCTCGACCTACCCACCGAGTTGGTGCACAGTACTGTGTATCCTGGGATCCTTAGGCCAGCAACTTTCTCGTTCCTGGTCCAAGGCTCCTGTATCAGTCCGATGTCGATATCCTTCTCACTGAGAAGGATCGTGAGATTTGCTGAAGCATGGGTACTGCGCTTCAGGTTAATCTGCACGAGTTTCGACATCGGGATTGGTTGGGGTTGTGTCCAGGGATTTGTCGTCGATGACCATATCGTCCAACAACCTGTTGGTGTCATCGACCTCCTCTAATATCTCGTCCGGTTCGGCAAGGAAGACCTTAATCTTGGCCTTCCGTATACCGTACCGGACCTTGTGGTCGTTGGCTTCAAGCTGCGACAGGCAGCGTTGATTTATGAGAAGAAGGAACGGCTGGCTCGACTTCATCTCCTTTTCCGCCTTGAGGATGGTCCAGTCTTCTGTGTGGACATCCGGATTCTGGGCCTTCAGACAGGCGATCACCCTAGCATGATCAGTTTGCCCCTTCGGCAACCAGATGCGGGCTCTGGGTCTCCTCGGAATCTCCCTGGCGTGGACTAGCCTAATCTTAAGGCCAGCCCAGGTGTCGCTAATCGAAGCCACACACTCCGCCAGGAAGGTCCTTGAAAACCCATCGTCGCACCTGATGACCCGGTGCCCCCTGACCACGTCTGAGGAGTCGAAGGAGGGGATAGGGCCGGTCGGCACGGCAACCAACCTGTCAGTTACCATGTCGGCCAACTTGGCCTCTATCTCCTCCCACTTCTCCGACAGCAGACGACCGTCGTCGTGGAGCTCGTCCACCAGAGCCATAGCCAGACTGTCTCTGGCCACCTCGCTGAACTTCTTCGCCTTACTGACGAAGTTTGTGGCTCTCGGCTTGCTCTGTGGGTCCTTCGCCCTTTTAGGCGCGCTCACGCTCACCTCTTGCGAGCGGTTGCGCTTCGCCTTAGGGGGCTGGAGCGCCGCCGGGTTTGCCTTGCTGTGCGCCTCGAATTCCGCGATCTCCGCAAGGAATCGGGCCTTACTCTCAGCATCTCGAGGGTCACTTTTGCCCTCAGCCTCGTTCTTGGCAATCTTACCGAGAATGAAGCGGGCTCTCTTGACCCTCGCTCGTCGTTGCTGATGTGTTAGCTGCTCTTGAGTTTTTTCTTCGGTGGTGCCCAGCTGAGCCCCACCTTTGTGGTCGGATTGGGGAGTGCTACTAGCTCTCCCCTCGGGTCTCGACGGAGCCGGGATGTCACAACTAGACATCGGCAGCTCATCTACGTCGGTCTCCGTAAGTTTGTGAGTCGCCAAGGCCCAACTAGGCCTCAGCAGCTCCTCCTCGTCCTCTTCCGACAGTTTTTGGGATTTATCCTCTCCCGGGAGTTCGAAGCTCGGTGCGTTGGTTTCATTTCTTATTCATGAACGCCCGCTTTGCTCGTCCTGGCAAGCGCAGCGGGCCGGAGGGGGTTTGGGGCTTTGAAGTTGGTCGACCGCGGCTTCGCCCCAAAGCCGCGGCAAGGCATCTTACGACCCAGGGTTGCCCGGCCCTGGGAAGGCTCCGTTCAAACACAGCTGGATTAGCCCCTCAGCTGCGAACCGAAAGTCAGGGGGCACGGGTCGCTTCACACTCCTGACTTGAGGGGGGGCCTGTTAAAGACATGCCCGGGTCCGCCCGACTACAATTGGTCAGCATCCCCGATCGAACTCGACCGAGGACCTGCTTCCGGCCGCCCTCACTTGGAGAGTATAGTCGCACTACCGTTGGTGCACACAGTTACGGCAGATGACACAGTCATCCGTTGATCCCCCTGTGTACCCAATCGGCTGACGGCCACCAACTTGAAACTTTATGAATCGAAATTTTGTACTGATAGGATGTTAGTGATTTAACCTTCTATCCGCACAAGGCGGATGAAGTGCCGTTTACCAAACGGTACACCAATGACATTGGCCTACTTGTCATTGGGGGGACCCCCGAAGAGCTCTCCAGTGTTGTCAAATATCTGGGAGTTGTTCCAGATAAGCGGCTTAACTGGAACTCTCACCTCAACAAGACGATTACCAAGGCCTCAAATGCTTTATGGGTATGTCGTAGACTATATGGTAAAACGTGGGGCCTTGACTCCAAATCCATCCTGTGGCTTTACTGCATGATGGTCAGGCCTATTTTGACCTATGCTGCTCTTGTGTGGTGGCCCAAGGTTCAGCAGGTCTCGGTCATTCAGAAGTGTACATCTCTATCGGGAGCTTTACGCACATGCCCAACTGTGGCTATGGAGAAAATCATTGGATTAACTCCGCTACACATTCACATACAAGAAGGAGCCGCTAGAAGCCTTCTTAGAATCAAGCTCACATCTGGGTTACTGACAGATGATGCTGGTCATGTCAGTATTTTGAACAATGATTCTGGCTTAGAGATCTGCAGCCAAACAGATCTCATGACCACGAAACTCTACTTCGGGGCGAAATTTAGGATTCTCATTCCAGACCGTAGGGCATGGGATAATGGCAACCCTTGCTGTGACCCCGTTAGCCTGCAGTGGTTCACTGATGGGTCCAAAACTGAGCAAGCGGCGGGTGCGGGGATCTTTGGACCTAACACCAGAGTCTCGATTGCACTGGGTAAATGGCCCAGTGTTTTTCAATCAGAGATTCATGCCATTGAGGCCTGTTCTAAACTCATCATTGATAAAAGAATGAGAGAAGCTACAATAAATATCTACTCAGATAGCCAAGCGGCGATCAAAGCTCTGTCCTCTTGGAGGATAAGCTCCAAACTCGTCGCAGACTGCTGGACCAGCCTCCAGCAGCTCTCCACCGGGAACAGGGTAACTTTGTGCTGGGTTCCCGGTCATGCCGGAATTCTTGGCATTGAAAACGCTGACAAAAGTCCGGCCGTTAGGCCGCTGCCAACGATATGGTTGGAAGATGGGCTAAAGGAGCTAAGTCCAGGTATTGGATATCCAGTTCAGGATGTCGTCAAGCTTAACAGCTGATACATCCGCTTTTGGGCAGGAACACTGATGGGTGTTCCAGGATGGACCTAAGACTATTGGTAGTCTACCTCACCGGCCACCATGTCATGAACTATCATCTACACAAGATGCGTCTGTCTTCGGACACGGAGTGCAGGCTCTGTAAAGAAGACGACGAGACGACCAAACACATTCTTTGTGAGTGTCCAGCCATTATTTGGTCCAGAAGGAGGCACCTGCACAGCGAGTTTTTGACAGCTTCGCAGATCAGGCAAGCCTCGACAAGATTTCTGCTAGCCTTCATAAGGGAGGTTGAGCAACTCTTGTCCCAATAGGGAGTAATATAGGCACAAAAAACCACTCGGTCGCAGTGCCTAAAGTCCCGTAGGGAGATCTCACCAATATTTATTATTATTATTTAACCTTCTATTTAATTAGAGATTAATTATTACAGCTTTTCAGTAGGCATTTCCATACAAAATGTTGTGATCTTTTATTGCAAAAATAAAGAAATGTGGTCAAATGTGACATTTTTCACTATATGCAAATTAATAATTTTAAAATTACCTACAAATACCAAATTGTCTGAAGGTGAGATTAGATTTTCAAAAATAAGTTTTTAACGAAAGATTAAATATTTTGGAGAACACACTTTAACATCAAACTACAACAAAATCACAAAAATTTTAAAAATTTCCCACTACAAATTAAGTAGCTCATGCTGCACTGATTTAATTTCTATAAAAAATTTTTAATTTTGGGTTTTTTTTTCCCCGAGTTGTCGTAATTTTTAAATTACACTTTTGAACGCATTATAACTCTTCCGGTTGCGTTGCATGTAGCCTATGAAGCCACGTTTATGGAATCCTGACCAAAATCACTTTTTTTGGCAGCTTAAAAAAATTAGTTTCATCCTAGTAAAGTGGTCGGCGAAACCATTGTCGGATAATAAAAAGGATAAAGCCAAACTGGTAATGTAAGACTTTATTTGTAAAACTGTAACTGTAAAAATGTAAATATAAAATATTGAGTTAAATGTAATTAAAATTTTGTTTTGTAAAACTTATATTTTCTCTCTTTCTTAATATTCACTTCTGTTCGTCTGGCGCCTTATCGAGAGAATGATCGCACTTCCTCGATCGTGCACGGTCGATAATAATACATCGAGTGTCCTCCTTATCGATATTTACAGTGTAACCTTATCTTTAACTTATATTATATTTACAATATTTACATAATTTACATTTGGCCGACCTGACTACAGATTGACCACGATCTTTATAAAGAAGGGCAACAAGTTCGTTAACATTATGTACTTATCCAAGGCTTAAGTCTAGCAGATTCTAACACGCCTCTAAATGGCAGTTGAGTTAACTGGCAATCATCAATATCAACTACTTCGTATCGATCATTATCAAACATACGACTTATCCTATAAGGCCCACGGTGCTTAGGGGCAAACTTCTTATTAATTCCTACAGTAGTATCAACATTTCTTATGGTCACATAATCACCTACTTGATATTCACGAGGAGCTGTATGTTTTCTGCTATATGACTCTTCATTTCTTATCCGTGAATTCTGGATATTAACACATGCGTTCTCACGGATGCTTACAAGATCATTGAATTTATTCCCTACGTACTCAGAAAGCTCATCACCTTTTGTACTAATCCGAACAATAAAACTAGGCGCTACTTGAGTGCTACTATGTACTGCATAATTAATTGCATATTCCACTTTATTAAGTAATTTGTACCAATCGGACTGACTAAGAGGTTCTGCTAATTTCCCTAGCATTGGCGTTAACACCCGGTTTACACGCTCCAGTTGGCCATTAGCCTGAGCTCCTGTGGCCACTTTTAAGTACTCAATATCTCGCTCTTGGCAAAAGGTGGTGAACTCAAGTGACGTAAAACAAGTACCGCGATCCGATATAATCCTATGGGGTCGACTATAAAAATCATTTTATTTACTTAACGCATCTCTCGCTTCTCTTGTACTAGTCGTATTAACGGGAAAAAGTTTAACAAACTTGGTAAACTTGCATCAATAACAACCAGGAGAAGCTTTCTCTTTGAAATGATACTCGGTAAGGGACCTAAATGGTCTATATGAAGTGTATGAAACGGAATACAAAGTTCAGGAATACTATGCAAGGTTCTATTATGAATAGATCTCGTCACCGAATGCAACATGCACGAAAGAAAATTTCTAATAAAATGCTAATCTTTAGTTCTCATTTCTGGAAACCAATAGGTCCTTCTCAAATCCTTAACACACTTATCTGCTGCCAAGTGACCTAGTTTTTCGTGAGATTTTCTAATTAGCTGTTCTTCCATACAAGCAGGTGCATACAAACAATAAGAATCGTCCACGTTCTTTCGACATACTAGTCCATACCGTTCATGTAATTACTGGCAGCTTTCTCTCAATTTATTCCACCATTCTCTTCCTCTTCTTCTTCACGAAGGTTTTCTTTCAACATAACACGAAGTGTCTCTAAGGAATCTACACAAATGTCATCAAGTGGCACCCTATCAGCCAGGGTGTCTCTACGGATTTCTAAAAGGCTTTGAATAATGCTATCTGTACGGTTGTCTCTAAGGTTTTCTAAAAGTTTGTCTCTACTGTTCTCTACAAGTTGGTCTCTACGGTTCTCTAAAAGTTGGTCTCTACGGCTATCTCTTCGGTTTTCCTTAAGATTTTCCAACAAGTCTTCATTATCGCCAAACTCACTATCTTTTAACAACTTTACAACTTCTATCTGTCTGCTTAAACTGTCTACATGGGCCATATTTACACCGGGTCTATGCATAATCTAATAAGCGTAATTCTCTAACTCAAGTGACCATCTGGCAATCCTAGGATTAATAGCTTTTCTAATAAGAGTTTGCACTAACGAATTGCAATCCGTAATTACCTCAAAACTATGGTATCGGGTATCAGTGGTTTTACCGGAATAAAACGAAATAGGATGCACTTTTCCATCATCTTGTCGCTGCAATAGTATAGCTCCAAATCCATGAACACTGACATCCGTATGGAGCTCGGTTTCTCCACCAGGACTTAAAATGGCTAAAACAGGTGGATTAGCTAAAGCGTTGTTTAAATCTTTAAACGCTTTAATTGCTCATCATTCAGTTGAAAAGGACCCCCTTCTTCAACAAGTCTGTCAGGGGTTTAGCTATACGCGCAAATGACAGGACGAAACGTCTAAAGTACGAAAAGAATCTTAAACAGGAGTGAAGACTATAAACATTCTAGGGTACAGGAAAATTTCTCAAGCCTTCCAAATGCGATTCACTAGGCTTTATCCCGTATTTACTGACACTGACACTGGAATTCGCATTCATTCTTCAAAAATTCGCATTTCTTCTGGTTTATCTCCAAAATATATTCGCTAATACGATAATACGATTTTTCTTCGACCTCTATTTGATGAAATCCGCTTTTAAAGTCAATCACAGAAAAACAACATGTTCCATCCAAATACTCCAGGCAATCTTCAATAGGGGACAACGGGAAATTATCTTTTACGATACGCTTGTTTAAACCACGGTAGTCAACGCACATTCGAATTTCACCAGACTTTTTCTTCACAAGGACCAAAGGTGACGCATAAGGTGAGGCGCTAGGACGTATTACTTTTTTTTAAGCAAATCATCAATGATTTCCGCAACTTTCTCCCTCTCATATTAAGACAAACGTCTCGGAGAACAGTAAAACGGAGTGGTATCGGTTAATCTAATAGACATCCGATATCAATGTGCAGTGTTATAATCGTATTGGATACTAAAATAATGAGATTGAATAATTTGTTCACACCTATTTGTAATTTCCAACCTAACTCAGTGCCTATCTCAAATGAATCCTCTAATGGCGGCTTAATGTCAGCCAAAAATCTCTGCGCATCACTGTCAGCATCCAAAATTTCTACAGAATTTTTATTATCTAAACCAGAGTTGTGATTATGACTTAAATTTATGGGTTTATAAATAGCTGTACTTAAATTACTTGTATTGTTAATTTTAGCGGTGAAAAGGGAAGAATCTTTGGATTTATAACTATCATTAATGTTTAAACTAATTGAATGTTTATTATCTTCAGTGCGTCTCGATCAATTAATACAGGGAGTGGTAATAATAATAAGAGGATAGAATATGTTTTTGCATAAAATTTAACAGAGGCTTTTAAAATGCCATTTGCCTACAATTGTAGCAACGAATGGTTTTCGGCATGGACACACGGACTTGGGGCTTCACCACTTTAGTTTTCTCCGCCGACTTTTAAATTTGGGCCGTCATCTTCTTAAATTTGTCGTAGATCATAATTTTGTTTCGCAACTCCTCCAAAGAACTACAATAAGCCATTGCAGACGCATCTCCGGATTTATCTTCCAAGCCTTTTACGACGAATTGAATTATATCTCTGGTGCCAACTCTACTTGTCGCGCAATGCCGCACATGGAGAAAAAATACTGGAGAGCACCCTTGTCAGGTAACTTCTTCCTGGCTTCCAGTTGCTTGAACACATCGAATGCAGTAATCTTGAGGTCAAAAACGGCTATCAGCTCTGCTCGCAGAATCGGCCAATCCAAAGCTGTCGTTTCATTCATGAACACTCTTGCTGATCCAGCCAGTAAACGTTTGGTGAAGATAAAACGTTTTTTCTCCGGCACGCAATATATAGTTGGACGTTGATGCACTACGATCAGTACATTCCAGTGGCCCATCTAACACCAAGTACGCGCCAGTTCCTGTTAGGTGTTAGTAGGCGCGACAAATACTTAGTATTAAGGTTTTTAGTTGGGGAAGGCTATCTATCATGTTATCATGTACAAATCGTTATAAGGTAAGTTAATTAGGAGAAGTCTACTAGAGTACGAGGGTAACCTCTGGTTTGGATCCCAGTTCAAACCGCTTAAAGCAAAAAGCAAAAAGTTCTTCTGAACTGACTCAATGCGTTTACTGTGAACCCCATACTGAGGGTTCCAGACGCAAGATCCATATTCTAAGATAGGACGAACTAAAGAAATTTATAGGGATTTTGTAACATAAGGGTCATTGAATTCATTTGACCACCGTTTAATGAATGAGAAAATCATTAGCTTGCATATATCCATATATCCATTATATTCAAAAAGTCGTCGATCCAACGCAGCACAGGGTATCCATTGTCTCCAGAAAATGATTGAATTAGGGCATCCAAATCATTCTTCTTGAGCTGATTTATTTTGGCCCAACGCATTTTCTAAATCAGCCACTAGTTTGCGCGCAGCGTAAAGCATGTTTTTTGGGGCAGTTTTCTCAAGTTTTATCCAATTCGAGAAATACTTTTCGTTTGTTTTTTTTTGAAAATGCTAATATGGTGCATATTTAATGTTTCAAAAACAAACAAAAAAATAAGTTGCCTGCACCTGTTTTACCGAAGTACTAATTTTTCACCTATTTTTCAACTTTGATGGAATGTCAAAAATGTTATTACGCTTTATTATTGGTTTGGCGTATGAGGTGTTGTTCTTGAATATGTTCTTTATCATATTCAAAAAAGATCGGCTGCCCCAATCTGCCACCCCGCATTTCCAAGGCAAAAGATACTTTCACCTCAGCGTAAAAAACGCGCGGCTTCGTCCAAATTCTGCTATAAGCACAGTCGCTGCGCAGCATGAAATTGTATGGCGGGCATTAATTTTTTCCTGTATTGGCGGCTTGTTTTTCAATTCATGACTTTGTAAGGACACTTAACGATTTGAAATGAATATTATTGTTGAAAAATATTAAAATTGAAATGTAAAATTGAATGATAATTTTGAAAAAAGTGCATAAATGGTTGAAAATTGGTCAGAAAGAAAAAATTTTTCAAATTTTTATTTTTTTTGTTTTTAAAACATTAAATATGCGTCATTTTCAGAGAAAACAAACGAAAAGTATTTTTCGAAATTAGATACAAATTCAGAAAACTGGCTCAAAAAACATTAATTTTTGAGTATAAAATCTACTATTTATCACACCATAAAGTTAATCGAAAGATAATAAAATTACCTTTCATTAAAAAAATTATGAAAATATCTCCACTGGTTCCAAGAGTTATGATTTTTGCAACCCAAAAGTATCTAAACAGCCACTGTGCGTCGGCGGTTAGTCTCCATTCTTGTTATTTATGTATTTTGTCCTTTAATACACTGCTGGTCAACCAACTTTGCGTTTGATGCCATATATGAGAGTGCAATCAAAGGCCACTGATGATAAATAAAATGCTCAGATGAGTTTCCATCTATCCCACCAGTTCTTGCCGGCGGCAGCTACTCATTTAACACAGATTCAATTCTTATTGATTATTGATGTGTCTGCAGCTCGATTGCCATACACCCCATCACTCACCAACACGACCCGGGACGGGCAGCTAACACCCTTAGAAATCGTAAGTCGCCGGTCGCCAATGTGTTGCGACGTGATAGGATTTTAGAAAAGCCTCGCAAATCGTTTTTATTCGTGGATAACCTTACTTTCATTGCTAACTTTGTTATTTGGTTTATATGTATGTATATATATGTACATACTTTGTATCAATTGGTGGTAGAAAAGTTTGTCTTTTTTCATAACTGACTTACAATTCAATTATGGCCATGATTTGATTTCTTAAAATTAAATTTATCAGATACTGAACATTCTCCTATTAATATTAGAATTTCAACATACATACAACATATTTTTATAATGTTGCAGAGGTTTGCAACGTAGTGGAATTAGACATTTCCGACCCTATAAAATATATATTCTTGATCAGCATCAACAGCCGAGTCGATCTAGTCAAGTCCGTTTGTCCGTCCGTCCGTTTCTACGCAAACTTCCCCCACAATTTTGAAGCTATATATTCTTGATCAGCATCAACAGCCGAGTCGATCTAGTCAAGTCCGTTTGTCCGTCCGTCCGTTTCAACGCAAACTTCCCCCACAATTTTGAAGCTATATATATGAAACTTTGCAGATAGTCTTCTATATGCTCTCACTACTATATAAGTCGGAACGGACCGGATCCGACAACTATATCATATAGCTGCCACAGAAACGATCGGAAATTCTGACGAAACAAATTATAAATTGGCCATGTGCATCAAGTTAGCAGGGCAACTTTGGAAAATCAAAATTTTGTTTATGCCATAATTTGCCGTTAATTATCCGTTAATTATTCGTAAAAGAAAAAATGTGCCGTTCAATTTTGTATCCTTTTTTTTATGTCCTGCTAAGTTAATATCAAGTTAGCAGGGCAACTTTTGAAAACTTTAAGATTTCCAAAATTTTTTTTTCTCAGAATTTGCCGTTAATTTGCCGTTAATTATTCGTGAAAAAATAAAATTTGTTGCTCAAGTTTGTAATATTATTTTTTAAAAACATAAAGTTGCCCTACTAAGTTGATATCAAGTTAGCAGGGCAACTACTGAAAACTTCAATATTTCCAAAATCTCGTTTGCCAATTTGCCGATAATTATCCGTTAATTATTGTAAAGACTTAAATTTGTGCCTTTTTTTTTTTTTTTTTAAGTTGATATCAAGTTAGCAGGACAACTCCTGAAATCCTTCACATTTTCAAAATGTTTTTTAGCCAGAATTTGCCGTTAATTATCCGTTAATTATTCGTGAAAGAATTAAATTTGCCGCTCGTGTAATTAAGTTTTTATTTTAAATTAATATTTTCTCTTATAGATATGTACGTAGTCTGATAAGAAGGGTGGCAACGCCAATAAGGTTCGACAGTAACGTTGTCTGCGTGTGTGTGGCCATGCATGTATTAATGTTTGTTTGGCCAGGGCTGTTTTGGCGGTTAAACATTTAATCAAAGTCCGTTATAAGTTGTAAGTCCGTTTTGATTGTATGTGTGCACGAACTCGAAAGCACATTTTGAACGAAATTTCATATTTGAATCAAAATCAAATCGAGAACCGAAATACTTCGAAACTCGTATAGGTTTTGCTGAAAACAACATAATATAGTCTGTGGTCGTGATGGATAAGTTGTTGGTCACCGTCTATGTAAATGAGGTTTAAAGATTTGGTTTTATAAACCAAACACCCGTTCTATTTTTATTCATAACTGTTTTTAAGTTTTAAGACCATTTAACTAAAATAATGATTTAAAAAAAAAAAAATAAATAAATAAATGTCCAACACATAATAAAAGAAAATAAAAAAGAATATTAAAAAAAAGAATTTCGAGAGGGATCGATCCCTTGTGGTCGAAAAAATGTGCTTTTTAACAAAATTTGTTCGTGGAATGTATTGAAGATAAACACTTCTAATTTTGTTCAGGTATATCTACAAGTTTATTGTTTAAGTACAAAAAGTTTCAAATGGAAATATGCACAGGGGGGGGGGAGGGGCATTGAGCAATGGAACGCCTTTTTTCGCTTACGGAAGTCCTGCTGCTGCCCCAAAGGATCTGAAACACAAAAATTAAATATATTCTTACTTTGTATACTTTTGCGCATGGCTGGTACCAGAATTGCGAAAAAAGAATGAAAATTGAAAAACTTATGCGATTTTAAATGAAAAACTCGATTTTTACGCACTTTTTTCGACATTAATTGTTATATAAAATGAAAAATATTCAATATTTTTTAAAGATTTTGGTACCAGCCATGGGGAAGCCTCTAATACAGGATACTTTAAAATTTCGTGGCGATTGCTCAACTCGTCTGGCTTGAATCACTTCCGCAAGGTCAAAAAATGTCGTTTCGAGTAAAACGCGTTTGAAGTTTTGCTTCAGTACCTGTTTTAAGGTGTAGGTGCTCCCTGTTTTAAGGTGTAGGTTCCGTAATTCTTAAGATAACATATATCAATCCAAAAATGCAAAAAAAAAAAAATCGATTTTTTCGACCACACAAGGTAGAAACCCCCCTTAAAAAAAGGATAAAAAATTGAACGGCACATTTTTTTCTTTCACGAATAATTAACGGATAATTAACGGCAAATTATGGCATAAACAAAATTTTGATTTTCCAAAGTTGCCCTGCTAACTTGATGCACATAAATTGGCCAGTTTTCAACATATTTTCATAAAATTTGAGACGTTTTGAGACTTTTTTATTATTCTAGAATTTTGGTTTTAATTTTATTAAAATCGGACTACTAAGTATATCATATAGTTGTCATAAAATCGTTAAATGTAGAGGAAAATACAAAACTGTGAATCTAAAACTCTAACTGTAAAAATGTAAATGTAGTTTAATAGGTTAAGAACGAATTTATATAAATATATAAATGCTTTATATAATTCCTGTTACTTTTTATTTTCATTTGATCAAATTTTGTGAATTCATAATGATCAAATTGTAAGCTGCAAGGGTATACAAACTTCTGCCTGCCGAAGTTTCCTTCCTTTCTTGTTGGGGTTTTTTATTTCTTTTAAGTATTTTTATTTTTTTAAATTAAAATTCTTAATTTACTTAATTTTTTATATTTATTTTGCATCCGTTTATTTATATATTTATTTACATTTTTAGTTAGTTAGTTAAAACTAGTTAGTTATATTTCTAAATCTAACAATTTTGTTGTCTTGTTACCTAAATAGTATTTTCACAATACACCCCAACTTCTTTCAGTTGTTATTTTTGTACTCCGTGACCAATTTCTTTAAAATGGTATTAGCTTAATCGATGCCGAAGCAATCCGAAAAATAATGCAAGAAAGAACGGTTCATAAAACAATAATTTAAGTAAAATAAAAATTGAATTATTATTCATCTTACATTTAATTTTATTCAACTATAATATTTTTGTTGAGAAAAAACTCGTAAGAAATTTTATTTATAATAAGAAAAATTAGGTCTGGCATCGATGAAGTCCTGCAGCCTACCTGAAATTGAGCTTATTAGATTATGCCAAAATCAAAGAGGGATCTTTTCTTTAGCTTTTAGCTTAACCGTTAACTTTTGTATTGTTTTTTGGTTCGTTTCTGCATTCCAACGTGCAACAGTAATTGTTCGTTGTGCAAATATGTTTTACTACGTGTGGGGGTGAGAGGCAATTTAATTTAATATATGTAATGTTATGTATTATTATATATATATATATATATATATATTATTATATATTATATTATATATCATATTATATATTATATTATATATGTGTATATATTATATTATATATGTATGTATATTATATTATATATATACCAATATAATCGGAGGCGACTGTAAACTGTATAAAAAAAGCTTATCTTGCAGTTCTGCACTCTCCAAAAATAGAAGTTAAAAAGCTTATCTATGCAAGAGGTATTGATGCACTGATAACAGCTGATCGATACATCGATGCAACTCTAATGAGCTTTAATGCACTTGTCAAACCGACCTTAATTTTTACCCTCGTATCCGCTTAAAATTTTCTCTCATTCTATTTCAGATCAGTGCCAAGCCAAACGTCTTGATTTTCTTACGATTTTCATGTAAATCTAAGACGGCACGTGCCACGAGGAAAATTCATTCCAACCTCGCAACATTTTTGAGTGTGCTTTTTCGCACCCATAATACCTTTTATCTGGGATTGGATTAAATAAAAGCCCCAAATAAATAATTGTGTGTGGTGGCCCGATACAGTGCTGGGTAAGAATATTGTGCTAGTGTGTGATCGAAATTAAATAGTGATTTTCTAGCCGGATCATCCGAGCCATTCCGCTCCCGCTTGGGCAGCGAACCATTTGAGCCAGCGAAACCAGTTTAAGTGGCTGCGGCAGCGATCCATATTTGCATTTTGCTAACGTTCCGCCCCGTCTTTTGGTAGTAGATAGATAGAAGAGGATATTCGCCAAGAAATGGATTAAAATAAGGCTACATTATTAACCCTGCTAGATTTTAGCAAGGCATTTGATACTGTAAATCATGACATTTTATTAACAAAACTGCAGCGAATGTTTAATTTTTCCACAACTGCTGTTAAACTTATTAAAGCGTATATCACTGATAGAAGGCAAGCTGTTGTTGTTGGGAACAAAATATCAGGACTTCGGGTCACCACTCGTGGTGTACCACAAGGATCAGTTTTAGGGCCTTTATTGTTTACAGTCTATGTTAATGTCAGTCGTCCGTTAAGTCAAGTTAACGAATGTATAAATGTATGTAATATTGACCTGTTAAATGTAAACAATTGGGCTAAGAAGAATGGTCTGAGCCTTAACCCTTCGAAATCGAAGTGTCTTGTTATATACAAGAAGAGCATTCAAACGGACCATTTACAGAAGCTGCGATTGGGAGACTCAAACTTAGAATACGTAGATAAGGCTAGTAACCTAGGCTTTTTCTTCAATAAGAAACTGTCTTGGAATGACCATGTCAATGTAGTAACAGGAAGAACATATGGAATGTTGCGGCAACTTTACATTACGCAGTCTGTGATCCCGACGAATATTCGACTATTAATTGCCAAAACTCTAGTCATACCATCACTGTTTTACGGGATTGAAGTATTTGGTAACTGTGATGCCATAAGCCAGCAAAAGATAAAAGTAACGTTTAACAATGTTGCGCGCTATGTTTACAATTTGGGAAGAATGGACCAAGTAACAGTGAGCGCGAACAAAATTTGTAATTTAAATGTTCGAACATGGATAGACTTCAGAATTCTATTATTTCTCCACAAAATTGTAGTAATAAAGCAACCTGACTATTTATTTGATTTAATTAGATTTTCTTCCTCACAACGGACAAACAATATTATTAGTATACGCACAAGACTTGCAAGCTCTGATAGACAGTTTCTAATTTATGCCATTAAACTGTGGAACTAATTGCCGAATCAATTAAAGTTAATAAGAGGCACATCACAATTCGAAAACAAACTCAAAACGTATCTTTCCACACACACATAAAACATATGTATAACAAACGCTAGAAATTTAAAACATATACATATGTAACAATCACTAGAAACTTAAGAAATAAATGTTAGTATTAAGTTAGTAATATTTCATTTTGTGACTGGTGCATTAACTTAAAAGTTTTAATACTTGTAGCGCCAGGATAATAAATAAATAAATCTAAATCTAAAAAAAAATTTTGGAATTTCACCAGCTATATCGGCGGAGCCCTCAAGGACGCTGCAGCATATGTGCAAATAATCCCTCGCAGGAAAATTTGTATCGCCTGCGTTATATTCTATTAATCTAAGATTATATTTAAAACGAGTTTATACTTATATCTAACTTTGTTTTCATGTGCTGCTGACGAGTTTGGTTTTTCATATTTGCTATTAATTTCCACCCTTATCAGTCAAGGTCACCAAGGTCAGCGGGCCCGTCGACTTCGAGGGACACGGTAGTAAGTACGGCATAGCCGGAATCAAAATCTTGTGAAAAGCCAAGACCAGCACACAGTTAGGGAAGATCGCTCCTATTTAGGGATTTTTTCTCTTTATTTGTTTAATATGATATCGACTATTTTTGAATTTTTATATACAATCTTAGTATTAATTGCTTACGATGTTTGGATATAACATTCGATGTTTGGAGATAACCTTATTCTTGAATTATAACGAAATTTAAATCATGAATTATTAGAGTCCTTTATTTAGGCACCTTAAGTGATCAACACCTCAGATGGATTCAAAGATAGGGAAATAAATATCATCTTATTTCTCAAACAAAAATAGTTTATGCCGCATATTTAATTCTTGGGTTTCATTCTTTTCTCCCGATACTCTGTATACAATTAATTCGAGTAATGGGAATGTCCCAAGAGGTACAAAGAACCACGCCATTTTCCCTGAGCACAGCTGGCATCCTTTAGTAGACAGAGCGTACATCGAAGGACATATACCGTCCGTTACATACGTTGGTAATTATTTGAAACATTTCCTCACTGTAACCCTCGATTATAAAGACCAATGCACATTGGTTGCGTCCATAGGGCAAAAAAATTCGCAAAATATTTGCAAAAAGTAACCAGGTTTTTAAAATGTCTAAATATGTTTATGGGTAAACCGTCTTGTGTTAAATCTGACGGGGCAACAAAAGTGAATTTCAAAGTGGTCAAACGTTTGATAGAGACGATTTTAATTATTTAAAATGCATTTTAAAGTTTCAGTTATTTACTTTAATAAATTCTAATATTAATTGATTTATTATTTTTTGTGAATTTTTGATGGATAATGTTTTTTTTGTATATTATGTGAACGTAATTTTGCTAGTTTAAGTAAACTTAGTGAGTGCAATCAGTGTATTTGCCAATGTTTTAATATTAATAAATTAATTAATAAAAATGGTAAGTGTAACTGCAAATATTTACAAGCGTATGTGTAAACATTAATAAACTCAAACTGTCTTGCAGTCTTCAAGGTCAAATTATCGCCGTATTTAGCTGCTCATCGTGTTTTTGTAATCATCATTTGTGTCAATTAAGTTTGTAGACAATTTTGCTTATTATTTTTCCCCTTTTTTATTATCCTTTTCTACAGACGCTTCTTGTAACTGCATTTCTTCCCGTATGCACGTTCTTGATCTTTGGTGCGTAGAACAGGGTTCGAATGCAGAAAGAAGTCGTAGTGTGATTAGTTGGTAGCAGAAACTATTGAAAATAAGAGCTATAAAGTTGAGTTGATGAATCTTGAAAACTGTCTTAATTACATTTGCAAAAAATGATTGCTTATTGGGCTAAATACAAACGCAATAAGATTTTTATTGTTAAAACATGACGAGTCGGCAGCTTCTGTGTTGCGCTTATCCAACATTTCACCGACACATTGAAAAGGTTTTATCGCTTTTAATGCAGACTGGTATAACAAAACACCAATACTTGGTAATTAGAGAATTTGTGAAAAGTGAACCTTTGTGCAATAGCAATGAGAAAATTCTAAAATTCAAGAAGTCAAGATACCCAAATGACATAACAGTAGGTAAAACATATGCAGAAGTGGAGCTATTATTAAAAATTTTTCTGGATGGCGTGGAGGACAAATTAACATTAATTTAATAATGGGGTTTTGATGGCAGTCCTTGTCACAGTGAATACAAGCAAAAGTTTTCCAACTGCAATGACGATGATAAACCCGCCAGTAAGTATACAAAATAGTCTAAGTTTTCAGTAATACTTTTATTTCACTTCCTTTGTAAGAACTGGTGCACATCCACTCTGTGCAATGATTCGCTTCTTAATGTCGTTCAGTGTCATTGCCATCAGGGAGCGAAACTTCACTCCTCTCTGTGAGTGAGCGGCAGTCACTCTCTCGCACCGGTTCCCACATCCCTCCTTTGTTGTCCAGCTTGAGCTTCAACCCAGGTCCAGACAATGTGTTGCTTGTGTGTAGATTTCTTCCATCGGGCGTTGACATGGTATCTCCGTGGCTGTCAAAGGTGTGTCCGCGACTTCTATCTTTTGCCGGCATCCGAGATTTTCTTTAAGTGGCTAGCATCCTTTACGTTCTACCTCCACCTAACACTTTGAAAATGTTGTCTTCACGCTCTAACACTTCATATGTTGTTGTATCAAAGTTTGGTGTTAACTTATTAGGGAAAACTACGTTTTTCATCAATACTTGATCGCCTACTTGAATGTCCACCTCTATTTTTATCAGCACCTACTTTCCCCTTATATTTCCGTATGCAGTCGTTGTCTTTTTTCTCCGAAGCATGAACTTCACCCAATATATCTTGCAAATTAGGAATTTTGTCTCGAATCATTCGGTTGAACATTAGTTCGGAAGGGGAAGTCCCTATCGTGCTATGTGGCGTGACATTGTGCATTAACATGAAATCCTGGATTGCTTGTTGCAGATTGGTTTTTGTTCAAATGGGCAATTTTTAGTCTCTTTACTAACGATTGATTCATGTTTTCAACCTCACCATAAGCTTGAGGCCCAATATGGGGTCCTAATTAATTGAATGCCATTCGTGTTACAGTATTGTTCGAAAATCTTACTAATATATTGTCTCCCGTTATCGGTCCCGAGATATTTTGGAAAACCTAATCGACAAAATATTTATTTCATGGCCCCAATTATTGATTCCGATGATATTGACTGTACAAATTTTATCTCCATATACCTGGAAAAATAGTCGATAAACACTAGGACGTAGGTATGGAATTCCATGGGCTTGTTCGAAAAGCTGTTCTTTGCATCGGTGCTGGACGTGGCGGTTCAGAAACAACCATGCAATCTTTTCATGTCTTTACAAAATGTTCAGCATCTCGATCGATGTGAGGCCACCACACCATTGTTCTCAATCGACGCTTCATGGCCGACTCACCCGGATGCCCTTCATGAGCTAATTCTAAAACTCTATTGCGCAGTCCTTTTGGGATGATTAACCGTGTGCCCCTCAATAAAATTTTACCAAGCATTGAAAGTTCAAAACAAAATGGGTAGAATCTGTTAGATGTGCCAGCCTCCCAGAAGTTTGCATCCAAACAGGTCATTGCGTCCACGATTTCCTCATCTGCAGCGCTCTCCCGTGCAATTTCCGATATGTTCAATGATGTAGGGACAGTGTATTCAATAACCCGAAACACATTATGTTCAGTTATCTGCCAGCTAGAATTTGTTGGTGACAACTCGCACATTCGGGATAGGGCAGCCGAAATGTTTTCCTTGCCCGCTTCGTAGATGACCTTGAATTTAAAAGCTTGTAGGCGTAAAAGCCATCGCTCAATTCGAGCTGGAGGTTTTGAAGTAGGCTTAAAGATGGTTTCTAACAACTTGTGGCCAGTCACCAATTCAAATTCCTACCCGGCTAAATAAAAATAAAACTTTTCGACTGCCCACACTAGGGCCAGACTTTCTTTCTCAGTCTGAGAGTACCGGTTTTCTACGTATGATAGGCTGCGGCTTGCAAACTAAACAATCTTTGGATCGCCGGTGGTGTCAAATTGCAAAAGTACAGCTCCTAGCGCAACTGGACTGGGATCTGCTATTAAACGTGTTTTATTGTTTGGATCGAAGTATGATAAGCTCGGAATTTTCGCCAAATGGAGCTTTAGATCTTCAAAAGCCTTTGTTTCTGTCTTGCCCCAGTTAAATATGCTTTCTTTTTTTAGCAATCTCCTAAGTGGTTCCGTACAATTGGCCAGGTCGGGAATGAATTTGCCCAACGTATGTAACGAGTCCTATGAAACTTCGGGTTTCCTCCTTGTTCTTGGGGTCTCTGAATGAGAGAATCGTTGTCACCTTTTCCGGATCTACCTCAATGCCTTTGTCTGATAAGATGTATCCCAAGAACTTAACTTTCTGTGTTTTCCATGCACATTTTTCCTCATTCAAAGTTACATTGTTTACCTTAAGAACATCTTCGACTTTTTGTACTGCATGGTCATGATCTTTTCGTTCTTCCCAAAGATAATAAAGTCGTCGATATAGTTCAATACATAATTGCATGTTGCTGAAATTTCCTCTAGTCTCCTCTGGAAAATTTCATCAGCCGAGTTAACGCCAAACATTAATCTTTTGTATAATATTAAGACTGACAGTTTCTTCCAATTTCGCGATTACTTTGTCCTTAAGTGCAACTGGTATCCTTCTTATTGGTTGCTGAATCGGTTTGATGGTTGCATTGATTGATAGTTTTACCCAGGGATTGCAAATAAGAGTTATGAGTAAAATAAAAGTTACGGCCAAACAATTTTCTAAAAATATGGAAAAAATAGGTATACCATATTTATTTAAGAAGTTTTCAAAAACAAGATAAACTTGTATTACCAATATTTATTTTATTAATTGCAATTTAACTGTTATTTTCAATTTTTAAAATAAAAATTTATCATAAAAATTGAGAATAACAGTTATTTTCAAAATAAAAATCGAATCGCAATAACTTTTGAACGAAGTGGATATCTTCAAGATTGGCATTGTGACGAAGTCACAATTGATATATATATATTTAGTTATAAGCTAGAAATAATCATAGCTAAAGCGCCAGCACTACCCCGCGCACAAATCACTTATCCACGGCTTCCACTCGAGCGCACTCCCACACTCACTCAAAGGTGCACTCACACATGAGAACCCACTCAAGCCCTGACGAGAGAGGGAGCAGCGGCCGATCGCCGGGTGAGCAGCGACGTCGCCGCTATCACCAAAGCGCAGGCGTGGGAAAAAGGGCGCGTGCCAAGCCGCCCTTCCCATTGGCCGGATCGGATCACGCCATAAGTGCAAGACCGAAGCCAGAGCGACGGCACATGCGCCGAAGCACCGAGAGAGCGGCAGAATAGTGCTGCCGGCACGATCGCCTGTAGGAGCGAGCGAGAGGCAAAGTGACGCCAGCCACGCTCGGCGACAAAGCCGACAGAGCTCCCGGCAGAATTAGGCCATGGTCAAGCTTCGATAAGAAGAGCTTGATTTAATTAGTCTCGAGCTGCGAAACCGAACAGACGCGAAAATACCAAGTCCCGAAAACTCTAAGTCCCGCGGTCCCGCCACCACGCGGTTGAGCACCACGTGTCCGCCGTCGCGAGTGTGGCGCCACCACCGGCGCCCAGGACCTCGACAGGATCGTCGAAAGGACGCCGCCTGTTCCCTAAGGAGTGTGTGTTTGTGCGGGTGAGCGATGGCCGCGGGCCAGCATTTGTTAGGGGCCGGAGAAAGGTGCCCGTCAACGTAAGGCCCTTCTCTCCCCCTCCCCGCCGTTTATCTTGGGCCGTCGGCCATATATAATTAAATAATTAATTATTCCCCGCTGCCGGGTGAAGGCGCCGGGTGAAGGGCCCTTCCCCACCATTAGTTACGGGCCGCCGGCCACCTAAGTTTATCGGGTAAATAAATATAAAGTGTGGAGATCTTTCGCCTATTCTCTTGCCCTTTCCGCTCCGGGTTCCCCGTGTTCCCCTATCTCGTCACTGGGGCCCCTCGCCGCTCGGAAAGTCTTCCAGGCGGGCGTAGGTAGGGACCGTCCGGAAATTCCTCCGGGTCCAGGGGCGCACGCCGTTCGGAAAATCTTCTAGGCGTGGCGCATAGGTGGACCGTCCGGAAAATCCTCCGGGTCCAAAGGCATAGGCGGACCGACCGGAAATCCCTCCGGGTTTGCAGGGACCGCCGATCGGAAATCCTTCCAGGCGGTTCCGAGGCTTTCCCTCTCTTTTCTCCCTCCCGTTTTCTCCCGCTTAGTTCGACCCCCATTAAAAATAGCTAAAACCTTCGGCCGCCTTTCTGTCCTGGCTGTCTCAACAATTTCTAAATTTTGTGAGGACCTCTGGAGCCGCTGAGGTTTACCCCGGCCAGAGACGCTTCTTTACATGGCGCCCGAACAGGGACTGGCCAGGACACGAAGGACTATTTTATCCTGGCGAATTAAAACCCCGCCGGCCAAAATCCGCTTATTTTTAGGGCAAAAACTAACATTTTTCCCGTGGGTCAGACGGGCCATTTTTCGCAATGGGTTATTTTGCACGTGTCGCGGCCGATCTACGCCGCCAACAACAACAATAAAATACCACAGCGAATACAAGGAGGAAGGAGAGACGGGAAGAAAACTTTCCGTCGATTTTTTCCCTCCCCCACCGCCGGCAGAGCGACCTATTTTTGCGTGCAATTCCGCCGCTGCCGCCGCTGGCAGAGCTTGTTTTTACCCGCCACCCCGACGGCGCTGCCGCCACCGGCAGAGCCTCCTACCGGACGACCACCACGAGTCACCCTGGGCCGGGAAACGGAGCACCCCATCCTGGATAGGGAACCATCTCGAGGCCCGCCAACGCCTCACGACCGCAGGCCCACCGCCAGAACGGCACGTAAGCTCGCCGCCAGAAGTAACCACGGAGCCCTCCTCCGCACGCCAAGAGCGGCCACCCGCAGCTCGCCGGGAAGAGCCCCGCTCCGACCCCCGAGCGACCACGCCGAGAACGGCCCCCAGATGCCGCCCAATCCCGGCACCGCGAGCCCTGCCTCGAACCACGACACCAGGGACCAGCGAAGGCACCGCCTCCGGGAGCAGCGTGCACCCGAGGGCATCCGCGCGCAATCCCGCCTCCGACCCGGTCAAGCCGGGAGAGCCACCACACAGCTGGAGCCATATTCTGCCCGTGGCAGACGCCACAGCCGCGCAACGGAACCCTTTCCGTACCTCCAATAAACGCGCCCACCTCCGTGACCGCGCCGAGGAAACGCCGGAGCAAAATCCTCCGCTGTGCGGAGCAGTATGCTCGGTGAGCAACGACCCCAAGCGTCGCGACTTAGCCGAGCCAGAGGAGCCTGGAACCCATAGCTACCCAGAGCCCTGGGTAGAGGAGTACCCGGAGCGAGACCTGGCCCTGTTGACCATCCTCACGGGAGTGTCTGCGTCCCTGAGCCGCCACTGCCGAGAGCTACGCCACCACCGCCGCACGACGCCAACACATCCGGCACCCACTACCCGGATCCGCGGCCCCGTGCCGGCCCCATCAGGATCTGCACTCTCGCCGCCGCTGCCTGACGCCAGCGCATCCGGAGCCCACTGCCCGGATCCGCGTCCCCGTACCGCCGCCGCCAGGATCCGCACTCACGCCGCCACTAACGCCCGACGTCGCGTCCAGGAGGAGGGGACCATGTCTTCGCAGGGGCCACTTGCTGACAGGCGCGCCTGTCCAACGCCCCGACCCCGAAAGGGGAGGAACATTGGCCCTCCTGGACGGCACCCGCAACAGGAGCGAGACCAATCAAGTCCCACTCTGTTAGGTAGGGTCCAGTATCAGGAACCCCCTAAAGTGGTCTTTCTTTTCTCTCCCTCCACAGATCTCGCCGCCATCGCCCGACGCCAACGCATCCGGCGCCCACTGCCCGGATCTGCGTCCAGGTGCCACCGACGCCAACGCATCCGGCATCTCATTGCCCGGATCCGCGTCCCGAAGATCAGCGCCGCTGAGACCAGCGGCACCGCCGACGCCAACGCATTCCGGCATCTCATTGCCCGCGTCCCGAAGCCGCCGCCGACGCCAACACATCCGGCGCCCCCGCCCGGATCTGTACGCCCGCTCCGCCGCCGCCGTCGCCGCCAACCCGCGCCACCGCATCTTGGGCGCCCAGCCGCCCGGATCTGCGCACCCACGCCGCAGCCACCGTCGCAAAGGACCGCGCCATCGCATCCGGGGCGCCCAGCCGCCCGGATCTGCGCCTCCTACCGCCGCAAGAGTCTGCGCCCACGCCTCCGGGATGCCCAGCCGCCCGGAGCAGCGCGCCCACGCCGCAGCCACCGCCGAAAAGGACAGCGCCATCGCATCCGGGGCACAAAGCCGCCCGAATCTGCGCACCCACGCCGTCGCCGACTTGCGCCCATCACATCCGGGGCGCCCAGCCGCCCGGATCAGCGCACCTACGCCGCAAGGACCATCGTCCACACATCCGAGGCGCCCAGCCGCCCGCATCTGCGCACCTACGCCGCAAGGACCATCGTCCACGCATCCGGGGCACCAAGCCGCCCGGATCTGCATACCAACGCCGCAGGCACCGCCGTGAGCACCGCGTCATCGCATCCAAGGCGCCCAGCCGCCCGGATCTACGCCTCCTACGCCGGCAGAATCTGCGCCCACGCCTCCGGGACGCCCAGCCGCCCGGAGCAGCGCGCTGGCTCCGCCGCCACCGTCGCCGCCGACCTGCGCCATCGCATCCGAGGCGCCACGCCGCAGACGCCCCACCAGGACTTGCGCCCAACGCATCCGGGGCGCTCAGCCGCCCGGATCAGCGCACCTGCAACGGCACCCAGGCCTCCGAGACGCCCAGCAGCTCGGAGCTGCGCACAACTGCGCACAACCCGTCGCCGCCGACTAGCGCCATCGAATCCGGGGCGCCACGCCGCCCGGATCCGCGCACCCGCCGGAGACGCCACTACCAGGACTTACGCCCATCGCATCCGGGGCGCCCAGCCGCCCGGATCAGCGCACCTGGACCAGCGCCCATGCCTCCGTCACAGCGCCCGGAGCCGCGCACCGGCTCAAACCGCCACCAGGACCTGCGTCGCGGATCCAACGCACCAGGACGTACGATCGACCCTTCACCCCCCCCCCAGTGATGTCATTTCCGCTTTTTTCCCGTCAAATTCAGCTTTTTTTGAAGTTTGATTGCGGGAAAATTTTTAAAACAGCGGGCAGCGGATATTCCAGCTTTTTAGACCATTTTGCAATTTCCTTTAATTTCAATTTTAACTACATTTTAAGTGTTGTTTTATTTGTGTTTGACGGTTGACATGTTAAAGTGTATTTTTTTTTTTGTTATTTTAGAAATTAAAAGAAATAGCATAACTCAAGTTTTAGAGTATATAGGTTCTCCCAACATTAATAAAATAGAAAGGCAGTATAACGAAGTTAAACCGGTCCAGTGGGAAAACGTAGAAGGTACAGCAAGCTTTTGGAATGAAGTTTTTAAATATAGGGACTCATGCGGGAACTGTCACTTTAAGGAATTGGCATTAGTGGTTTATTATCCGTCCGAGGAAGGAGAGAATTTAGAAGATGACCTGAATATAATTTAATCATAATCATAATTTAATCTATGAAGTTCCTTTAAGTTGTTTGTTTATTCATATTTTGTTCCTTTCGTTAAGTAATATATTTGAAAATTAAAAAACAAATAAAAAAATGTTTTCTAAAAAACCGCTTTTTTTTCAGATTTTTTCCCCATGGAATTCCGCTTTTTTAGCTTTTTTTTTCCTTAATCCAGCTTTTTTTGCTCAGAAAAAAATGACAACACTGCCCCCCCATGAAGTAAGAGGGGAGTGTGACGAAGTCACAATTTATATATATATATTAAGTTATAAGCTAGAAATAATCATAGCTAAAGCGCCAGCACTACCCCGCGCACAAATCACTTATCCACGGCTTCCACTCGAGCGCACTCCCACACTCACTCAAAGGTGCACTCACACATGAGAACCCACTCAAGCCCTGACGAGAGAGGGAGCAGCGGCCGATCGCCGGGTGAGCAGCGACGTCGCCGCTATCACCAAAGCGCAGGCGTGGGAAAAAGGGCGCGTGCCAAGCCGCCCTTCCCATTGGCCGGATCGGATCACGCCATAAGTGCAAGACCGAAGCCAGAGCGACGGCACATGCGCCGAAGCACCGGAGAGCGGCAGAATAGTGCTGCCGGCACAATCGCCTGTAGGAGCGAGCGAGAGGCAAAGTGACGCCAGCCACGCTCGGCGACAAAGCCGACAGAGCTCCCGGCAGAATTAGGCCATGGTCAAGCTTCGATAAGAAGAGCTTGATTTAATTAGTCTCGAGCTGCGAAACCGAACAGACGCGAAAATACCAAGTCCCGAAAACTCTAAGTCCCGCGGTCCCGCCACCACGCGGTTGAGCACCACGTGTCCGCCGTCGCGAGTGTGGCGCCACCACCGGCGCCCAGGACCTCGACAGGATCGTCGAAAGGACGCCGCCTGTTCCCTAAGGAGTGTGTGTTTGTGCGGGTGAGCGATGGCCGCGGGCCAGCATTTGTTAGGGGCCGGAGAAAGGTGCCCGTCAACGTAAGGCCCTTCTCTCCCCCCTCCCCGCCGTTTATCTTGGGCCGTCGGCCATATATAATTAAATAATTAATTATTCCCCGCTGCCGGGTGAAGGCGGGTGAAGGGCCCTTCCCCACCATTAGTTACGGGCCGCCGTCCACCTAAGTTTATCGGGTAAATAAATATAAAGTGTGGAGATCTTTCGCCTATTCTCTTGCCCTTTCCGCTCCGGGTTCCCCGTGTTCCCCTATCTCGTCACTGGGGCCCCTCGCCGCTCGGAAAGTCTTCCAGGCGGGGCGTAGGTAGGGACCGTCCGGAAATTCCTCCGGGTCCAGGGGCGCACGCCGTTCGGAAAATCTTCCAGGCGTGGCTCATAGGTGGACCATCCGGAAAATCCTCCGGGTCCAAAGGCATAGGCGGACCGACCGGAAATCCCTCCGGGTTCGCAGGGACCGCCGATCGGAAATCCTTCCAGGCGGTTCCGAGGCTTTCCCTCTCTTTTCTCCCTCCCGTTTTCTCCCGCTTAGTTCGACCCCCATTAAAAATAGCTAAAACCTTCGGCCGCCTTTCTGTCCTGGTTGTCTCAACAATTTATAAATTTTGTGAGGACCTCTGGAGCCGCTGAGGTTTACCACGGACGCTTCTTTACAGCATATATAATTAATCTACACTTCAATACCTTTCGTTTGATATATATATATATTATATGTGCTTAAATACCACATGGCAGATGCATAAATAGGTGAATGTTCATGAATGCATATCACAATTGATTCTCCTTTCCCCAAACAAACAAGGATACTGAAATAATTACCCAGGAATTACTTGTCAGTTTGTCTCCAATCAATATGGGTCGTAAACGTGAAATAATTGTTCGTGAGTTTTTTATTTTCTATTCAATTAAAAATGTTAACGAGTGCAAAATTTGCAAACGGTTATTCAAAGGCCAGTATATAACAAACCTGCGAAGGCATTTGCAGGATAATCATTCTGTGGAGTATAGAAGCGAGATGATGAAGGAGAACGATGAGACCTGCGAGAAGAAAATTAAGTTATCGGTGGCATTTTCTGAATCTGATGTAAAAGAAGCTTGCGTGCAGCTAGTCACCGAGGAGAAGGTGCCATTTAAATTATTGGATTCTCCGGCTTTCAAAATGTTGACCGAGCAAATTTTCAACGGCTTACAAATGAGCCCAATCACATCCCGTAATGTAATGCAACACGTTGGGGAAAAATATGATTTTGAAAAGAACAGCCTTATTAATCTTTTAAAAAATAAGATGCTCTCTCTCAAAATAGATATTGCGTCCAGGCATAATAGAAGTGTATTGGGCGTAAATGTACAATATTATAGGGATGGAAAAATTATGGTTAAGACTTTGGGAATAATTGAGTTACACCAAAAACACTCCGGATACAATTTAAGCCTGGAAATCGAGCACATCTTGGTGGAATTTCAAGTAACCAAACCCCAATTATATACCATTACCTCTGATAATGGAAAAAATGTGATAAAGGCAATTGAATGTTTAAATAGTGATTCGGATGAAGAAGGTTTTGAAGACAAAAACAATGATGAACTTTTAAAGGGTCTAAAGATATTTTCAATATCATCTATCAGATGTGCAGCTCACTCTCTGCAGTTGGCAGTGAAGGATTTTTTGAACGATAAGGCACAGGATACTACTAGCCAATGCCCGAAATATTATAAAAAAGTTGCGCACTCCGAACTACAGGTAATTATATTTAAATGTAAATACAACGATTTATGTAATATATTTTTTGTATTTGTAAAACTGGTCTTCCCCAGCCGGTAGTAGACGTTCCCACAAGATGGAACTCCATCTACACCATGCTAAAGAGTGTTTGCATCTTTAAGTTGTTCATAAAAGAACACTTCACAGCTAGTTCTAGGTTGTCCGATTCGAAATGGGCAGATATAGAGCAGCTTCTATCCGTGCTGGAACCTCTAAATGTAGCTATGCTAAAGCTTCAAAGCGAACAGCTTTTTTTTCCCGACTTCTACAAGCTATGGCTCGAAACAAGGCTAGAAGTTCAAGCCATGCCAGATAATGTACATATTAAAGATCTGGTGAAATGCATAGAAGGTCGCGAGAAGGAGTTAATTTTGAATGAAGTCATGGTTTCGGCCATTTACCTTGATCCCCGACTACGCAGGATCTTAATAAAAGATCCAAACCAACAAGTTTTGGCCAGAAAACACTTATATTCTTAAATGAGACAAATGATTCTTACCAAAAAGGTAAGCAAATGGAAATCAAATAAATGTAAATATATCTTAAAAGGTATTATCTCCTTAACAGATGCACCTTCCATCTCTGCAACTAGTTTCGCCGGAAGGGCCTCATTCATCGAAAAGTCAGGTTAAGGCAGAACCTCTCTCAGAGTAAAGGGTCCCTACTAAGCAACTTCCTCAATTCAATCGATGAGTGCTCAGATAATGAAGAATCCGATGACGACCCTGAACTGAAATTGGCGGAAAAAGAAATTAATGGATACTCTCCCAAGCCTGTGGACCCGAATACAAACATAATGGAATATTGGGAGAGTAAAAAATACACCTTTCCATTTCTTTACGATTTGGCTAAGGTCGTTCATTCTGTTCCAGCCACGGAGGTATCAGTGGAAAGGGCCTTCTCGGCACTAAAGCTGGTGGTCTCAGACCTAAGGTGCAAGCTTTCATCAGAATCTATTAAATAGCTGATGTTTTTAAAAATAAATAAAATGGAAATTAAAAAATTAATTTATCTTATTTTTTATTCTATATATTACATCACTTAACGGATACAAGAAAAAAATTAAAGACCAACTGATAATTGGGTAACTGGGTAATTGGGTTATTTCAGTATCCTTGTGCAAGCTTTCATCATTTTAAAATTAAATAAAATGGGAAATTAAAAAATTAATTTATCTAATTTTTTTATATATATTTTACGGATACAAGAAAATAATTAAAGACCAACTGATATTTGGGTAACTGGTTAATTGGGTTATTTCAGTATCCTTGTTTGTTTGGGGAAATGAGAATCAATTGCATTCATGAACATGCACCTATTTATGCATCTGCCATGTGGTATATATATATATATATATATATATATATATATATATATATATATATATATATATATATATATATATATATATATATATATATATATATATATACGAAAGGTATTGAAGTGTAGATTAATTATATATGCCAATCTTGAAGATATTCCGCTTCGTTCAAAAGTTATTGCGATTTAATTTTTATTTTAAAAATAACTGTTATTCTCAATTTTTTCGAATAAAAATTGGGGAATAACAGTTATTTTCAATTATTTGTTTAAAAATTGAAAATAATAGTTATTACCAAACTTTTATATAAAAATTGTAAATAATAATTATTTGGCAATTTTTATTTTAAAAATTGAAAATAATAGTTAAATCGCAATTAATAAAATAAAAATTGGTAATAACTCTTATTTTATGATTTTTATTTAAAAAATTGTAACTGTTACGATCCCTGGTTTTACCACCTGTCCTTTCCATTTTGGAAACGGAGTCACATTTAAAAATAAGACATTTAGTTTGAGTGCCGTATACTTTCCCAGTAATGATTGTGTTTCGTTTTTTATTACAAAAATTAAGCAAATACCTCAGGGTTTAAGACAATTGATATGGGGGCTTACTAAACGCAAATTACGTGCAGCAAATCGTGTGAAGCATAACCTCTAAATTTATTCGTTGAATTTGGTCGAGCGTTAAATACTTCTGCCTTTCCCGCTTGGAGACAAGACCAGTATTTCAGAGTTATTAGATTGAATCGAGAACCTGAATCGATTACCAATGAGAGTTCGCGCCCTGAACGCACCTTGCTGCGTTGATATTTAGCAGAGCCAAACTGCTCCTGAGGTCTCTCACGCTTCAAATTTGTTCTGCACTTGACAGCAAAATGGCAAGTCCGTGTGCACTTGCTGCATTTTTGGTTTTTGGCTGGACATGCCGAACTATTGCTATCGTGGCCTTTCCGACCACATCTGCCACATTCTATTTGAGTTCATATGCCCTGTTAAGATTTTCCTTGAGATCTCTTCGATTTCTGCCTTGGTAGTCCCAAAATCACATTTTTGTATTTGATGGCGTAGCCTTAAGACAAACTTGAGAAAGTCTCCCCTTCTGTGGGAGTACTTATCTTGCGAATAGCTGTGTTGATTTCTTCGGCTATGAGATAAATTTCAAAAGCTCGTAGAAGAATGGTTTTATTGCGTTCTCCGACATTTTCGTGGATTCAGCTGGAATTGGACAAAATATGATAGTTATTAAGTAGTCTGCCACTGCTTAGTCAGATACCAGTAACAGAAAAACCAATTGAGTTTTCCATATACATGTATGTATGTAAATATGTGTTTTTGGTCTGTACTCTTGCTACTGCCCCTGACTTAAAGTCACTTAAAATTTTTCTTTAATTTGGTGCTTATTGGTACTGCCAAATTCTCTTAAACCACTTTGGTTTCTTTTTTTTTTGCGTCTACGAATATGTTCTAACGTACTAGGAGGCTTGATCCGCAGAAGGACGGACCATTGCTCCTGGGCACAGTTCACACCGGTTATTCTGTGGCCAGGTGGTGGCATTCACCCGTGAAAACGACGTCTCTGCAGTGCACTAAACACTGAACACTAAACTGAAAAACTTGATATTATCGATGTTTTTCCAGCTCTAATCTGCACACCTCGGCTTACAGATCCGTGCGAGAGGCACGAGAAGACATTGCACACTGGTTGGGCTTGTATGGAGTCGCGGCAAAAAATACTTCTTGTGGTAATAGCGTTTTGAAATTAATAGTGTAAGTTCTTTAAAAATTTAGAATTTGGTAAAATTTTAAAAATAGTCGATAATATTTACGCCCACAGGAAGGCAACAACCACTTTGTTGCGTAGAACAGGGTTCGAATGCAGAAAGAACTCGTAGTGTGATTAGTTGGTAGCAGAAACTATTGAAAATAAGAGCTATAAAGTTGAGTTGATGAATCTTGAAAACTGTCTTAATTACATTTACAAAAAATGATTGCTTAATGGGCTAAATACAAACGCAATAAGATTTTAATTGTTAAAACATGACGAGTCGGCAGCTTCTGTGTTGCGCTTATCCAACATTTCACCGATACATTGAAAAGGTTTTATCGCTTTTAATGCAGACTGGTATAACAAAACACCAATACTTGGTAATTAGAGAATTTGTGAAAAGTGAACCTTTGTGCAATAGCAATGAGAAAATTCTAAAATTCAAGAAGTCAAGATACCCAAATGACATAACAGTAGGTAAAACATATGCAGAAGTGGAGCTATTATTAAAAATTTTTCTGGATGGCGTGGAGGACAAATTAACATTAATTTAATAATGGGGTTTTGATGGCAGTCCTTGTCACAGTGAATACAAGCAAAAGTTTTCCAACTGCAATGACGATGATAAACCCGCCAGTAAGTATACAAAATAGTCTAAGTTTTCAGTAATACTTTTATTTCACTTCCTTTGTAAGAACTGGTGCACATCCACTCTGTGCAATGATTCGCTTCTTAATGTCGTTCAGTGTCATTGCCATCAGGGAGCGAAACTTCACTCCTCTCTGTGAGTGAGCGGCAGTCACTCTCTCGCACCGGTTCCCACATCCCTCCTTTGTTGTCCAGCTTGAGCTTCAACCCAGGTCCAGACAATGTGTTGCTTGTGTGTAGATTTCTTCCATCGGGCGTTGACATGGTATCTCCGTGGCTGTCAAAGGTGTGTCCGCGACTTCTATCTTTTTGCCGGCATCCGAGATTTTCTTTAAGTGGCTAGCATCCTTTACGTTCTACCTCCACCTAACACTTTGAAAATGTTGTCTTCACGCTCTAACACTTCATATGTTGTTGTATCAAAGTTTGGTGTTAACTTATTAGGGAAAACTACGTTTTTCATCAATACTTGATCGCCTACTTGAATGTCCACCTCTATTTTTATCAGCACCTACTTTCCCCTTATATTTCCGTATGCAGTCGTTGTCTTTTTTCTCCGAAGCATGAACTTCACCCAATATATCTTGCAAATTAGGAATTTTGTCTCGAATCATTCGGTTGAACATTAGTTCGGAAGGGGAAGTCCCTATCGTGCTATGTGGCGTGACATTGTGCATTAACATGAAATCCTGGATTGCTTGTTGCAGATTGGTTTTGTTCAAATGGGCAATTTTTAGTCTCTTTACTAACGATTGATTCATGTTTTCAACCTCACCATAAGCTTGAGGCCCAATATGGGGTCCTAATTAATTGAATGCCATTCGTGTTACAGTATTGTTCGAAAATCTTACTAATATATTGTCTCCCGTTATCGGTCCCGAGATATTTTGGAAAACCTAATCGACAAAATATTTATTTCATGGCCCCAATTATTGATTCCGATGATATTGACTGTACAAATTTTATCTCCATATACCTGGAAAAATAGTCGATAAACACTAGGACGTAGGTATGGAATTCCATGGGCTTGTTGGAAAAGCTGTTCTTTGCATCGGTGCTGGACGTGGCGGTTCAGAAACAACCATGCAATCTTTTCATGTCTTTACAAAATGTTCAGCATCTCGATCGATGTGAGGCCACCACACCATTGTTCTCAATCGACGCTTCATGGCCGACTCACCCGGATGCCCTTCATGAGCTAATTCTAAAACTCTATTGCGCAGTCCTTTTGGGATGATTAACCGTGTGCCCCTCAATAAAATTTTACCAAGCATTGAAAGTTCAAAACAAAATGGGTAAAATCTGTTAGATGTGCCAGCCTCCCAGAAGTTTGCATCCAAACAGGTCATTGCGTCCACGATTTCCTCATCTGCAGCGCTCTCCCGTGCAATTTCCGATATGTTCAATGATGTAGGGACAGTGTATTCAATAACCCGAAACACATTATGTTCAGTTATCTGATGTGCATCAAGTTAGCAGGGCAACTTTGGAAAATCAAAATTTTGTTTATGCCATAATTTGCCGTTAATTATCCGTTAATTATTCGTGAAAGAAAAAAATTTGCCGTTCAATTTTTTATCCTTTTTTTTTGATGTCCTGCTAAGTTGATATCAAGTTAGCAGGGCAACTTTTGAAAACTTTAAGATTTCCAAAATTTTGTTTTCTCAGAATTTGCCGTTAATTTTCCGTTAATTATTCGTGAAAAAATAAAATTTGTTGCTCAAGTTTTTAATATTATTTTTTAAAAACATAAAGTTGCCCTGCTAAGTTGATATCAAGTTAGCAGGGCAACTTCTGAAAACTTCAATATTTCCAAAATCTTTTTTAGCCAGAATTTGCCGTTAATTATCCGTTAATTATTCGTGAAAGAATAAAATTTGTCGCTCCATTTTTAATATTTTTTTTTATTTTTTAAAAACACAAAGTTGCCCTGCTAAGTTGATATCAAGTTAGCAGGACAACTCCTGAAATCCTTCACATTTTCAAAATCTTTTTTAGCCAGAATTTGCCGTTAATTATCCGTTAATTATTCGTGAAAGAATTAAATTTGTCGCTTCATTTTTAATATT
Organism: Drosophila aff. chauvacae BK-2020; assembly: GCA_018903765.1. Classification (NCBI taxonomy): domain Eukaryota; kingdom Metazoa; phylum Arthropoda; class Insecta; order Diptera; family Drosophilidae; genus Drosophila; species Drosophila aff. chauvacae BK-2020. Next base: position 377,204 of record JAEIGO010000931.1, read on the forward strand.
TTTTTTTATTTTTTAAAAACACAAAGTTGCCCTGCTAAGTTGATATCAAGTTAGCAGGACAACTCCTGAAATCCTTCACATTTCCAAAATCTTTTTTAGCCAGAATTTGCCGTTAATTATCCGTTAATTATTCGTGAAAGAATTAAATTTGTCGCTCCATTTTTAATATTTTTTTTTATTTTTTAAAAACACAAAGTTGCCCTGCTAAGTTGATATCAAGTTAGCAGGACAACTCCTGAAATCCTTCACATTTTCAAAATCTTTTTTAGCCAGAATTTGCCGTTAATTATCCGTTAATTATTCGTGAAAGAATTAAATTTGCCGCTCGTGTAATTAAGTTTTTATTTTAAATTAATGTTTTCTCTTATAGATATGTACGTAGTCTAATAAGAAGGGTGGCAACGCCAATAAGGTTCGACAGTAACGTTGTCTGCGTGTGTGTGGCCATGCATGTATTAATGTTTGTTTGTCCAGGGCTGTTTTGGCGGTTAAACATTTAATCAAAGTCCGTTATAAGTTGTAAGTCCGTTTTGATTGTATGTGTGCACGAACTCGACAGCACATTTTGAACGAAATTTCATATTTGAATCAAAATCAAATCGAGAACTGAAATACTTCGAAACTCGTATAGGTTTTGCTGAAAACAGCCTAATATAGTCTGTGGTCGTGATGGATAAGTTGATGGTCACCGTCTATGTAAACAAGGGATCGATCCCTCTCGAAAATCTTTTTTTTAATATTCTTTTTTATTTTCTTTTATTATGTGTTGAACATGTATGCATGTATGCATGTATGTATGTATGCATATGTATGTATGCATGTATGCATGTATGCATGTATATATGTATGTATGTATGTATGAAGACGTGTAAATGTGCGTTGGACAAAATTTAAATGCCTCTTTAGAGTTTAATTTATTTTTTTACATATATTTTGGAATGCAAAATATATGTACACATATACATACATACATACATATACCTAAATACCAGAAATAATTCGAATACAGCTGACAGCTTAAACTCAATAAATGAGGCATTTAAAATAAAAATTGAATCGCAATAACTTTTGAACGAAGTGGAATATCTTCAAGATTGGCATATATAATTAATCTACACTTCAATACCTTTCGGTTGATATATATATGGTAGGTAGGTGCAAGTGGTGAGGTTACTCTTGGCTAAGTAACCTCCAATTAGAGCTTAGCTCCGTTTTGAACCACACCCTCGATTTGGTGGTATTTCGCGCTTCCCTTCAGTACCAGCCCGTGTCATTCAGGTACGCTAGGATGGCATTCACTGTCTGCCTTCCCACTTCCCCTAGTGACCCGAGTTGGTGTGCTCCGAAGTGACGCGCTCTTATCTGGTTGAATGCCGGGCAGTGACACAGTAGGTGCTCCGGTGTCTCCTGCTCGTCCGGTTCGTTGCAGCTTCTGCAGTGTAGGTTGTAGGGTAGGCCCATCTTACAGGCATGCGTGCCTATTGGCCAGTGGCCGGTGATGGCTGCCGTTATCCTCCTAATATCCGATTTACTTTTGGATACCAGATCCGCTGTCCTTCTCCTGTTGAATTCAGGCCAGCATAGTTTCGATCTTCTGTGCTCAGCTTTCAACGACCATTCCTTGCTGGCGAATGATTTGAAGTGGTCGTGAATTTCAGCTTGCACCGTGTTCAGAGATACTTGGATATCTGTTGTTAGTGTGATTTCTTCTGACCCTTTCCTGGCCAGTTCATCGGCTTTTTCGTTGCCGGGGATGTCATTATGTGCGGGTACCCAGGTTATCTGTACCCTGTTGTTTTCCGCTAGTCTGTTTAGTGCCTCCTTGCTTTTGGCCACTAATGTAGATGTGATCTTGGCTGTTGCGAGAGATTTGATGGCCGCTTGGCTATCCGAGTATATCCTTACCTTGGTATTCCGGAGGTCTCGGTCCAATGAAAGTTCAGCTGCTTTCAATATCCCGAGAACCTCCGCCTGGAACACTGTTGCTGACCCTGGGAGGTGGATGAACTCTTCTATCCCCCAGGTTTCGGCAAAGATTCCGGCACCTACCCCGCCGCTCATTTTTGAACCGTCGGTGTAGAGTGATACCTCATCTGGCTCGGTTACACTCCCTCTTCTCCACTCTTCCCTTGTGGGGTATGTTGTGGTGTATGCATTGCCGAATCTCATTTCGGTTGTCATGTAATCAGTATTTTCTGTTAGCCGATTGTTTATTTCGTTCAGGATCTTGCAGTGCCCGGTGTGGTAGTTCTTCCAGCTCTGGCTTGCCTTCAGTCGTACCGCGCTTTGGGCTGCTGTGTTCCTGATGAAGTGTTCTATCGGCATTATGTTTAGAATGGCATTCAGCGCTGCTGCGGGGCACGATCTTAGTGCTCCCGTGGCACCAGCGCATGCCGATCTCTGTATCCTTGTGAGTTTCTGGATGTTGTATGCCCTAGTTAGTGCAGGCCACCATACTAGTGCACCGTATGTGAGTATGGGTCTTACAACCGCTGTGTAGAGCCATAGTATTGTCTTGGGGTTTATGCCCCAGTTTTTCCGAACATCTTCCTACAGGAATAGAAAGCTATGCTTGCTTTCTTCACTCTTTCGTTGATGTTTTGTTTCCATAGAAGCTTCGTATCCAGTATCACTCCCAGATACTTGGCTTGTTGTGATAGCTCTAGCTCTGTACCGTCTATCTTCGGTTTACTAAATCTGGGGATCTTTGTCCTCTTTGTGAAGAGCATAAGTTCCGTTTTGCTTGGGTTTATGCCCAACCCACAGGCTTTTGCCCATTGGTTGAGTTTTTTCAGCGCCCTTGTCATTAGTTCGCTTATGACGTCTGGAAATGGTCCTGAAGTGAGTAGAACTACGTCGTCTGCGTATGCTACCACTTTCACGCCTTCGCTATTGAGTTCTCTCAATATGTCGTCCATGTTAATTAGCCACAGCAGTGGAGACAGAACTCCTCCCTGAGGTGTGCCCCTCCTCACATATCTCGTGTGATGAGTGCCACTCAGTTCGGCTGTTATCCTTCTGCTCTTTAGCATTGCGCCGATCCATTTTCTGATGCCTTCTTCAACTCCAATCCTGTTGAGGGAGCTCAGGATGGAATCTGCGTTTACGTTGTTGAAGGCGCCTTCTATGTCTAAGAAGGTTGCCAATGTGTAATTTTTGTATGTCAGTGCCTTTTCTATGTATCCCACTACTTCGTGTAGTGCTGTCTCCGTGGATCTTCCTTTCCTATATGCATGCTGTGCTTCGGAAAGACTTTTCTCCGTTCTTCCTCTGATGTGGATATCTAGTATCCGTTCCAGTGTTTTCATGAGGAATGAGGTCAGGCTAATCGGCCTGTAATCCTTGGCTTGGATGTGTCCTCTTCTTCCTGGTTTTGGTATGAAGACTACTCTTGCTTCCTTCCATGGAAGTGGTATCTGTGCTGTTTTAATGCATGCTTGGAAAATTGCTTGCAGCCATTTGCCAGTGCATGCTTTTGTTGTCTGCAGCATTGCTGGTATGATTCCGTCCGGTCCCGGACTTTTGTACTTGTCGAAAGAGTCTATCGCCCATTGGATTCTTTCCATGGTGACGATCTCGTCGACTCTTAGCTGGTGTTCCACCATCTGGCTTTCCACTGTTCTTGTTTCTTCTATCTGGCTACCTGGGAAATGTATGTCCAGCAGGATCTCCAGTGTCTCTTCTGCTGACGTACTTCCTGTACCGTCAGGCCTATTTATAAGGGTGGGGCTCGTGTGCTCCTTGGCTAGTATTTTACCCAACCTAGCCGTGTCCTTGATTCCTTCTAGCGATTCGCAGTACCTGCTCCAGGAGTCTTTCTTGGCTGCGTATATCGCTTTTTTGTATTCCTTGTGTATTTCCTTATACGGCTGCCAGTTCTTGGTTCCGTAACTTGTATTGAAGGCCTTCCTAGCCTTTTTTCTTAGCTCGCTTAGCTCCTTGTTCCACCATTGTGGGTATGTCTTCTTAGAGTACGTTAGTCTGCATGACTCTTCGTACGCGTTGTTCAGAATATTTGTGAAGTCCTCAACTTCTTTGTCTATTCCTTCCGGGGTGGAACGTACCTTGACCCTCCTGTTCATTACCTTTGACTGTACAACCTTTTCGTATTTGTTCCAGTCTGTGTTACGGGGATTGCGCTTCGGTGCTGTCTCGCTTGTCGGCATCGAAATCTCAAAAAGTATGTACCTATGGTCTGAAAAAGAGTTTTTGGCGAAACCCTCCATTTTCCTACCTTGTGGTTGCTATACTCCATTTGGAGCGTTATGTCTAGGACCTCTTCCCAACCTTGGAATTCCTCCGTACTCGGAAAAATGAAGGTGGGCGTTTCCCCTCTGTTACATATAGTGACGTCACGGCAAATAATATGTTCGAAAAGAGACTCACCCCTCTCGTTTGTTTCCTTGCTTCCCCACAGTGTGTGCCTGGCGTTGGCGTCGCACCCGAGGATAAGCGTCGTCTTAGTCTCCTCGACGAATTGCATCGCCCTGATGAACGCTTCAGGTGGTGCTGGTTCGTCGTGGGCCATGTACCCGGAGGCTATTAGTAAGGCTGTCCCATCCGCTGCTACCAGCCTGGCCACTGCTAGGTCTGAGTTGCTAAGATTAGGATGTAGAAGAGCGTTAAGTTTGTTTTTAATGATTATACCCGCCCTCGGCCTACCTGTCGAGTTTGTGTATAATGTTGTATATCCTTTAATGGCCACACCAGAGATTTGGCTGTCCCTGGTAAATGGCTCTTGTAGTAGGCCGATGTCGATGTCCTCCTCTCGGAGGAGGACTGCGAGATTCGCTGAAGCGTGAGAGCTACGCTTCAGGTTTATCTGCACGACAGTCGGCATTATTGCGGCGTGATGTTGGGTGTGTCGTCGTCGATAGCCGAGTCGTCCATCAGCTGCTTGGTATCGTCGACTTCGTCCTCCAGGTTGTCATCTGGCTCGGTTAGGAAGACTTTTACCTTAGCCTTCCTAATACCGTATCGCACTTTGAAGTCTTTCATCTCGAGTTGTGGAAGGCATTGCTTATTGATGAGGAACAAGTACGGCTGGCTTGTCCTCATCTCCCGCTCTGCCTTCAAGATGGCCCAGTCAGCCATGTCGACATCCTGGTTTAGGGCTCTTAGAGTCTTGAGCACCCTGTCGTGGCTCGAGAGTCCTATAGGCAACCAAATGCGAGCTCTGGGCCTTCTCGGGATATCCGTGGCGGGAACGAGCTTTAGGCTAAGCCCCTTCCATGCGTTGCTGATCTTAGCAACGCACACCGCCAGGAAGTCCTTTGAAGACTCGTCGTCGCACCTGATCACCCGGTGCCCCCGAACCATGTCTGAAGAGTCAAAGGATGGTGTCGGACCAGCTGGCTCAGCTAGTATTTTGTCTGATACCATCTCAGACAGTCTGGTCTCGACCTCATCCCACTTCTCCGACAGCAGGCGCCCATCGTCGTTGAGCTCGTCCACCAGTGCCATGGCTAGGCTGTCTCTAGCCACCTCGCTGAATTTCTTCGCCGGCTTGACGAAGGATGTAGCTCTGGCAACCCCTTTGGCGTCCTTTGCCCTTTTCGGAGCGCTCTCACTCACTTCGTGTGAGCGGTTGCGCTTCGATTGGTGCTGTTGGAACGCTTCCGGGTGCTCCTTCTCGTATGCCTCGAAGTCCGCGATCACGGCCTGGAATCGGGCTTTGTCTTCCAAATCGCGCTGGTCCGTTTTGCCCTCTGCCTCGTTCTTGGCTATCTTTGCCAGAATGAAGCGGGCCTTGCTGGCCTGCGCTTTCTTTTGTTGGTGGGAAAACGACTTTGGCTGGTCGTTACCCTTCACCTTGGCGTGGCTCGCCTTGGTGATGTTTGTTTTCTGTTGTTGTTGCGTTTGGGGAGTGCTATATATATACATGTGCTTAAATACCACATGGCAGATGCATTATTATTATTACAAGGGCCTTGTTGCACTGCGACCAGATGTTAGGTCTTTTGTGCCGGCCTGTAGGATTAGGGTAAAGCCCCTATACCTAGGCTTCAAATAAAAGAAAGCACTTTGGTAGGGTCTATTTGTTCCCAGATCCTGTAGGGGGGAATAAGTTCACCTCCTAGATGTTGAAGTCGACGTCTGATTAGCGAGGGGCACTCACATAGGATGTGTTCCGATGTTTCTTGCTCCATCTCGCAGAATCTGCATGTGTCGATTTCTGAAAGTTTTAATTTCTTAAGGTGATACCTAAGGTTGCAGTGACCTGTTAGGTAACCTGTTAGAGTGCGAATTTCACTCTTTGGTAGGTTGATGATGCGTTTTGATCGCGTCATCTGGGGGACGAGAAATTGTTTGGCTTGTCTCAGCCCTGCACTGTTGGTCCAGTGACGATTTATCTCCGATTCCTCCCATTTCCTGAGTAGTTCTCTTTTGTGTCCTTTCGATAGTCCACAGAACGGCTCAGGGCCGATAAAAGGTGTCATCGCCCCGCGTTTGGCTAGGGTGTCTGCCACCTCGTTTCCTATATGGCCTTCATGCCCTGGTACCCAACCCACCGTTAGGGTGTTTTTGTAGGCAAGGGCATTCAGCTGTTGGAAACAGGTTCTACAAGTCCGGACGAGATCGTGAAGGAACTCAGCGCTATGAGCGCTGCCTGACTGTCCGAGAAGATGTATTTGCATTTTCCTGCGAAGGCATTCTCGTGTACAGATTTCTATGGCGTGTATCTCAGCTTGGAAAATGGTGGGCGACTTACCCATGGCTATGGATTTGTTGAACCTTGGTCCGAAAATACCAGCCCCGGTGTCACCGTTTTCCAGTTTTGACCCATCAGTGTACCATGTTTGTGATCCACTGGGTAGAGATATTGATTTTGTTTTCCATTCATTCCTAGTATATAGGACTACAGAGAAGTTTCTGTGGAGAACAAGTCTGGGTTTCTGATCGTCAGTTACGCGCAGAATGGGATCATTTATTAGGGGTTCAAGGACCCTAAGATGCCCGGTAAGATCACCGCTTTTGATGTTGGTGATGTTTTGAAGGCGAAGTGCCCCCAGGCAGGCCTCCTTTTTCAATGTAATTGGTAAAGGGGGTATGCCAGTTATGACTCCTAGTGCTGCAGTGGGGCAGTGGATGGCTCCAGTGATGCCTATGCAGACCAGTCGTTGTAATTTGGTGAGTGCAGCCGCAGCCGTCCTCTGGGTAGATTTCGTCCACCAAGCAAGAGATGCATAGGTTAAGATCGGTTTTACCACTGTGTTAAAAGACCAGTAGATCATTTTGGGACTTAGGCCCCATGTTCTACCGTAAAGCCTGTTGCAAGCAAAGTGTGCTCGAGTGGCTTTGTTTATAGTCTTTTCTAGGTGTGCATTCCAGTTGAGTTTGGAGTCAAGTGTGACTCCTAGGTAGTTGGCCTCAACCGAAAAGTCGATAATGGACCCATTTAGGGATGGTCTCCTTAGAGAGAGAGACCTTTTCCTAGTGAATGGGACTATAACAGTTTTTGATGGGTTTATGGACAATCCTTTGTCCTGACACCATCTGTTGGCTATATCTAGGGCTTGCTGCATGCGGTCCGAGATGGTTTGCTCATGCCAGCCCACTATATAGATGACTAGATCATCAGCGTAGCCTTGAGTGGCGAAGCCTAAATTGTTGAGCTCATAAAGTAGCTCGTCGATGACCAGAGTCCACAGGAGGGGAGAGAGTACTCCCCCTTGAGGGCATCCCCTTGTGGCTGTGATTGAGGTCATAGTTCCTCCAAGGTCTACAGTTATGATTCTGGATTTAAGCATTTCCAGAATCCACCTAGTGATAGGTGTGGAGACATTCTTGCGTACAAGAGAGGCACGTATAGCCTCGTATGACGTGTTGTCGAAAGCTCCTGAGATGTCTAAGAAGGCACCTAGTGCTATCTGTTGAGCGCCAATGGCCTTTTCAATGGTTGTTGTAAGGCTATGTATGGCGGTCTCAGTTGATTTACCAGCTTGATACGCATATTGGTACTTGTTTAGGGGATGTTGCTTGAGATTTACCTCCCTGATGTGCTGGTCGATTATCTTCTCCATGGTTTTGAGGAAGAAGGAGCTAAGGCTAATCGGTCTATATGATTTAGGCAATTGAGAATCTTTCTTCCCTGCCTTTGGGATAAACACGACTTTTACTTTAGCCCAGTTGCTTGGTATGTGTCCAAGCAGGAGACTGGCTCGAAATAGACGGACCAGGGGGAGTGCGATTAGGTGCAGTCCCCGCTGCAACAGGCATGGATATATACCATCCGGTCCGGGTGATTTGTATGGGCTGAAACTTTGTAATGCCCATTGTACGCTATTTTGATGAAACATCCTATAGGGCATGTTTCCAATACGTTCTGAGCGAAGGGGGGGTTCCCCTCTCTCGGCCCCATTGGAGTCTGCCACCATAGTCACATGCAGGTGTGGGCACTCTCCAGTCTCAGAGAGGTAGGTTGGTGCCTCTCTCTGTGAGATGGGTTGCTCCACAGCCACACACCCAGGAAAGTGAGTAGCCAGGAGTAGGCTACTCGTCTCCTTTGGGTTGTTTGTGTATGTTCCATCCGGCTTTTTCAGCGTGCAGATGCCGTTTGAGTGGTCTTTGGAGAGGGCTTTTTGCAGCCTAACAGCTTCCGGGAGAGATGAGATCTGTCCGCAGTGTTGACGCCAAGTAGCCCGTTTTGACTTTCTCAGCTCTTTATTATAGAGCGTTAAAGCAGATTTGTAGGAGTCCCATGAGGCCCTCCCACTCCTCGCCTTATTGAAGAGCCTGCGCGCAGCTTTTTTGAGATCGTCAAGGCTTTTGTTCCACCAGGGAACAGCCCTTCCGGTCTTGCGTACCTTTTGGTCGCAGCTGGCGTGATATGCTGATTCAACATTCCTATGAAGCACAGTAGCTTCACGCTCTAACTCGTCTGTGGATGTTATCGGACGGGTCGAGCAGTCTCTGGATTGCTCAAGTTCAAAACAGAAGAGATCCCAGTTGGTTTTCCTGGGATTTCTGGTGACTAGGCTACATTGCAAGGCGCATCCTATGTCAAATCTAATGTGTTGGTGATCTGACATAGTGATCTCACTTGCAACGTGCCAGTTTGAGACAACGGACAACATATTTGTACTACAGAGAGTCAGGTCAAGGACCTCCTCTCTAATGGCATTAATAAATGTGGGTTCGCTGCCCTGGTTTAGTAATCCTATGTTATTACTAATAATGTATTCAAGAAGGTACTCACCCCTCTTGTTGATGTCACTGCTCCCCCAGACCGTGTGATGTGCATTGGCATCACAGGCGATTATCCATCTGAGCCGGTTTCTCTGGCAGTGCTCTATCAGGGCACAAGTAGCCGCCGTAGGCACCTCCTCCGAGTCGCCGGGTAGATAGGCGGAGGCCAACACTGCCTCCTGCTCGCCATGGGCGGTGGGTATTTTAACCCAAACCGCCACCAGGTCTTCCGTTATGAACTGTGAAAGGGGAACAAATGTTAAATTTTTGTTAATTAACAACGCCGATCTAGGGCGAGGTTGGTTATTTGCATACAGCAACTTACCGGATGGGGTGCTAAGCCCAAGGACACGTCCTGCATTTATCCAGGGCTCCTGGATGAACGCTATGTCCATTGTAGCGAACCTCTCGCAAAGTACATCAGATGCGGCCTTTGCATGGTGGAGGTTCGCTTGGAGACATCGGAGGTGTCTCCTGGTGTTGGGGGGAGGGGGGAGAGAGGGGGAGGACATTAGTCCGCCCTCTTGCGGCCCCTAGCCGCAATCTTCCGTCCGCGGTTAGTGCCTAGAAGGGCCTCCTCCTCCTGGGTGCGCCTCGAACTCTTGGGTACGCGCCCGGTGCCTCGTGTGGTGCGCCCGGTTCCGCGCGTGATGCGCCCATGGAGTGGGGGGCGCAGGAACTTTCGCAGTGATGGCAGATGCATAAATAGGTGAATGTTCATGAATTGATTTTCCTTTCCCCAAACAAATAACGATACTGAAATAATTACCCAGGAATTACTTGTCAGTTTGTCTCCAATCAATATGGGTCGTAAACGTGAAATAATTGTTCGTGAGTTTTTTATTTTCGATTCAATTAAAAATGTTAACGAGTGCAAAATTTGCAAACGGTTATTCAAAGGCCAGTATATAACAAACCTGCGAAGGCATTTGCAGGATAATCATTCTGTGGAGTATAGAAGCGAGATGATGAAGGAGAACGATGAGACCTGCGAGAAGAAAATTAAGTTCTCGGTGCCATTTTCTGAATCTGATGTAAAAGAAGCTTGCGTGCAGCTAGTCACCGGGGAGAAGGTGCCATTTAAATTATTGGATTCTCCGGCTTTCAAAATGTTGACCGAGCAAATTTTCAACGGCTTACAAATGAGCCCAATCACAGTCCGTAATGTAATGGATGTAAATAGATATTGCGTCCAGGCATAATAGAAGTGTATTGGGCGTAAATGTACAATATTATAGGAATGGAAAAATTATGGTTAAGACTTTGGGAATAATTGAGTTACACCAAAAACACTCCGGATACAATTTAAGCCTGGAAATCGAGCACATCTTGGTGGAATTTCAAGTAACCAAACCCCAATTATATACCATTACCTCTGATAATGGAAAAAATGTGATAAAGGCAATTGAATGTTTAAATAGTGATTCGGATGAAGAAGGTTTTGAAGACAAAAACAATGATGAACTTTTAAAGGGTCTAAAGATATTTTCAATATCATCTATCAGATGTGCAGCTCACTCTCTGCAGTTGGCAGTGAAGGATTTTTTTGAACGATAAGGCACGGGATACTACTGTAGCCAATGCCCGAAATATTATAAAAAAGTTGCGCACTCCGAACTACAGGTAATTATATTTAAATGTAAATACAACGATTTATGTAATATATTTTTTGTATTTGTAAAACTGGTCTTCCCCAGCCGGTAGTAGACGTTCCCACAAGATGGAACTCCACCTACACCATGCTAAAGAGTGTTTGCATCTTTAAGTTGTTCATAAAAGAACACTTCACAGCTAGTTCTAGGTTGTCCGATTCGAAATGGGCAGATATAAAGCAGCTTCTATCCGTGCTGGAACCTCTAAATGTAGCTATGCTAAAGCTTCAAAGCGAACAGCTTTTTTCCCGACTTCTACAAGCTATGGCTCGAAACAAGGCTAGAAGTTCAAGCCATGCCAGATAATGTACATATTAAAGATCTGGTGAAATGCATAGAAGGTCGCGAGAAGGAGTTAATTTTGAATGAAGTCATGGTTTCGGCCATTTACCTTGATCCCCGACTACGCAGGATCTTAATAAAAGAACCAAACCAACAAGTTTTGGCCAGAAAACACTTATATTCTTAAATGAGACAAATGATTCTTACCAAAAAGGTAAGCAAATGGAAATCAAATAAATGTAAATATATCTTAAAAGGTATTATCTCCTTAACAGATGCACCTTCCATCTCTGCAACTAGTTTCGCCGGAAGGGCCTCATTCATCGAAAAGTCAGGTTAAGGCAGAACCTCTCTCTCAGAGTAAAGGGTCCCTACTAAGCAACTTCCTCAATTCAATCGATGAGTGCTCAGATAATGAAGAATCCGATGACGACCCTGAACTGAAATTGGCGGAAAAAGAAATTAATGGATACTCTCCCAAGCCTGTGGACCCGAATACAAACATAATGGAATATTGGGAGAGTAAAAAATACACCTTTCCATTTCTTTACGATTTGGCTAAGGTCGTTCATTCTGTTCCAGCCACGGAGGTATCAGTGGAAAGGGCCTTCTCGGCACTAAAGCTGGTGGTCTCAGACCTAAGGTGCAAGCTTTCATCAGAATCTATTAAATAGCTGATGTTTTTAAAATTAAATAAAATGGGAAATTAAAAAATTAATTTATCTTATTTTTTATTCTATATATTACATCACTTAACGGATACAAGAAAAAAATTAAAGACCAACTGATAATTGGGTAACTGGGTAATTGGGTTATTTCAGTATCCTTGTGCAAGCTTTCATCATTTTAAAATGAAATAAAATGGGAAATTAAAAAATTATTTTATCTAATTTTTTTATATATATTTTACGGATACAAGAAAATAATTAAAGACCAACTGATATTTGGGTAACTGGGTAATTGGGTTATTTCAGTATCCTTGTTTGTTTGGGGAAATGAGAATCAATTGCATTCATGAACATGCACCTATTTATGCATCTGCCATGTGGTATTTAAGCACATATATATATATATATATATATATACGAAAGGTATTGAAGTGTAGATTAATTATATATGCCAATCTTGAAGATATTCCGCTTCGTTCAAAAGTTATTGCGATTTAATTTTTATTTTAAAAATAACTGTTATTCTCAATTTTTATGAATAAAAATTGGGGAATAACAGTTATTTTCAATTATTTGTTTAAAAATTGAAAATAATAGTTATTACCAAACTTTTATATAAAAATTGTAAATAATAATTATTTGGCAATTTTTATTTTAAAAATTGAAAATAATAGTTAAATCGCAATTAATAAAATAAAAATTGGTAATAACTCTTATTTTATGATTTTTATTTAAAAAATTGTAACTGTTACGATCCCTGGTTTTACCACCTGTCCTTTCCATTTTGGAAACGGAGTCACATTTAAAAATAAGACATTTAGTTTGAGTGCCGTATACTTTCCCAGTAATGATTGTGTTTCGTTTTTTATTACAAAAAATTAAGCAAATACCTCAGGGTTTAAGACAATTGATATGGGGGCTTACTAAACGCAAATTACGTGCAGCAAATCGTGTGAAGCATAACCTCTAAATTTATTCGTTGAATTTGGTCGAGCGTTAAATACTTCTGCCTTTCCCGCTTGGAGACAAGACCAGTATTTCAGAGTTATTAGATTGAATCGAGAACCTGAATCGATTACCAATGAGAGTTCGCGCCCTGAACGCACCTTGCTGCGTTGATATTTAGCAGAGCCAAACTGCTCCTGAGGTCTCTCACGCTTCAAATTTGTTCTGCACTTGACAGCAAAATGGCAAGTCCGTGTGCACTTGCTGCATTTTTGGTTTTTGGCTGGACATGCCGAACTATTGCTATCGTGGCCTTTCCGACCACATCTGCCACATTCCAAGGATCTATTTGAGTTCATATGCCCTGTTAAGATTTTCCTTGAGATCTCTTCGATTTCTGCCTTGGTAGTCCCAAAATCACATTTTTGTATTTGATGGCGTAGCCTTAAGACAAACTTGAGAAAGTCTCCCCTTCTGTGAGAGTACTTATCTTGCGAATAGCTGTGTTGATTTCTTCGGCTATGTGATAAATTTCAAAAGCTCGTAGAAGAATGGTTTTATTGCGTTCTCCGTCATTTTCGTAGATTCAGCTGGAATTGGACAAAATATGATATTTTTTAAGTAGTCTGCCACTGCTTAGTCAGATACCAGTAACAGAAAAACCAATTGAGTTTTCCATATACATGTATGTATGTAAATATGTGTTTTTGGTCTGTACTCTTGCTACTGCCCCTGACTTAAAGTCACTTAAAATTTTTCTTTAATTTGGTGCTTATTGGTACTGCCAAATTCTCTTAAACCACATTAGTTTCTTTTTTTTTTGCGTCTACGAATATGTTCTAACGTACTAGGAGACTTGATCCGCAGAAGGACGGACTATTGCTCCTGGGCACAGTTCACACCGGTTATTCTGTGGCCAGGTGGTGGCATTCATCCGTGAAAACGACGTCTCTGCAGTGCACTAAACACTGAACACTAAACTGAAAAACTTGATATTATCGATGTTTTTCCAGCTCTAATCTGCACACCTCGGCTTACAGATCCGTGCGAGAGGCACGAGAAGACATTGCACACTGGTTGGGCTTGTATGGAGTCGCGGCAAAAAATACTTCTTGTGGTAATAGCGTTTTGAAATTAATAGTGTAAGTTCTTTAAAAATTTAGAATTTGGTAAAATTTTAAAAATAGTCGATAATATTTACGCCCACAGGAAGGCAAGAACCAAAAAATACACCTAAAAGCATTTACAATTTTTTTACTTGAAACATTATTATTATATTTATGATTTATGATTTATTTTAAAAATAAAAAACACAACAAAACAAAATAATTCAGAATTAAAGCATTAAAAATATAAGAGTTGTGGCTAACAATATACCCAGTAAAGTTTTAGTGCTTCAACAGCGTGTTCCTGTAATTTAATCATTTTCTAACAAATCACAGGTCGACAATAATAATTTCGATTTGCCATTCTTTTCTTATTATTCTTTGACCTGTTATGAAGGGGTCTGATCTTAAAAAAAGTATTTTAATTTAATCAGTGTTCGTGAATATGCGACACATCTTTCGGGTATGCTGCAGTCGGTTTTTTTTTTTTAATTTCCTTGTTGTTTTATGAAGTGTAACTGGGAGGTAGTACCATGGATATATCTTGATTTATCGTTCTGCAGTATCAAATGCATAGTAGACTGGCCCTTATAATATATTTTTTTTTTGTTTTCTAAACCGCCGGGCAGAATTCATTTCTACTAGGGCCCAAAACAACCTACAAAAAATTTGGGGCCGATCGGATAATGTTTAATGGCCGCCAAATCGCCCCAAAGTTGGAAAATTTGGTTTATATGGAAATATTACTCATACGTAAAAATTTTTTTTTTCTAACTTCTTTAAAAATGGTTTATGACTATAACATTTTGTTTTCGGTTTATATATAAAAAAAAGCATTTTTTTGTATCATAATTGCATTATATAATTAAGGAGAAATCACAACTATATTTAATAAAAACCTTTACTTACTTATGTTGGAGTCCACGATTACATATATTTATTATCGCTTATAAACATACAAAATATGCCGCGTGCTATCGCTGGTATAAAACGAATAATATAAAATAATATAAACGGTAAATACTTGGCGCCATAATCGAGTTGCCGCATGTTGGACTTGCGATATATCGATATGCAAAGTATCAAAATGTTTTGGAGTCATTTCTAAACCGCCAAAATTGCCCGCGTTACTTTGTTGGTTGTAATTTTTGCTGAAAAGTGCTTAACAACAAAATGTCAAGTTTGCCATCACCTTTATACACAAAACCAGTGACATGCAATGTGACTTACTCGGTATATATGGTTGATATGGTTGGACGCATCGCACTTCAAATTCTGGGTGCGAAATTACCTTCCAATCGGCAAGTTCTGCAGTTGTTTTTTTATAATATGCGAATCGTAAAACTAAGCTCAAAGGAAAGTTCAAAATTAACAATGAGTGCCGTGTCAATTTGCTGGCAACGAGCGCGCATACCATTGCGCGAATTTCACAAATGTAGCGAAAAACTATTAAAACTTTACGAAAAGTGGAATGCTGCCCGTGAAAATGAAAAAAAACCGAAACGCAACGAGTTTTCAGAAACCATAGATGATCTATTTGATATTGCTCATGCTGATGCTCTAAATATAATGCGTATTGAAGACGATAAGCTATTTCTAATCAAACAAAGAGAAAAAGGTCGCCCGGGTTGCATGATTGGTGTTGATGTTAAGTTATATCAACGAGAACAGCGCTCCATCAAGCGAGCAGAAAAATCGGAGTCACTCAAACGCACATATTCGCAAATATCGAAACCGATTTATGGTAAGCAAATACAATACTTGTAGTATTTACATAAACATATGTGATGTAACCATTTTTAGATGTTAAATATTCTGAATGTGATGGAAACATATCCGATACTAGTATAAATGAAGATGACGAATATGATAATGATAACACTGACACTACGGAGCCAGTTACTCGAGGAAGAAAGGATTGTATAACCGCACGTCTGGCAGCTGCTCTTGATGATGCCAAGGTATCAGATAGAAAAGCTGTTCATATTTTGACGGCAACTGCTGAAGCATTCGGAGTAGACTTAAATAGTCTCATTTTAAATAGAAATTCAGTACGAAACGCAAGAATAAAGTACCGAGAGCTTGCTCTTACAAGCACAATTGCAGATTTTGGCGAGGAAGTGAGTAAACCATTAAATCGAGAAATGTATGTTTTTTACATATTCATTTGCTTTAGGTCAGTAATGCACGTTCAATGGTCGTTCATTGGGATGGTAAACTAATGGATGATATTGTTGGCACACAAAAAGTAGATCGCATTGCAGTTCTGGTTAGCTACAATGGCATATCTAAATTTCTAAGTGCTGCTATCATTGAACCTTCTACTGGGGAAAACATTGCAAAGGCTGTACTTGACGCGTTAATCAAGTGGAATATTATAAACAAAATCGGCGCAATGAGTTTTGACACAACTTCATCAAATACGGGATCTAAATTAGGAGCGACTGTCTTTCTTCAGAAATTTTTATCTAAAAAGCTTCTTCAATTTCCTTGCCGACATCACATATATGAGCTAATTTTGAAAAGCGTTTTTGAGTTGAAGTATGCCTTAAGCAGTGCTCCCGAGGTACTTTTGTTCAACCGTTTCGCAGCAGCTTGGCCCAAGATAAACCAAAAGCTTTACCACTCTGGATTGGATGATCCTGTAATTCGCAAAATTATAACCCAGGAACAGGAGCTTTCTCTTAAACAGTTTTGTCATTTGCAACTGCAGCTTAAATCGTATAGCAGAGCAGATTATCAGGAACTTCTTCATTTGTCACTCGCTTTTCTTGGAGAAAACTACACTTTTCGATGTTGCAGTTCAACGTCCAACGCTAGGTTTATGGGTAAAGCAATTTACAGTATTAAAATTTTTTTATTCCGCGGTCAATTTAAGTTGAATAAGCGAGAGATGATTGCACTAAGAGATATTTGCTTATTTATTATACTTTTGTACATAAAAGTATGGTATGAATGTACAAATGCAATCAGTGCTCCAAACTTGGACTTGCAGTTTGTGAAATATGCCCTTATGTACGGAGACAATGATATTGCGGTGTCTGAAAAAATAATTTACAAAATGAAAAGTCATTTTTGGTATTTATCGCCGGAAGTAGCTGCCTTAGCATTTTTTGATCCTACAGTGACAATTGATGAAAAAAGAAATATGATTAACCAATTAAAAGCAGAGGAGCCGAAAATAAAGATTTTGGAGCAAAGGCGATGCAGCTCTAAAAGTGACTTCATCTGTTACAAAAGCAGTTACTTTTTCGATGCATTGGGGATATCCAGCAGTTTCCTAAGACATGATTCACTAACCTGGACAGAAAATGACGATTAAATCGAGTCATTTAATTTTTGTGCTGGTTTGTTTGTTGTCAACGATACTGCTGAGCGTGGCATAAAATTTATGAAGGACTACAATCGAATTTTGACAAAAAATGAGGAGGAAAAACAACTTATTCTTCAATTCGTTGAGAGATATCG
Organism: Drosophila aff. chauvacae BK-2020; assembly: GCA_018903765.1. NCBI lineage: Eukaryota > Metazoa > Arthropoda > Insecta > Diptera > Drosophilidae > Drosophila > Drosophila aff. chauvacae BK-2020. The sequence goes on from JAEIGO010000931.1 coordinate 394,514, forward strand.
CAAAACATATCCATCACATTGTAAAAAAGACCTATAAAACTATGTTCAGAAAAATGTGTGTAAATATATAGAAATACATTATCAATAATTAAATTAACACACTTTTTTGGCGTTTATCATTTTTATGTGCTTGTAACTTATTCTGGATATAATCCGTTATACTAAATATTACAAATTAACTTAAAAATAAACAAAAGAATAAGTTGGTAAACCATTTTTAAAGAAGTTAGAAAAAAAAAATTTTTACGTATGAGTAATATTTCCATATAAACCAAATTTTCCAACTTTGGGGCGAGTTGGCGGCCATTAAACATTATCCGATCGGCCCCAAATTTTTTGTAGGTTGTTTTGGGCCCTAGTAGAAATGAATTCTGCCCGGCAGTTTGAAATTTATTTTTAAGGGCCAGTCTACTAGACATCCATAGGTCGCTGGTTGCTGGATTTTTGATCGTCCGTCCACACAGTCAGAAGAACTCCGAATTTTTCCACATTCTTATTTTGTTTTTTGTGGCTCCTTTGTCACGGTCGCCATATAGAAATGTAGTAAAGAACTGCTTCAAAATAATTGTACTAATTAGAGAAGAACGATCCGTTCATTCTCGGTTCCACTTATTGAATGAATTGTTTGAGCTGATTTTGGGTTTAGCTAACCCGCACATACAATGCTTATATCTATTTCTTTGCAATTACATTTATACATATACATGTGTATGCGGAAGGCATGCATATGTTATGTATGGCTTGACCACTTGAGCTGCAAAGTGCATGCTCAGCATTCTCACGCTCCACTATCGGCTTATGTATAAGCGTTAGATTGTATTGCTTGGGTGCTGGAATGCTTATGTTGTTGTTGGTGGTCTTTTAGGTATTTGTATATTTATATTTATTCTGACAAAATGTCACAATGTATAAACGCGAAGTTATACGCTAAGTTATAATGCATTGGTAGGGTAGATATGCTACAAAAAGGCTACCCATGATAGGGTTAGTAAAAAGGGTACCCATGTCTAGATTACCTACATTGGTACCCATGATAGGGTTGGTGAAAAGGCTACCCATGATAGCATAAATAAAAGTGGGTACCCTTGTCTAGAGTACCTACATTGGTACCCATCTCAGTGCTGGTGAAAAAGTACCCATGTAAGGGTTGGTGAAAAGAGTTCCCATGACTAGATTACCTACATTGCTACCAATCTAAGGGTTAGTGAAAAGAGTACACATGCTAGATTTAATATATTTATTTAATGTTATATTTTTTAACAAATTAAAAAAAAATCATTCTAATTTGGCCTCCTCCTTATGTTTGCTTATGCTGGTATTTTTAAAATGCCGCATTTTTTGGAATTGCATAGCCTTTCGAAGTTGGTCCTCCGCTGGACCACCAGTCGCTTTATTTTCCTCTTCGGACTGACTGGCATATTTACGTTGATCTTAATTAAATTTATAAAAAAAAAAAAATTTGTGCGGTTTTGTAGTGTTATTTAAAAGATGGTCATTTAGTAAATTAATTTATCTTACCACCGTCACAATTTTTTTTTTTACTTTCTTTCCACACCTTTACACTTTGAGCACGTTGAACAACTGCAAATAATTTTCGAACTTGTTCAAACACTATACTTAATGACAATCAAAACAAACGGTACTTGATTCACTTATTTTGTTTAACTTTAGAATTTTTAAAAACCACCTTAATTTTCCCCCTAAAGTTACAGGGGATGTCCGACAGATGGTGCTGGCTACTTAATTTAAAAATATTAAATATATAACTGTAAAGGGAGTGTAAAGCGCACCAGGAGGTAGAATCTGGAATAGGTCAAAGCGGACGAGGTGGTTCGAAGTTCGTTTACCTTAAGGTCAATCCAGTAGGTACCCATATGGTAACTAGCAAAGAAATTAGTTTGGTGGTTCGACGCTCGTTTATCAAAAGGTTAATCTAGTAGGTACCCATATGGTAACTAGCAAAGAAATTAGTTTGGTGGTTCGACGCTCGTTTACCATAGGGCTACCTACCGAACCACTTATGTATGGGCTAGTGGAGTAAGTAGTGCAACATGGTCAATTGCCACCAGCAGTACTACAGGGCTATTACGATATAGAGGATCTGCAGGGGCATTTGGTTGGGCTACACCACGCCAAGGATCTAAGACAATGAGTAACTGCCCCGAGCTTGGTGTGATCAGCCTTGGGAGTGTCACCCCCAAGTCCGATTTTGTGGAGGGGGCATTTGTAGCGCTTGTGGCAGCCGCGGCTTGCGCCATCTAGATTCGAGGGGGTTTAGGTAGCGCCATCTGCATATCAAACTACGGAACCCGAAGGGGGATAGGCGACCGGCAAAATTTCCGAGTGAGAGGCAACAGTGCCAACTGTCATCTCTCCGGGTAAAAGGGAGAAAGATAGCCGAGTCGGGCCGAAGAGGGTCAAGCGGCGATTACCCAGCCATCTTAAGTTATTCAATTTTCTTTTGCCACCGAGTAAGGTCGAGTTCTGTGCGATCCGGCATATTAAATTGTGCCTTCAGTTATTTTACAATAATTTTTGTGGAAGAAAATTGCAAAGAAAAAAACAACCAGCGCTGAATCCGCTGCAAGGGTAAGCGGAATAGATATTTTTGCTGGCGTCTGCTAATAGTTGGTGGTTTTAGATTTGGCGCTTAATTCACCGTTTTTTTTGTGACGCGGAGTCGTCTCAGCGTTTTGGCGCTCCGATGTGGCGGGCAAGCGGCCGATACACATAGCCGAGTACCAACAACAACTCAAGGTGGACGCTGGACAAGGCGCCGTGTTATTGGGCCCAAGATTCGCTCCCGCATCATAGTCGCCGAAGAGGAGAAAAAGCTCTCCGAAGCCAGAGACAAAATCCGCTTTGGATCGTCCCGAAGTCTCAGCTATTAGTTGGCAAATAAATCGTCGCTGGAAAACAATGCGAAAAGAAATAATGCAATAATGCAATTGCAATAATTGGCGTATAATCCGGGACTTGTCCCACTGTCCCGCCTAAGCATAAAATTCTAATGCAAGGCCTAAGCAAGTGCACTGTCGTTTGTTTTTGTTGCATCAACTATAGAGCGCTGAGCGAAAGCTCTCGGCAGCATAATTTTTTGTTTTTACGTTTGAACATACATATGTACCATGGTTAGTCGGTTTCGCCGTCGCCGATCATTTTATTATTGTTTACATTTTCTTTAAAGTTTTAAACTCGATTTAATGCTCATTTGTTAGGATTATTCTATTCATTTATATGTATTTTTATTTCATGTTCTCTAGCTGTAAGAATCGTTTATTAGTATTTTAATATATTCTTTTATAATGTGCTAAATCAATCTTTTATTGCCTCGCCTAGGATGACTCCCCTTTAGGGACTTTTAGACAGCAATCAAAAGTTAGTGTTTTATTCGGTTCCGAATGGCCAAGGTAGGGAGGGCACCCACTCCTCGTAACATCGGAGGATCTCGAGGAAATTCTGGGCTAAAATGCTTTCTGTCTGTATCAGCGTAGGAAAGGTTCACTTTCGCCCCAAATTCTCGTCGCAGCACGCAATCCGATTGGTTTAGAATGGCAGAAGGTCAGATGCAGGTGGGCAAGACCACCACCCCACTAGCCGACGAGCCGCAGCCGGTTTTTTCCGCGTCCGCCCCCCTTGCATCTCTCAATAACATCTGTGCCAAACTCTGTAATTCATTACAAAGTTAAAGTGCTCCCGTTGCACCTGCTCATGTCGATCTCTGTATCCTGGTAAGTTTCTGGATGTTGTATGCCCTAGTTAGTGCTGGCTACCGAACTAGTGCTGTGTAGAGCCATATTATTGTCTTGGGGTTGATGCCCCAATTTTTTCCGAAGATCTTCCTACAGGAGTAAAATGATATGCTTGCTTTCTTTACTCTTTCGTTGATGTTTTGTTTCCATGATAGCTTCGTATCCAGTATCACTCCCAGATACTTGGCTAGTTGTGACAGCTCTAGCTCTGTACCGTCTATCTTCGGTTTACTGAATATGGGGATATTTGTTCTCTTTGTAAAGAGCATAAGTTCCGTTTTCCTTGGGTTTTTGCCCAACCCACAGGCTTTTGCCCGTTGGTTGAGTTTTTTTTAGCGCCCTTGTCATTAGTTCGTTGATGACGTCTGGGAATGGTCCTGAAGTGAGTAGAATTTTGTCTGATACCATCTCAGACAGTCTGGTCTCGACCTCATCCCATTTCTCCGACAGCAGGTGCCCATCGTCGTTGACCTCGTCCACCAGTGCCATGGCCAGGCTGTCTCTAGCCACCTCGCTGAAGTTCTTCGCCGGCTTGACGCAGGACGTCGCTCTAGGGGCTCCCTTGGCGTCCTTTGCCCTTTTCGGAGCGCTCTCACTCACTTCCTGTGAGCGATTGCGCTTCGATTGGGGCTGTATGAACGCCTCCGGGTGCTCCTTTTCGTATCGCACGAAATCATCGACCACTGCCTTCAATCGTGCTTTGTCCTGTTGGTCTCTTTGGTCAGCTTTGCCCTCCTTCTCATTCTGATCGATTTTTACCAGAATGAAACGGGCCTTCCTGGCCTGCGCCTTCCTCTGCTGGTGGGTGAACGACTTTGGCTGTTTGTTACTCCGTTCTTCTGGTACCGAAGAACTAGTGAGATGGTTCTAATGTGGGCAAGCTGAAGCCACCGGACTGGTCGCAGGTTGCGGATAGCCTCCTGTGGAGGTTAGCTGCGAATATCGACTTGTCGTGAATAAGCAGTACCGGACAACAGCGGGTACCACACCTTTGTAGTACCGAAAAGGCGCTTGTCTGGCCGTCTTTAACACAGTCTTACATACTCCATACTTCCTACACGTGTTCCTACCCACATCCTATATCCAACATCTCACAAGGGCAGTGGTGACGTCCTGAGGCAAGGGTGCCACTTCACCCCCCTAAGCCAGGGTGTCATGCGATCCGTCATTGGCTGGTTTGCAGTCAGGGGTAACCGACTGTATTCGGACGGAGCCTCACCGATACCTGGCCGCCTCGGTGAGTACACCTGGCCCCAGCGTGCTAATGGGGGCTATGATACGGTGGTACTACCATCCCCTACACTCGTGGGACCAATTTATGGAGAACAGAAAAATTAAAAACCTAAACACGCGGGGCTTAACCGCAACAGAAGTAGCAGAGCGGATAGAGGAGGAGGCTCTGGACGATGGTGGTAAGCTGTCGCCGCGTAGGGGCCTAGCCCCTCACCCTCACCCGCGAAGCTGAAGGGCTCGACCCTGAGGCAGAAGCTGAAGGGCTCGTCCCCGACGCAGAGCGTCCCCTCAAAAGGCGCAGAGGCTTTCACGTCTCAAGTGGCTGGCAGTGAGGCCACCAAACGAACGGTCGGCAGGGGGGGGGGGGGGGGGGTGGGGTGGATGGGGTTTGTAGTGCCCGGCACTGTAGAGACGCCGCAACACCCTCTTCCGCAAGGTCGAGGCAGCAACTGGTGAAGCAGCCTGTCCCAGCGGCAGGTCAGCCCAGAGGAGCCGGTGATCCCCTGAGGCAAGGCCTCAGCGAGCGGGCCGAAAGTGGTACCTGCGGTACCTAGAGCGTGGCTCTAGCGAGCGGGGACGAACGTGTCTCCAGTTGAGAGAGTTGGCAGCCAGGCCGTTGTGGGGAGGAAGAGGCTACTGCAACACACGTCGCCGCTTGACCGCTTGACCGAGCCCAAACGGACTAAGAGGAGAAACGCCGCAGCGCTGGAGAGCTCAAGGACCTCGCAAGTCATGAAGCGTCCGAAGGCGGCCTCGTACGCCAGTGCAGCCAAGGGCACGAACCTTGCTATACTGGCGGAGGACTACCCGAGGAGGTTCCTGACGAACGATGAGCTGTCGGCGGTGGATCAGGCCCTCGTCCAAGAGCTGAGGAAGGGCTGGACCGCAGCTCTCAACTTTAACGGCATCCAGTTCCGTGATGGTCTGCTATTAGTGGACTCCATGGACTGCGATGCCAAGAAGTGGCTAGAGCTGACGGTCCCCAGCATCAGCACCAAGGTGGGTGTGCACATGCCTGCAGGATGACTTGCCGGCGACGAACATCGTCGCAGTCTACCTGCCCCGTACGGCTGGTGAAACGATGGAAAAGTCCCTTGGGCTGCTCAATGAGCAGAACAAGGCCCTTCTCACCGAGACCTGGCGGGTCATCCGGCACCTGGAGTCCAAGGGCAGAAAGGTGCTGATGTTCGGCCTGGATGAGGAGGCGCTGACACTCCTTAAGAAGCGTAAAATGCTGGTGAGCTACAGGTTCGGCCAGCTTAAATGCCGCCTGTACGTGGACGACGTCAAACTTTGCGTGCAATATAAGGACGCTTCCTGCCAGTCTGATTTACAAACAGAACTCAATAACTTCCAAACATGGTGCCGTATAAACTTATTGAACTTAAACGGCTCTAAATGCAAGCTTATTATTTTCTCTCGAGTCGCTCCCAAGCGCGCGACTTACACGCTAAACTGCTGCTCTTTGGAAAGAATTAATATAGTCGATGATTTGGGTGTCCGACTGGACCCTAAACTTGACTTTATCGATCATATTTCGTGCATGGTGAATAAAGCCAGAGGTGTGCTTGGTTTCATTAAACGGTGGTCGAAAGAATTCAATGACCCCTATGTTACAAAATCCTTATATATTTCGTTAGTTCGTCCTATCTTAGAATATGGATCTTGCGTCTGGAGCCCTCAGTATAGGGTTCACAGTACACGCATTGAGTCAGTTCGAAGAACTTTCTGCTTTTCGCTTTACGCGGTTTGAACTGGGATCCAAACCAGAGGTTACCCTCGTACTCTAATAGACTTCTCCTAATTAACTTACCTTCTTTAGCTAACCGTAGAACCATGCTTGGCATTACGTTCATTTTTAACCTTATCCACGGTAACGTGGAAAGTGCTGACTTGCTGGGTCAGCTTAACTTTCACGTACCGAGTAGAAATACTAGATCCTATATTCCTTTAGTTTTGAGCCAATGTAGAACGTCTTTTGAATTGCATGAACCCTTTAGAGTCTTATGTGCAAATTATAACGATTTGTACATGATAACATCAAAGGTAGATAGCCTTCCCCAACTAAAAACCTTAATATTAAGCCACTTAGTACGCATGCAGGCAAACAGTCTGGCAGCACGCCAGTAGTCACATTCTCGTATTCCTTTTCTATACTTTCATTTGTCGCGCCTACTAACACCTAACACGAACAGGCACGTGCTTGGTGTCAGATGGGCCACTTGAATGTACTGATCGTAGTGCATCAACATCCAAAAAAAAAAAAAAAAAAAGAGCAGGAACCTGTGGGGGCGGAGGTGCCCACGAATTCGAATACCGATGATGTGCCTGGCATGTCAACGGCGACAGCCAAGGAGGCACCCTCCTGCCCCTCGGGCGAAGCAGCTGAGGCTATGGACTTAGCAGCAGTGGACGCCGAGTTGGACTCGGTTTCGCTAAAGGGCTGGACCTGGCGAGGTTGCACATGGGCGGCGAGGAGGAGCCAAACCAGCACTGAGGAGCCATCCGATGATGAGCGGACACCCACCGGGATGCAGTCAGAGGCCTATCTGACGCTCTCGGAGGGTTAAGAAGAGCTCTAAGGATGGTGGTCACCAGCGTAGCACTGATCAACCTGCATCACGCAAAGGCAGCTTCGGCTGTCATCGGCAGGGACCTGGGGTTGGTGCTCATTCCGAACCCTTGGAGTATGCAAACCATTGAAGTAGGGGTTGGGGCGAAAGGGCATTAACTTTCTGTGTCTTTAAATTTTTCAACAAAAATTTAAAAAGGAAAAAAAAAAATAAAGAAGGGGGGGTTTTTTAGGGGGGGTAGGAAAAACTCCCCGGAAAAATAAAAAAACCCCCCCCCACAGGAAAAGAAAAAATGGAAAAACAAAAAAAAAAAAAAACCCCACCCACATAAATTAATTAAAAAAAAAAAAAAAAAATGGGAAAGGGAAAAAAAAAAAAAAAAAAAAAAGTAAATAATAATTAATAAAATTTTTATTTAAAAATTATTTAAATAAAAAGAAGGAAAACATTCATTACTAGAACCAGGGAAATTCTGTTCCACCATAGAGCAAGCCGCACCTGCGGCGAGAGTGTTTAAGGCAATCTCAAAAGGCAAGGTACACTTTGAACTTCGCATGAAGAGAGCGAATAGTTCATTCACAGAGGATAAGGAGGAGAAGGCGGAACTACAACTGCAAACTCACTTCCCCATCTCCAATGTAGACAACATCTACGAAAGGATCCCCAACGGGAGACCCACATGGAGCCTGGCTGCAGCGATCGTAACTGAACAAAAGATTAGGTGGGCGTTGATTACACTCAGCCCCTACAAGGCTACGGGGGTGGATGGAATCATACCCATCCATCTTCAGAAGGGTGTAGAACAGCTAATGCTGTTCCTTATAAGTATTTTCCGGGGGAGCCTAGCAATGGGTTACATTCCTAGGGCATGGAGAACGGCTAGGGTGATCTTTATCCCAAAGGTTGGGAAGAAAGACCCCTTTCATCCCAAATCCTTGAGGCCGATCAGACTAACCTCCTTCCTGCTGAAAACCCTTGAAAAGATTGTGGACAACCACATTAGAAACTCGCACTCGGTGAGAAGGCCTCTGCATGCGCATCAGCATGCCTATAGAGAAGGAAAGTCTACTGAATCGGCTCTCTTGAGCCTTGTTGACAGTCTACAGCGCTCTGTAAAGGCCAAAGGGGTAGCTCTTTGTGCTTTTATGGACATAGAGGGTGCCTTTGATAACACAGCTCATGATGTTGTGGTAAGAGCACTTTGTAGAAGGGGAGGTGAGACGGGTCTCACGACCTGGCTGGGCAAACTCCTTGATAGTAGAATAGCAGAAGTCACTGTCAACAGTGTGACTGTTAGAGCTCAAACCACCAGAGGCTGTTCGCAGGGGGGTGTTCTATGACCACTACTCTGGAGCCTCGTGGTGGACGAGCTGCTAGATAAACTAACAGCAATTGGGTTTGAATGTCAAGGCTATGCCGATGACATCACTCTTATCTGTATCACCATTCGCTACAAGCTGAAATCCATTCGGCCCATAGCCATTGGGGGCACAGAGATTCCGATCTCCACTGAAGTCAAATATCTGGGAGTCATCCTAGACAAGCGACTAATGTGGAGACAACATGTGGAACATGCTGTTCGCAAGGCCACTATGGCCTTAATGAGCTGTAGATCTCTTGCAGGGAAAAATTGGGGAGTATCTCCATCCTACTGTGGATGTATGTTGCTATGGTGAGGCCCATAGTCAGCTACGGGGCTGCGGTTTGGGCGAATCGCGCTGACCTTGATGTCACAAGAAGGCAACTGGGCAAACTCCAGAGACTTGCCTGCACGTGCATCTCGGGCGCTATTCGCACTTGCCCGTCCACTGCTCTGGATGTGCTGCTCGGGCTTCCACCACTGCACTTGCATATCAAGCACAGAGCGGGAAGATCTACCATGAGGATAACAGGGGCAAGAGCAGCTGACTCGGCCGCGACTGCAACTGACCTATTATTAGAATATCCGCAAGGATGATCAATTGGCCAAGTTTAGCTTTGATAAGCTCTTCAAAACGGAGCTTAGCAACAAGTCGGAGTGGACCAGCATTACCACCTATGATGTGAAACCACATGCTATTAGGTGGTACACTGACGGCTCACTAACAGAGGATGGTTCAGGAGTGGGGGTCTGCGGACCCCGACTAAAATATCACGAACCTCTAGAGAAATTCGCCAAGCGGAGGTACACGCGATAGAGAGATGTGCCTCGTTCAATATTGAGCGGGGTTACAATCGGAGAGCCATAGCCATTTTCTCAAATAGTCAGGCAGCAATCAGAGCACTCAGTGCACATAAGATTGTCTCCAGACTATATGACGCCCCGAACGCGCACATAGCCTAAGATAACAAATTAAATGAAGTAAAACATGGAGAGAAACATGGAGAACAAATAAATGATAAACAAATAGCTTAAGGAGAGAAAATTTCATTTTCTCTCATTCTTAAACATGGGGAGAAACATGTAAACCAAATGAACAAGAAACAAATAACTGAAATAAATAAGCGAAGGTACGAAACAAAGAAAACCCACACACAACCGCATTTAAATTCAAAACCGATGCGCGCGCGTGCCACTGATCGCCCGCGACGGGGCACACTGGCCGCGATAGATCGAGCACACTAATGCGCCAAATGCGGGTGGAGATGCGGGCACACAAGCCCCGCCGAACCGCTATATAATATATATATATATATACGGGCGCACCACAGCCCTACAGAGCTCATTCAGTTCGGACCAGCGGACAAGGACGAGCAACCAAGGATCATCGGTAAGGAGTACATCGGAAACCACAGGAGATGGGTAAACGGCGTGGTAATTAACTAATCCCAGTAGCCTTTGCATAGTACGTCTCATTCTACGGCTCGGTTCACCGACCCGCGTGTCTCAACAATTAGTAGACCAGAACGGCCTCTAAACTATTCTCATTAATTAGTAGACCAGAACGGCCTCTAAACTCTTCTCACCAATTAGTAGACCAGAACGGCCTCTAAACTCTTCTCAATAATTAGTAGACCAGACCGGCCTCTAAACTCTTCTCAATAATTAGTAGACCAGAACGGCCTCTAAACTCTTCTCACCAATTAGTAGACCAGAACGGCCTCTAAACTCTGCTGAATAAATAGTAGACCAGAACGGCCTCTAAACTCTTCTCATTAATTAGTAGACCAGAACGGCCTCTAAACTCTTCTCACCAATTAGTAGACCAGAACGGCCTCTAAACTCTTCTCATTAATTAGTAGACCAGACCGGCCTCTAAACTCTTCTCACCAATTAGTAGACCAGAACGGCCTCTAAACTCTTCTCAATAATTAGTAGACCAGACCGGCTCTAAACTCTTCTCAATAATTTGTAGACCAGAACGGCCTCTAAACTCTTCCCACCAATTAGTAGACCTGATCGGCCTCTACCCTATCATCATTGTTCACGCCAGAAGGGCGTGAATTTCTGAGCGGCAGTGTGAGCGGCGCAAAAGCTTTCGCTGCAGCTCTGCTCTGGCTCTCCTCGCGCTCTCCCTCTCTTCCATCCGGCCTTTTCACCACTCCGCGGTCTAGCGGCTGTTCTATTGTTAGTTCTAAGTTAGTATTAAAACACAAGTGCAAATAAAGTGAAGTATAAGCAGAAGCTGATCCCCGAAGCCTTCTTATTTCGGGCCCCCAACAACCACCACAACAACAGCACGGCAGCACCCCTGCCCATCCACTCCAGCGACGACCACGAGCCCACTCCTCCAGCGGCCGTACGGACCTCTGGCTTTAATCCGCCCACTCCAGTACATGGTCCTTCGAGCCGGATCGCTCCTGATCCACCAGCACCCCCAGCGGAAAAAATCCAAAGATAAGTACGGCTTTTCTATTTCTAGTCCGTCCGTGGTCGCCATATTCCTTTTTCCAAAGGCGTTTTTTTTCCAATTCTTTCCGTCCATCCGTGAACGATTTAAAAGTGAAAAGTGCAAGTGATATATATATATATACATAGTAACCTATGTACATTCGCCCAGCCGCAGTGAATTTTTCCTAATATATTTAAAGTGCATTCATAAGTGCTTTGCCAATTTCGGCCCCCTAATTCGGCTCACTGCGATCCGCTGGTGTCCAAGCGAGTATATACATACATATATATATTGCATATGCACATATGTACATCCGCATTCTCACATATATCGTCCGTCATTAAACTGCTGTTGTGTCTTCAATAAATATCCCAAATACATACACAAAAGTTAAGTTCCAAAAAGTGCACAAAAATTTAATAAATATAAAATTCTCAAACTCATCCGCAGAAACTGCCATACATATTTAAAAATAAAATATATACATTAATACACAGTCCGACTTATAAGAACAAATAAATATCCGCAACACCAAAATTATTTTTAAATATATTTAAACTACATACAGAATATATATACATAATATACATACATAAAATATACATACATACAAGAAAAATTATCCAGCCACCTAACCTATTTTGTGTAAAAATATACAACTAATAAAAAAAAAATAAATGAAACATCCCATTTCTTTAACCCTTCGCTCCAGAAATAAATAAAATAAAATTAAAATTCGACACACAAAAATCACACAAACAAATATTGAGTTTTTATTCCGCTCTTCAGACATACATACATATTTGCAGCGGAGCGCCAAACTCCGGCTTGTCCGCCTTCATAGATATATATTTGCCAGCTTTCCGCTATACCGCTTCATACCTACATATTTCCATACTTACATACATAGACTCGCCTAAGTTCGAGTTCTCTCGTCTCCCTCTTTCTCCTCTTGTTCAGCCAGCAGGTGCAATCTATTCGGCACACATACAGACTGCACTGGCAAGAGCGGCGACACAGTGCCGACGAGAAAATACCCTCCACTCGAAACAAAAAATATTTCCGAGAACAAAAATTTTAAAAGTTTACAAATAAATTCTAAACATTTCACAACTGTTTATAGCCAAATTCCTTGGCTATTTTATAGCTACTCCAGAGAGTTTTGGCGGGTTTTCCCACAAAAATTTTTAAATATTTGTCGGGTTTCGGAAATACTAAACCGACAGTTGCAAATAATTATTTATAATAATATCGCTAAATTTCCCCATTTTTTCTAGCTACTTTTTGGACATTTTTAGCGGGTTTTTCCCACTGAAATTTTAAACGAAATATTGTGGGGTTCCTAAACACTAAAGCGAAATTTTTAAATAATTATTAATTACCGCCAAATTTTTCCTTATTGTTCCTAGCTATTTTTTAGCTATTTTTCGCGTCAATCGATAAATCGCAATCCCGATAAAAGGGAAGATTCCACACCAACGGCGGGCACACTAAGTCTCGCCAAGCACTATATAAAGCGAGCGGCGAGCTCTCATATCCGCACTTAGCGTTCGACCGCCGCAAGGTTTTTGTCGGTCCATACCATTCATTTTGTGATAGCTGGGTCTTGCCACTTCCTTTTGGCCAAATTTGGTTTCTTTTTCCTAGCTATTTGTAGGCATTAGTTTGTCAATTTGGTGGATTTTTTTTTTTCCCAACAGATATTAAAAATATATATATTTTGTTGGGTTTCCTAAATACTAAACCGACAATTTCAAATAAGTATTGATTAATTACCGCCAAATTTCCTTTATTAGCGTTTTTGTGGGTCTATTTTTTGGCGGATTTTCATCAGAATTTGTTCTTTTTCATTTTGTCCGGTTCCTCACCACCCAAAGGAAAAAAACCTAAATAACTTTCAGTAATTATTTAATAATTCCCTCCGAATTTATTAGCATTTCCAGCTAGGTTTTTTGGACTTGTTGGTTCTGTATATGTTTCAAATTTCTCCATTTTCGGCGAGTTCCTAAATTCAATCCATCCAGAGCCGAAGTGTCTGTTTGGCCGTTTCCCTCTTCCACTTTTCTTGGCGGGCAGGCCTCCGTGCCGTCATTTTCCGAGGGCATAGCTGAGTATGCCCATAGAGGGAGACGAGAAAGCGACATCCGCGCCCGGAAAATCGGCCAAACTCAATCCACACTCTCCGCTACCCGCTCGCGCTAAGCCAGCCCCCAAGTCCGCTAGTCCAAAGGGTAGACCTCCGACTTCCACTCCAAAAGGGAGAGATCTACCATCGACCAGTTCGAAGACTACTCCAAAAATAGTAATTTCTCGTCCACTGACGAAAGCGTCCAGCGAGTCTTCACTAGCGGAAAAATCCGAAAATCCCTCTACAGTCAAGACTGATTTTCCAAGGGTGACTCGCTCTATCAGCAAAAAGATGGAATCCGCAGAGTTGCCAACGCCCGCCGCCGCTGCATTGGACAAATTCATTGCCGTCAGCGATCGCGTCAGCATGTTCGAAGCCAAGATCAACACTCCTGATCAAGTTTCTCCTTCCCTACACACGTTAAATGTCCGACTACAACAAGTGCGAGCCTTATGGGATAAAGTGGAAAGAGAATACGAAACATGCTCTGACCTAATTGCCCGAGAAGGATCCCTCAGCACATTTCCCCTGCTGCAGTCCAAATATGACTACTGCTACTCCGTATATGAGTCATGCGCAGCAAAGATTGGCGAAAGCATCGAAAGGGCAACACCTCCAGTTGTTCAAACGTCCTCCCAGCCGCTAATTTCATCCGGGTGCCGCTTACCTCCTTGCGACACTGAAATCTTCGATGGCGACTACCTCCGATGGCCCACTTTCCGGGACCTATTCACGGCAGTTTATGTTAATAACCCTAGGCTGACACCGGTCGAGAAGCTCTTTCACCTTCTCACAAAAACAAGCGGCGAGGCAAAGGCCATCGTGTCCAAGTCCCCTCTCACAAATGACGGGTTCGCTTCGGCGTGGGAAGCGCTTCACGACCGGTTCCAAAATAAACGACTTTTAGTCAACAGCCAACTCAAGCTCCTGTTCAACTTGAGTTCCATATCCCAAGAATCTGGTCATGCTCTCAAGGAGTTGCAGTCCACGATTCAAGGGTGTTTAACAGCGCTAGCCCATTCGCAGATATCCACTGACAACTGGGATTGTCTCCTAGTCTTCCTCTGCGCGAGCAAACTGCCAAGGGTGACCCTTTCCTTATGGGAACAGTCCCTTACGTCGAAATCCGAAATTCCGGCTTGGGAAGAGATGAATACCTTCCTGAGCGAAAGATATCGGACGTTGGAGGCTATCGACGACGTTAGGCCTAGCGGCTCTGGGCATGTGCCGCCAAGATCGGCAAATGTCCATGCACCTGTACGCAGGCCAATCTCCTACGAAGCTAGAGTGGCTCCTGCACCCAGAGGGTGTGACCTGTGTTTCAGGGAAAATCACCCCATTCGTGTATGTCCCCGTTTCCTGACAATGAGTGTCAATGATCGGTCAGATTTCGTCCGAAGAAAGCAACTATGCTTGAATTGTTTAGCACGAGGCCATCAGCAACGGGACTGCACTAGTGCCCACTCATGCTATACGTGCCGCGCACGGCATAACACACTGCTGCACCGCGACAATCCAGTTGCCGGCATTCCAAGACCCTCCAATCCGTCTAGTCCACGACCTGCGCCCACGGAAGAAAGCGCGGTAACCTCCGATGGTCATTCCAATGTTCAAGTGTGCTTTGCTTCAGGATCCAGAGCTGTCCTGCTCGGCACGGCGGTCGTTAATATCTGCCATCGTGGCCGCAACTTCCAAGCACGTGCTCTGATTGATTCAGGTTCCGAAGCGACGTTTATCACTGAGCGGCTTTTCAATCAAATCAAGCCACCTTTCAAGCCAGTTCAGACCCAAGTTTCCGGGCTCAATTCCACTGTTGCCGCTCAACCCACCAAGCTCTGCCAGTTTGCGATTCGCGCTCCTTCCAGGCTCGGACTGCAGTTAGATACGACTGCCTATGTCCTTCCACAACTAGCCGGAAAGCTTCCCTCACACCCAATTCCGATGAGTCTTCTAAAGGAGCTTCCTGATCTCCCCTTAGCGGATCCAAAGTTCTTCGAGAGGTCCGAAATTGATATCCTGATAGGAGCTGACATCCTACCGTCTGTGCTTCTGGACGGTTCCAAGAGCAACGTTTTAGGGTCTCTTCTGGCACAAGAGACTATTTTCGGATGGGTTCTCACTGGCCCAGTGTCCGCGCCAGCCGCTCCCACCGTTTCGGTGTTCTCCACGCGAATATCCGACGCATCCAAAGGTCCGCATCCACAGGACCAACTCTTTGACACGCGCAGTGCGACCGCCTTAAGAGGCCGGTTTCCCAAACGCACTCATTCCTACCGCTGTCGAGTTTGCAACGGAATCCACCCACTTCGGAAATGCCAACAGTTCCTTAGACTCAGTGTTGAGAAAAGGATCCACGTGGCTCTCGACAACAGCTACTGTACCAACTGTTTGGCGCACGAACACTCCGGAGGAACCTGCCGCAGTGGTGACCGATGCAAGAAGTGCAACCAGCACCACCATACGCTCCTGCATAGGCACGAACATCCCGTGCAAGCGCCCCATTCGCAGCATCGCGCACCTCCCTACTTCTAGGGCACGGCTTTCAGTTCAGACCCGATGTTCGAACCTCCATCCGATGTGCGGGCTCTCATTCCGGGCCACTTTCCCAGGAGCCGTTGGTTTCCACTACTAAATCGAGGCTCAACATCAGCAGTTTAGTGCACGGGGAAAGAACTCCACAAACGCAACAAATGGCAATTTCCGACCAAAACTCTCCAAGTCGACGACATAGTAGTCGTCAGGGACAATCTACCCTCTCCATGTCCACAAGGTTACTCTACCTGCGAAGGACAAATAGTACTCCCTTCCTAGGAATTAGGACTCTTCCCCATTCAGGGGTCCAAGGTGTAGTCGACCCCTACTAAGCCCCGTTTGTTTTTTTTATCGACAGAACAAATTTCCGGAAATGGCTCCTCGTCCTCGTTACACCAATTCCTTGGAGGGCAGACGTTCTCGAGGTATTAAATCCTACCGCTGCCGAGTCTGCCCGGGAATCCATCCTCTTCGGAAGTGCAAGAGGTTCCACAAACTGAGCGCTGAAAAGCGCCTTCGAGCAGCACTTATAAATAAGTACTGCTCGAACTGCCTCGCCCATCAGCACTCAGGAGAAGACTGCCGCAGCCAAGACGGATGCAAAAAGTGTGGAGGGAACCACCACACGCTACTCCACATGCACGAGGAACCCCGCTCTACTCCAAGAGTATCCGCACTGCCACCTCCGACACGCAGAGCGCGCCAGCCGGCTGCACCCCGTCCGGACGCGATGTCCACTTCCCGGTCGCCGTCGCCAGCCCCAGGCGCCGACGATCGCCCGCAGCCGAAGGTCTCCGTCCCGTCCCCGTCAGTGGCAACGAGACCGCAGCAGAAGGTTGTCCACATTCTGCCGACAGCCATTGTCGTGCTTGACACGGGCTCGAGGACCTTCGAGACCGGCGCCATGATCGACCCATGCATGCCGGTGAGCAGCATCGATCGGTCGTTGGCGTCTGCGTTCCGGCTGCCTACCACCCGGCTAGGAGACGACGAGGTTTGCTCGGTGACTCTCCGGTCCCGAACAAACTGCTTCCAGCTCGATATCGTCCTGAAGGTCGACCCCAGCCTGAGGATCCGGACACCAATTCGTGCGCTGAGCGACGCCGCAAGGGCCAAATTCAATGACATTCGTCTCGCGGACGACCGCTTCCACCGGCCGGCAACCATCTCCCTCGTGTTGGGGTCAGATGTCTATGCGAACCTGATCCAACCAGGGTTCCTAAAGCTCGATGATGGGTTGCCCGTCGCTCAAAGCACCGTGTTCGGGTGGACCGTTTCCGGAGCTTGTCGGGAATGAGGACACCGATCCTGCGGGCCATCCGGCCGATGAGGCCTTTGCCTACGCAAGGGGGGGGAGAATGTTCACGCCAGAAGGGCGCGAATTTCTGAGCGGCAGTGTGAGCGGCGCAAAAGCTTTCGCTGCAGCTCTGCTCTGGCTCTCCTCGCGCTCTCCCTCTCTTCCATCCGGCCTTTTCACCACTCCGCGGTCTAGCGGCTGTTCTATTGTTAGTTCTAAGTTAGTATTAAAACACAAGTGCAAATAAAGTGAAGTATAAGCAGAAGCTGATCCCCGAAGCCTTCTTATTTCGGGCCCCCAACAACCACCACAACAACAGCACGGCAGCACCCCTGCCCATCCACTCCAGCGACGACCACGAGCCCACTCCTCCAGCGGCCGTACGGACCTCTGGCTTTAATCCGCCCACTCCAGTACAATCATCATTAGAAGACCTGATCGGTCTCTGGAACTCTCCGCACTAATTAAAAGACCCAACCGGTCTCTAAACCACTCTCATTTGTAGTAGACCTGATCGGCCGTCCACAGGCGTGGGAGAAACTCGTGGGCGTGTGCCCCGAGGACCAGTGAGCTGACCTTCGGAACCCCGTCGTCAACCCGTGACCCTCGTAGAGCGAGACAGGACGACTCCGAGCCGGACGACCACCCGGACGCGTGGCAAGGACTGCAGCTCCTGAATCAGTAGTAACAGATTGCGTATCTGAGAATAGAGACCCGATTTATAATTACTGTGTAATTCACTCGTCTTCTCCTCTGGGACCCGGGTCGGATTTTCTTCCAGCAACCCCACCTGAACCAAATAAAATATCTGCGACGACCCCTGGCCATCCCTGACTATCCGGACACTGACAGTTCGTCACAGTGGCGTCCGAGACAGGTGTAGGGGTTGCAAGAGATCTGACACCGATAGAGGAATGTCGAGCTGCGTGTATCTGGCGACAATAGACAAACTAACGGAATACGCAGACGAAACGGATTGGAAACTTCAGGAAGAAGCGAGGAATTGAGACGGTTAGTAGCCGCATTCGCGAAAAGAACGGATCATAGCGGAACGGTTAAAGAGAGACTCGCAGAAGTAACGCGGAAATACACGAAACGGAGGCGGAAGAGCAAAAGGAGGAAATGGATAAGGGAAAAGACCGGAATGTGCAACCGAGAGTCGAGACGAAAATCGTGGACAGAATGCGAAACTGGGGCATCCGATTCTAGGGGTCAAGCAACCCGTTAGAATTCCTCAGCAAGATGGAGCAGTGGGCAGCTGGGTACGGGATTCAGAAATACCTGCTCGTAAAGACGATGCCCTTTGTACTGGAAGGAGCCGCAAGCGATTGGTGGAATACCACACCAACCCAGATCAACAGCTGGACAGATCTGACGACGGAACTCCTGGAATACTTTTTGCCACCAAGATACGAGGAACAGGTGGAAATCCAGATCGCGCAACTTCGACAGCGAGAGACGGAACCGGTGCGAGAATATGCGATGAGCTTGCGGAAACTGATGCGGTTCACCAAGCTATCGGAGGAAGAAAAACTCGACCGGATATACAGGAACTGCAGAAGCAAAATTAAATTGTACACGCGCAGAACAGGATTCGAGACACTAACACAGTTAAAGTTGGCAGAAGAAGTGGAGGAGATAGAAGCCTCTGAAAACCAAACAAGGGTCGAGCAGCCAAGTCAACAGCAGCTACGCCCAGACGTCTGCATGCGGTGTGGGGGAACAGGCCACGCGGCACGGGCCAGTAGCAACCCGCCAAGGCTATTCTGCTGGGTCTGCGGGAGGAACGGCATATGAACAACAGAATGCTGCAGACCGAGATCGGGAAACGCGGGAGGCCTGAGCAGATAAAGCTGGCAACTCAGGCGGCGACCCAAGAGCCAGCGGTGGGGGACCAGTTGAGTTGCGACGGGTTCCAGATAGTAGCCAGGATAGAAGTGGGAAGAAAGACGGCGAAGGGTGTGATTGACACTGGAGCATCTCGGAGTGCCATAAGCCTGAGCAAGTACAGAGACCTCGGGAACCAGGGCAAATGGAATGGAGCCCGATCGGAGATAACGCTGGCCAATGGTTCAAAATAAAAGACCGTAGGGACGTTTGCAGCGGTGATACTGACACACGTATCAGGAGGGATACTACTGGGGATGGATTTCCTAGCCGGAGCCAACAGCACATTACGATGTGGCGAATTGGAGCTGGAGATCACGGCGGTAGACAACGAGGAGAGCAACGAAAACTCTGGAAGTGGATCGACTGACGATGAAGAGGAAGAACCATCGGAGAAAGCAGTGCAGGCGTTCCTGGAAACACACAGGCAAGTATTTGAGGGAATTAAGGGAGTTAGCAATATTACGACCCATAAGATATACCTAAGAGACGACAAGCCGATAAAACAAAGGTATTACCTTTGCTGTTACCGAAACAGCAGGCGATAATCAACGACCAGGTAGACGAGCTACTAACGTTGGGGCTAATAGAACCGTCGCGAAGTCCGTACATTGCACCGGTCGTCCTGGTAAAAAAGAAGAACAACGAATGGAGAATGTGTATTGACTACAGATTGTTGAACGATAAAACAGAAAAGGACGCGTATCCCGTGCCAAGAATGAACTTTATCCTGGACCAACTAAGGGAGGCAAAGTTCATAAGCACAATCGACCTGAAGGCGGGATACTGGCAGATCCCAATGGAGAACGACAGTCGACAGTACACGGCATTCACAGTACCCGGACCGGGTCTGTTTCAGTGGAAAGTGATGCCATTTGGACTCACTACGGCACCAGCGACATTTCAGAGGGCACTGGACACGATTATAGGACCCGAATGGAACCGTTCGCGTTCGCCTACCTAGACGACATCGTAGTCATCGGACGGACTAAGAAGGAGCACCTGGAAAAGCTACAGGAGGTGTTCCGAAGATTACAACAGGCCAATCTGAGAATCAATCCGGATAAGTGCCACTTCTTCCGGAAAGAAATCAAATATCTCGGGCACGTGGTGAGTGACCGAGGTATAAGAACAGATCCAGAGAAGGTATCGGCGATTCAAGATATACCAGAGCAAACTGCTACGAAGGAGGTACACAGTTTCCTCGGGATGGCGTCGTGGTATAGACGGTTCATACCCAATTTTACGGAGAAGGCCGTGGCACTCCAAAACCTGACGAGGAAAGGACAAAAATTCGAGTGGAATAGAGAACATCAGGAATCGTTTACCAGTTTAAAAAGGAGCCTCACGAGTGCACCCATACTGTCATGCCCCGTTTCACACGCCAGTTTAAGCTGCAGACGGATGCTAGCGATCTGGGAATAGGAGCAGACTTGACACAGGACGGGCCACACGGAGAGCATGTAATATCCTATGCGAGCAGGAAACTGAGCCAGGTAGAACGAAACTACAGCGCTACAGAAAAGGAATGCTTAGCGATATATCGGGGGATAAATAAGTTCAAAATTTATTTGGAAGGCTACAGGTTCGTGGTGGTAACAGACCACATGGCGCTGAAGTGGTTAAATTCGATCGAGAGCCCCTCAGGGAGGGTGGCAAGATGGGCATTAGGACTACAGCCGTTCCAATTCGAGGTGCAATACCGAAAAGGAAAGTTAAACGCAGTTGCCGATGCGTTATCCAGAACACCCATCCAGAACACACATCCAGTTGAAAACACTCGGTACGGAAAATTGGTGGGATAAGAAGTACCGGGAGATAGAAGGTGCAAAGGACAATGAGGAGTTCCGGATAGAGGATGGAAGGCTCTACAAAATAAACGAGAGCCGAAGGGATCAACAGCCGTGGAAGTTGTGCGTGAAGGAGGATGAGGTGCAGCAAGTGTTGACGGAAAACCACAGCACGGCGAAAGCTGGCAGGAATATTCAAAACGCTGAAACGGGTGAGAGCCAGATACTTGTGGCCACGAATGATGAGAGATGTAAAGGGGTTCGTGAAAAGGTGCGAGAGTTGTCAGAAGTACAATGTATCGCAACAGAAAGTCTCCGGGAAAATGCTAACAAGAATTACGGATGCACCCTTCGAAACCCTATGCGTAGACTTTGTGGGACCGCTACCCCGGACCAAACACGGAAACACTATGTTGGTGGTCATCGTAGACAAATTCTCTAAGTGGGTCGAGTTAGCAGCAATTCGGCTGGCAACGGCAGAGGCATTTTTACGAGTCTTCGGGGAGCGGAGTATATCAAGGATTGGAGCGTCAAAGAGTTTAATCTCTGACAACGGGGTGCAGTTCACGGGCCGTAAAACAAAAGCGGCCATGGAGCAGTGGGGCATTCAACAGCAATTCACGGCACCGTACAAGCCCCAGGAGAATCCCACGGAACGAACCAACGGGACGGTGAAAACGATGATTGCACAGCTGGCAGGAGAGGATCAGACCACATGGGACGAGCAATTCCCGGAATTAATGCTGGCGTATAACAGCAGTACTTCGGAGTCAACGAAGTACAGTCCAGCGCAACTCGTGTTCGGCTGGGAACTCAGGCTACCGAATGCATTATTCGATACCTTAACGCAAGGGTCGAGACTAAAGGTGGAAACCATTGAAGCAAGACGGAAAAGACTGAGTGACATACTCAAGGAGGCAACAGGATACATGGAAAACGCCGCAGAGCAGCAAAAACACAATTATAACTTGCAAAGACGAGAGTGGAAACCGTCAATCGGGGACCTAATTTGGAGCAAGACGCATTTCTTGTCAAAAGCGGTGGATAGGTTCAACGCCAAGCTGGCCCCGAAATATGACGGCCCATGGAAGGTGATGAAATTTATATCACTAGTAATCGTCCACGTGACCGACCCAAAATCCCGGAAATCGAAACGAGCTTATATCGGGGACATAAAACCATATAGCGGGAACTCAACATAAAGCGATACACAATCCGACACTAACCAACACGCATTAGTTAACACTAAAACATCGATAATCACACAACACTAACCGATACACATTACACAACACTGGAAACGAAAACATACCTAACACTAAACAGCTGACACAGTAAGAAAAGTAACAAAAGACGTAATTTTATAAAAGGCGACAGGATGCAGCGGCTGCAGGACAGTGTCAGAAAGTTCCGGGAGAACCACCAGAAACTAGCAGCCAACAGCAGCAGGGCCAGACTAGTAGAGGCGGCGGCGATGCCCGGCACGGGCCGAACAGCAACAGAAGGAGGAACGCGGGCACCACCGGCCAAGATAACCATCGCGAAGACGGCAGGCGGCAAAAGGAGAGTCTCACACACAGCGCAGGAGAAGGTAGACAATGAGTCGAGCGGAAGGACCCTGCAGCCAGCGGGCATTCGAGACTGCAAACAGCGCAGCT
>JAEIGO010000933.1:0-10000 GCA_018903765.1 Drosophila aff. chauvacae BK-2020
TTGTTTGTTTTGTTTGTTTTGTTTGTTTTATTTATTTTGTTTTTTTTATTTTGTTTGTTTTTTGTTTTGTTTGTTTTTTGTTTTTTTTGTTTTTTTTGTTTATTTATTTTGTTTTGTTATTTTTATTTATTTTATTTTTTTGTTTATTTTTGTTTTTGTTTTGTTTTTTTTTGTTTTTATTTTGTTTGTTTTGTTTGTTTTGTTTATTTTGTTTTGTTTGTTTAGTTTGTTTTGTTTGTTTGTTTATTTTGTTTGTTTTGTTTATTTGTTTTTTTTTTGTTTTTGTTTGTTTTTTTTGTTTGTTTTGTTTGGTTTTTTTGTTTGTTTTTTGTTTTGTTTGTTTTTATTTTTTTTTGTTGTTTAGTTTGTTTGTTTGTTTTTTTGTTTATTTTTTTTATTTGTTTTGTTTGTTTTGTTTGTTTTATTTGTTTTTTTGTTTTTTTTTATTTATTTTTGTTTAATTTGTTTGGTTTGTTTTAGTTTTGTTGTTTGTTTGGTTTGTTTGGTTTGTTTGTTTGTTTGGTTTGTTTTTTTGTTTGGTTTTTGTTTGTTTTGTTTGTTTTTTGTTTTTGTTTGTTTGGTTGTTTGTTTGTTTGTTTTGTTTGTTTTGTTTGTTTTGTTTATTTTGTTTGTTTTTGTTTATTTTGTTTGTTTTTTATTTATTTGTTTTGTTTTGTTTAGTTTTGTTTGTTTATTTATTTTGTTTGTTTTGTTTATTTTATTTTTTTGTTTATTTTGTTTGTTTTTTGTTTTGTTTGGTTGTTTGTTTGTTTGGTTTGTTTTGTTTGTTTTGTTTGTTTGTTTGTTTAGTTTTTTTTGTTTTTTTATTTTGTTTGTTTGTTTTGTTTGTTTTTGTTTGTTTTGTTTTTTTTAGTTTTTTTTTTGTTTATTTGTTTAGTTTTTTGTTTTTAGTTTTTTTTGATTTTTTTGTTTTTTATTTGTTTTGTGTTTTGTTTGTTTTTTTGTTTAGTTTGTTTTGTTTATTTAGTTTGTTTTGTTTGTTTTTTGTTTTTTAGTTTGTTTTTTGTTTTTGTTGTTTGTTTGTTGGTTTGTTTATTTTTGTTTATTTTATTTATTTATTTTGTTTGTTTGTTTATTTTTTGTTTAGTTTATTTGTTTATTTTGTTTATTTTATTTGTTTGTTTGTTTATTTTATTTGTTTTATTTTGTTTGTTTATTTGTTTAATTTTGTTTAATTTATTTAATTTGTTTAATTTGTTTATTTATTTTGTTTGTTTGTTTATTTGTTTTGTTTGTTTATTTATTTTATTTAATTTGTTTAATTTGTTTTATTTATTTAATTTATTTTATTTATTTAATTTATTTAATTTATTTAGTTTATTTAATTTATTTTATTTATTTAATTTATTTTATTTAGTTTGTTTGTTTTTGTTTGTTTGTTTAGTTTGTTTGGTTTGTTTGGTTTGTTTTTTTGTTTTTTGTTTGTTTTGTTTGTTTAGTTTGTTTTATTTGTTTATTTGTTTGGTTTGTTTGTTTTGTTTAGTTTGTTTATTTTGTTTTTTTTGTTTAATTTATTTAGTTTGTTTGTTTGTTTTGTTTATTTTTATTTATTTTAGTTTTGTTTATTTTGTTTAGTTTTGTTTGTTTTGTTTTATTTTTGTTTGTTTGTTTGTTTTTGTTGTTTTGTTTGTTTATTTTGTTTTTGTTTGTTTTGTTTATTTTTTATTTGTTGTTTGTTTATTTATTTGTTTTTTATTTGTTTATTTATTTTTTTGTTTTTGTTTGTTTTGTTTGTTTTGTTTTTGTTTTGTTTTGTTTTTTGTTTGTTTTTTGTTTGTTTTGTTTTGTTTATTTTGTTTGTTTTTATTTATTTTTATTTAGTTTATTTATTTTATTTGTTTTTGTTTGTTTTGTTTGTTTTTTATTTTTTTATTTATTTTTTTTATTTTTATTTAATTTTTGTTTTGTTTGTTTTGTTTTTTGTTTTTTGTTTTATTTATTTTATTTTTTTTGTTTATTTTATTTAGTTTATTTTATTTATTTTTTTATTTATTTAATTTATTTAATTTATTTAATTTGTTTAATTTATTTATTTATTTAATTTATTTAATTTATTTAATTTATTTAATTTATTTAATTTATTTAATTTATTTAATTTATTTTATTTGTTATTTTTTTTTAATTTGTTTAATTTGTTTATTTTGTTTTAGTTTATTTAGTTTATTTTAGTTTGTTTTTTATTTTATTTAATTTTTGTTTATTTATTTAATTTTATTTATTTTATTTAATTTATTTAATTTATTTATTTTATTTAGTTTGTTTATTTTATTTATGTTTGTTTATTTTTTATTTTAATTTATTTAATTTATTTATTTATTTAATTTATTTAATTTGTTTAATTTATTTAATTTATTTAATTTATTTAATTTATTTATTTTATTTATTTATTTTTTGTTTATTTATTTATTTTATTTATTTTATTTATTTTTTTTTTTGTTTGTTTTTGTTTTGTTTTATTTAGTTTTGTTTGTTTTTATTTGGTTTGTTTAAGTTTGTTTTTTGTTTTTATTTATTTATTTAGTTTATTTAATTTTTTTTTATTTGTTTTGTTTTTTTTATTTGTTTATTTTTTTTGTTTTATTTATTTTATTTATTTATTTATTTGTTTGTTTTTATTTATTTGTTTGTTTATTTAATTTTTTATTTTTTGTTTGTTTAGTTTGTTTGTTTGTTTGTTTGTTTGTTTATTTTTTGTTTAATTTGTTTATTTTGTTAGTTTTGTTTTTAATTTGTTTAATTTATTTAATTTTTTAATTTGTTTTGTTTTTTTGTTTATTTTATTTGTTTTTATTTGTTTTGATTTTGTTTTTAATTTGTTTTGTTTATTTAGTTTGTTTTTTTTTTAGTTTGTTTAGTTTGTTTAGTTGTTTGTTTATTTTGTTTGTTTGTTTTATTTTGTTTATTTTGTTTTTTATTTATTTTATTTATTTATTTGTTTTTTGTTTATTTATTTATTTTATTTAATTTTTTATTTATTTTGTTTGTTTAGTTTATTTTTTTTTGGTTTTTTGGTTTGTTTGGTTTGTTTTGTTTGTTAGTTTGTTTGGTTTGTTTTAGTTTGTTTAGTTTTTTTTTTTAGTTTTTTAGTTTTTTTATTTTTTTTTTTGTTTGTTTAGTTTTTTTGTTTTTTTTTGTTTATTTTAGTTTATTTAATTTGTTTTATTTGTTTATTTTATTTTATTTGTTGTTTGTTTTTATTTGTTTTTGTTATTTGTTTTTTATTTTTTATTTTTTTTTTTTTATTTATTTTTTGTTTATTTTATTTAGTTTATTTTATTTTTTTTTATTTTTTTTTTTTTTTATTTATTTATTTATTTATTTAATTTATTTATTTATTTAATTTATTTTTATTTTGTTTTTATTTATTTGTTTGTTTTTTATTTTTTGTTTAGTTTTTTAGTTTGTTTAGTTTTTTTTTTGTTTATTTTTTTATTTTGTTTATTTTTTTGATTTGTTTATTTGTTTATTTGTTTGGTTTATTTTATTTGTTTGATTTGTTTAGTTTATTTTATTTGTTTGTTTTTTTTTTTGTTTATTTGTTTGTTTGTTTATTTAGTTTGTTTTTGTTTGTTTAATTTTTTTATTTTATTTTTGTTTATTTTATTTAGTTTGTTTTATTTTGTTTAATTTTGATTTTTAGTTTGTTTAGTTTGTTTGGTTTTGTTTAGTTTGTTTAGTTTATTTGATTTATTTATTTTATTTAGTTTGTTTAATTTGTTTAGTTTGTTTAATTTATTTAATTTATTTTATTTTTTATTTAATTTGTTTAATTTATTTAATTTATTTAATTTATTTTTTTATTTTATTTATTTTATTATTTAATTTTTTTTGTTTATTTTGTTTATTTAATTTATTTAATTTATTTTATTTATTTTATTTATTTAATTTGTTTAATTTGTTTAGTTTTTTTTTAATTTGTTTGTTTGTTTATTTAATTTATTTAATTTATTTAATTTATTTTATTTATTTAATGTTTTTTTGTTTTGTTTTAGTTTGTTTAGTTTTTTTATTTGTTTTAGTTTTTTTTTTATTTGTTTTTGTTTAGTTTATTTTGTTTGTTTAGTTTTGTTTAGTTTATTTAATTTGTTTAATTTATTTAATTTGTTTTATTTATTTAATTTGTTTAATTTGTTTAGTTTGTTTAGTTTGTTTGGTTTGTTTGGTTTGTTTAGTTTGTTTAGTTTGTTTGTTTTGTTTTGTTTGTTTTGATTTGTTATTTGTTTGATTTTGTTTGGTTTTGTTTTGTTTGGTTTGTTTGGTTTGTTTTAGTTTGTTTTAGTTTGTTTAGTTTGTTTAGTTTGTTTAGTTTGTTTATTTTTGTTTGTTTAATTTATTTAATTTGTTTATTTGTTTTGTTTGTTTGTTTGTTTGTTTTGTTTGTTTAATTTATTTATTTTGTTTAGTTTGTTTAGTTTGTTTGGTTTATTTAGTTTTTTTAGTTTTTTGTTTAATTTATTTTGTTTTGTTTGTTTATTTTTTTATTTTGTTTGTTTTATTTGTTTAGTTTGTTTGTTTTGTTTTTAGTTTGTTTAGTTTGTTTAGTTTGTTTAATTTTTTTAGTTTGTTTAATTTGTTTATTTATTTTTTGTTTATTTTATTTGTTTATTTAATTTGTTTAATTTGTTTGTTTTTTATTTGTTTGTTTGTTTTGTTTATTTATTTTATTTTGTTTTATTTATTTTATTTGTTTTATTTATTTAATTTGTTTAATTTGTTTATTTATTTTTTATTTAATTTATTTAATTTATTTAGTTTATTTGGTTTATTTATTTATTTAATTTATTTAGTTTATTTAATTTTGTTTTTTGTTTAATTTATTTAATTTATTTAATTTATTTAATTTATTTAATTTATTTTATTTGTTTTATTTGTTTTTATTTAATTTGTTTTTTTTTGTTTAGTTTTTGTTGTTTTTTTATTTATGTTTTTTTTTTATTTATTTTATTTTTTTATTTATTTAATTTATTTAATTTATTTAATTTATTTGATTTATTTTATTTGGTTGGTTTGTTTTTAATTTATTTAATTTATTTATTTGTTTATTTATTTAATTTTTTTAATTTGTTTAATTTATTTGTTTTTGTTTGTTTTTATTTTTTTGTTTAATTTATTTTGTTTTATTTTTGTTTTGTTTGTTTAGTTTGTTTTATTTATTTTGTTTATTTAGTTTGTTTAGTTTATTTTTTATTTATTTTATTTATTTTATTTTATTTTGTTTTTAATTTTTTAGTTTATTTAATTTATTTAATTTATTTAATTTATTTAATTTATTTAATTTATTTAATTTATTTTTTATTTATTTAATTTATTTTAATTTATTTTATTTATTTAATTTATTTAATTTGTTTTTATTTATTTTATTTATTTTGTTTTTTATTTATTTTTTATTTTGTTTATTTGTTTTTGTTATTTTATTTAATTTGTTTAATTTATTTTAATTTGTTTGGTTTGTTTGTTTGTTTGGTTTTTTAGTTTGTTTATTTGTTTGTTTTTTTGTTTAGTTTTGTTTATTTTGTTTAATTTTGTTTAATTTATTTTTGTTTTATTTAATTTTTGTTTATTTTGTTTGTTTGTTTTTATTTGTTTAGTTTTGTTTTGATTTATTTTATTTATTTAATTTGTTTTAATTTATTTTAGTTTGTTTGTTGTATTTGTTTAGTTTGTTTAGTTTTGTTTAATTTGTTTGATTTTTGTTTGTTTTTGTTTGTTTTGTTGTTTTGTTTTATTTAGTTTGTTTGGTTTTTAGTTGTTTATTTATTTTGTTGTTTTGTTTTATTTTGTTTCAGTTTGTTTGGTTTTTTTAGTTTTTTTATTTTTTTTGTTTATTTTATTTTTTTTTTGTTTATTTTTTAGTTTGTTTAGTTTGTTTATTTGTTTGTTTGTTTTTTTATTTGTTTGATTTTTTAGTTTATTTATTTTTTGTTTTGTTTAATTTGTTTAATTTATTTAATTTGTTTAATTTGTTTAATTTATTTTTGTTTTTTTGTTTTTTTTTATTTAATTTATTTAATTTATTTATTTATTTTTTTTGTTTAATTTGTTTTATTTTTTTTAATTTTTTTATTTGTTTAGTTTGTTTGTTTTTAATTTTTGTTTTGTTTATTTATTTTAGTTTATTTGATTTGTTTTATTTATTTTTTGTTTATTTTGTTTTAATTTGTTTAATTTGTTTGTTTATTTTTTTGTTTTGTTTAATTTGTTTATTTATTTTTATTTGTTTTGTTTTGTTTGTTTTTGTTTAGTTTGTTTGTTTTGTTTATGTTTTGTTTTTGTTTGTTTAAGTTTGTTTAGTTTGTTTAGTTTGTTTAGTTTTTTTTTATTTTATTTGTTTTTGTTTAGTTTATTTAATTTATTTAATTTGTTTGTTTATTTAATTTGTTTATTTGTTTATTTTTTAGTTTGTTTTGTTTATTTGATTTTTGTTTGTTTAGTTTATTTTGTTGTTTATGTTTTTTATTTGTTTGTTTGTTTGTTTGTTTAATTTATTTAATTTATTTAATTTATTTAATTTATTTAATTTATTTAATTTATTTAATTTATTTAGTTTTTTTAATTTGTTTAAGTTTGTTTTAATTTATTTAATTTGTTTGTTTGTTTAATTTATTTAGTTTGTTTAGTTTGTTTAATTTGTTTAGTTTGTTTAGTTTTATTTAATTTATTTGGTTTTGTTTAATTTGTTTAGTTTATTTAGTTTATTTGTTTATTTAATTTATTTTATTTGTTTAATTTGTTTAGTTTGTTTAATTTGTTTGTTTGTTTATTTGATTTTTTTAATTTTTTGTTTTATTTTTATTTAATTTATTTTTTTGTTTATTTTATTTAGTTTATTTTATTTGTTTTATTTATTTTATTTATTTATTTTATTTAGTTTATTTAATTTATTTAATTTATTTAGTTTATTTAATTTAGTTCGTTTATTTGGTTTATTTAATTTGTTTGTTTATTTAATTTATTTAGTTTGTTTAGTTTGTTTAATTTGTTTAATTTATTTAATTTATTTAATTTGTTTAGTTTATTTATTTTTTTATTTTTTTAATTTACTTGTTATTTTTTTTATTTGTTTTATGTATTTTATTCTATTTCATTTATTTTATGTTTTTAATTTATTTTATTTCATTTATTTATTTTATTTATTTGATTTATTTAATTTATTTATTTATTTAATTTATTTAGTTTATTTAATTTTTTTGTTTTATTTTGTGTTTTTATTTTATTTATTTTGTTCATTTTGTTTGATTTTATTTGATTTTATTTTGTTTGTTTTATTTATTTTATTTTGTTTTTATTTATTTTTCTTTTTTGTGTGTTTTATTTATTTTATTTATTTTATTTATTTTTTATTTATTTATTTTATTTAGTTTATTTGATTTATTTGATTTATTTAATTTATTTTATTTATTTAATTTATTTTATTTTATTTAATTTGTTTAATTTATTTAATTTATTTAATTTATTTAATTTATTTAATTTATTTAATTTATTTAATTTATTTAATTTATTTTGTTTGTTTATTTAATTTTGGTTTTTAATTTATTTAATTTATTTAATTTATTTGTTAATTTGTTTAATTTGTTTAGTTTGTTTTGTTTATTTTATTTATTTAATTTATTTAATTTAGTTTGTTTAGTTTATTTATTTATTTAGATTTTTGTTTATTTTATTTATTTAATTTATTTAATTTATTTAATTTATTTAATTTATTTAATTTATTTAATTTATTTAATTTATTTAATTTATTCAATTTTATTTAATTTATTTAATTTATTTAATTTATTTAATTTATTTATTTTAATTTATTTATTTTATTTAATTTTTTTAATTTATTTAATTTATTTAATTTATTTTTTAATTTATTTAATTTTTTTAATTTATTTTAATTTATTTAATTTTATTTAATTTATTTAATTTATTTAATTTATTTAATTTATTTTATTTGTTTTATTTATTTTATTTATTTTATTTATTTTATTTATTTTATTTATTTTATTTATTTTATTTATTTTATTTATTTTATTTATTTTATTTATTTTATTTATTTAATTTATTTAATTTTTTTTAATTTATTTAATTTATTTAATTTATTTAATTTATTTAATTTATTTAATTTATTTTATTTATTTTATTTATTTTCTTTATTGATTTTATTTATTTTATTAAATTTATTTAATTTATTTAGTTTTTTTAGTTTATTTCATTTGTTTGATTTATTTTATTTATTTTTTATTTATTTTGTTTATTTTTATTTAGTTTATTATTTATTTTATTGATTTAATTTATTTAATTTTTTTAATTTATTTAATTTTTTTAATTTATTTTATTGATTTTTAATTTATTTTATTTGTTTAATTTTTTTAATTTGTTTAATTTATTTAATTTATGTTTAGTTTTATTTAATTTGTTTAATTTATTTAATTTGTTTAATTTATTTAATTTATTTAATTTATTTAATTTATTTAATTTATTTAATTTATTTAATTTATTTAATTTATTTAATTTATTTTTTAATTTATTTTATTTATTTTATTTATTTAATTTATTTATTTTATTTTATTTATTTTATTTATTTTATTTATTTAATTTATTTTATTTATTTTATTTATTTTAATTTATTTTATTTATTTTATTTATTTTATTTTTTTTATTTATTTTATTTATTTTATTTATTTTATTTGTTTTGTTTATTTTTATTTCATTTGATTTATTTTATTTGTTTTATTTGTTTTTATTTTAGTTTATTTGATTTATTAGTTTTGTTTATTTTATTTATTTTATTTAATTTATTTATTTTATTTATTTTATTTAATTTATTTATTTTATTTATTTTATTTATTTTATTTATTTTATTTATTTTATTTATTTAATTTATTTAATTTATTTAATTTATTTAATTTATTTATTTTGTTGTTTACTTTATTTAATTTATTTAATTTATTTAATTTATTTAATTTTTTTAATTTATTTAATTTATTTAATTTATTTAATTTGTTTAATTTGTTTAATTTGTTTAATTTGTTTAATTTATTTAATTTATTTTACTTTATTTAATTTATTTTATTTATTTAATTTTTTAATTTATTTAATTTATTTAATTTATTTAATTTATTTAATTTATTTTAATTTATTTAATTTATTTGATTTATTTATTTTATTTAATTTATTTTTTTTATTTATTTTATTTATTTTTGTTATTTAATTTTATTAATTTTTTTTAATTTTATTTATTTTATTTATTTTATTTATGTTTTATTTATTTTATTTATTTTATTTATTTTATTTATTTTATTTATTTTATTTAATTTATTTATTTTATTTACTTTATTTATTTAATTTTTTTAATTCATTTGATTTATTTAATTTATTTTAATTTATTTAATTTATTTAATTTATTTTAATTTATTTAATTTATTTAATTTATTTTATTTATTTAATTTATTTATTTTATTTAATTTTTTTAATTTATTTAATTTATTTTTTAATTTATTTAATTTATTTAATTTATTTAATTTATTTTAATTTATTTAATTTATTTAATTTATTTAATTTATTTTAATTTATTTAATTTATTTAATTTATTTAATTTATTTAATTTATTTAATTTATTTTATTTATTTTTATTTATTTTATTTATTTATTTATTTTATTTATTTAATTTATTTAATTTATTTAATTTATTTAATTTATTTAATTTATTTAATTTATTTAATTTATTTAATTTATTTAATTTATTTAATTTATTTAATTTATTTAATTTATTTAATTTATTTAATTTTTAATTTATTTAATTTATTTAATTTATTTTTGTTTATTTAATTTATTTTTACTTATTTAATTTATTTAATTTATTTTATTTATTTTATTTATCTTATTTATCTTATTTATTTTATTTATTTTATTTATTTTATTTATTTTATTTATTTTATTTATTTTATTTATTTTATTAATTTAATATATTTAATTTATTTAATTTATTTAATTTATT
>JAEIGO010000933.1:15000-20000 GCA_018903765.1 Drosophila aff. chauvacae BK-2020
TTATTTTATGTATTTTATGTATTTTATGTATTTTATGTATTTTATGTATTTTATGTATTTTATGTATTTTATTTATTTTATTTATTTAATTTATTTAATTTATTTAATTTATTTAATTTATTTAATTTATTTTATTAATTTTATTAATTTAATATATTTAATATATTTAATTTATTTAATTTATTTAACTTATTTTAATTTTTTTAATTTATTTAATTTATTTAATTTATTTAATTTATTTAATTTATTTAATTTATTTAATTTATTTAATTTATTTAATTTATTTAATTTATTTAATTTATTTTTATGTATTTTATTTATTTTATTTATTTTATTTATTTAATTTATTTAATTTATTTTATTTATTTTATTAATTTTATTAATTTAATATATTTAATATATTTAATTTATTTAATTTATTTAATTTATTTAATTTTTTTAATTTTTTTAATTTATTTAATTTATTTAATTTATTTAATTTATTTAATTTATTTAATTTATTTAATTTATTTAAGTTATTTAAGTTATTTAATTTATTTAATTTATTTAATTTATTTAATTTATTTAATTTATTTAATTTATTTAATTTATTTAATTTATTTAATTTATTTAATTTATTTAATTTATTTAATTTATTTAATTTATTTAATTTATTTAATTTTTTTAATTTATTTAATTTATTTAATTTATTTTTGTTTATTTAATTTATTTAATTTATTTAATTTATTTAATTTATTTAATTTATTTTATTTATTTTATTTATCTTATTTATTTTATTTATTTTATTTATTTTATTTATTTTATTTATTTAATTTATTTTATTTATTTTATTTATTTTATTAATTTAATATGTTTAATTTACTTAATTTATTTAATTTATTTAATTTATTTAATTTATTTAATTTATTTAATTTATTTAATTTATTTAATTTATTTAATTTATTTAATTTACTAATTTATTTAATTTATTTTAATTTTTTTAATTTATTTAATTTATTTAATTTATTTAATTATTTAATTTATTTAATTTATTTAATTTATTTAATTTTTTAATTTATTTTATGTATTTTATGCATTTTATGTATTTTATGTATTTTATGTATTTTATGTATTTTATGTATTTATTTTATTTAATTTATTTAATTTATTTAATTTATTTAATTTATTTAATTTATTTAATTTATTTAATTTATTTAATTTATTTAATTATTTAATTTATTTAATTTTTTTAATTTATTTTATGTATTTTATGTATTTCTGTATTTTATGTATTTTATGTATTTTATGCATTTTATGTACTTATGTATTTTATGCATTTTATGTATTTTATGTATTTTATGTATTTTATTTATTTAATTATTTAATTTATTTAATTTATTTAATTTATTTAATTTATTTAATTTATTTAATTTATTTATTAATTTTATTAATTTAATATATTTAATATATTTAATTTATTTAATTTATTTAATTTATTTAATTTATTTAATTTATTTAATTTTATTTTAATTTATTTAATTTTTTTTAATTTATTTAATTTATTTAATTTTTTAATTTATTTAATTTATTTTAATTTACTTTTGTTTATTTAATTTTTTAATTTATTTAATTTATTTAATTTATTTAATTTATTTAATTTATTTAATTTATTTAATTTATTTAATTTATTTAATTTATTTAATTTATTTAATTTATTTAATTTATTTTATTAATTTTATTAATTTAATATATTTAATATATTTAATATATTTAATTTATTTAATTTATTTAATTTATTTAATTTATTTTAATTTATTTAATTTATTTAATTTATTTAATTTATTTAATTTATTTAATTTTTTTTAATTTATTTTATGTATTTTTATGTATTTTATGTATTTTATGTATTTTATGTATTTTATGTATTTTTATGTATTTTATTTATTTAATTTATTTAATTTATTTAATTTATTTAATTTATTTAATTTATTTAATTTATTTAATTTATTTAATTTATTTAATTTATTTAATTTATTTAATTTATTTAATTTATTTAATTTATTTAATTTATTTAATTTATTTAATTTATTTTATGTATTTTATGCATTTTATGTATTTTATGTATTTTATGTATTTTATGTATTTTATGTATTTTATGTATTTTATGTATTTTATGTATTTTATGTATTTTATGTATTTTATTTATTTAATTTATTTAATTTATTTTATTAATTTTATTAATTTAATATATTTAATATATTTAATTTATTTAATTTATTTAATTTTTTTAATTTATTTAATTTATTTAATTTATTTAATTTATTTAATTTATTTAATTTATTTAATTTATTTAATTTATTTAATTTATTTAATTTATTTAATTTATTTAATTTATTTAATTTATTTAATTTATTTAATTTATTTAATTTATTTAATTTATTTAATTTATTTAATTTATTTAATTTATTTAATTTATTTAATTTATTTAATTTATTTAATTTATTTAATTTATTTTATGTATTTTATGTATTTTATTTATTTAATTTATTTAATTTATTTTATTTATTTTATTAATTTTATTAATTTAATATATTTAATATATTTAATTTATTTAATTTATTTAATTTATTTAATTTATTTAATTTATTTAATTTATTTAATTTATTTAATTTATTTAATTTATTTAATTTATTTAATTTATTTTTTATGTATTTTATGCATTTTATGTATTTTATGTATTTTTTATGCATTTTATGTATTTTATGTATTTTATGTATTTTTATGTATTTTTATGTATTTTGTGTATTTTATTTATTTAATTTATTTAATTTATTTAATTTATTTAATTTATTTAATTTATTTAATTTATTTAATTTATTTAATTTATTTAATTTATTTAATTTATTTAATTTATTTAATTTATTTAATTTATTTAATTTATTTAATTTATTTAATTTATTTAATTTTTTTAATTTATTTTATGTATTTTATGTATTTTATGTATTTTATGCATTTTATGTATTTTATGTATTTTATGTATTTATGTATTTTATTTATTTAATTTATTTAATTTATTTAATTTATTTAATTTATTTAATTTATTTAATTTATTTACTTATTTAATTTATTTAATTTATTTAATTTTTTTAATTTATTTTATGTATTTTATGTATTTTATGTATTTTATGTATTTTATGTATTTTATGCATTTTATGTATTTTATGTATTTTATGCATTTTATGTATTTTATGTATTTTATGTATTTTATTTATTTAATTTATTTAATTTATTTAATTTATTTAATTTATTTAATTTATTTAATTTATTTTATTAATTTTATTAATTTAATATATTTAATATATTTAATTTATTTAATTTATTTAATTTATTTAATTTATTTAATTTATTTAATTTATTTAATTTATTTAATTTATTTAATTTATTTAATTTATTTAATTTATTTAATTTATTTAATTTATTTAATTTATTTAATTTATTTAATTTATTTAATTTATTTAATTTATTTAATTTATTTAATTTATTTAATTTATTTAATTTATTTAATTTATTTTATGTATTTTATGTATTTTATTTATTTAATTTATTTAATTTATTTTATTTATTTTATTAATTTTATTAATTTAATATATTTAATATATTTAATTTATTTAATTTATTTAATTTATTTAATTTATTTAATTTATTTAATTTTTTTTTAATTTATTTTATGTATTTTATGCATTTTATGTATTTTATGTATTTTATGTATTTTATGTATTTTATGTATTTTATTTATTTAATTTATTTAATTTATTTAATTTATTTAATTTATTTAATTTATTTAATTTATTTAATTTATTTAATTTATTTAATTTATTTAATTTATTTAATTTATTTAATTTATTTTATGTATTTTATGCATTTTATGTATTTTATGTATTTTATGTATTTTATGTATTTTATGTATTTTATGTATTTTATGTATTTTATGTATTTTATTTATTTTATTTATTTAATTTATTTAATTTATTTTATTAATTTTATTAATTTAATATATTTAATATATTTAATTTATTTAATTTATTTAATTTTTTTAATTTATTTAATTTATTTAATTTATTTAATTTATTTAATTTATTTAATTTATTTAATTTATTTAATTTATTTAATTCTATTTAATTCTATTTAATTATCTAATTTATTTAATTTATTTAATTTATTTAATTTATTTAATTTATTTAATTTATTTAATTTATTTAATTTATTTAATTTATTTAATTTATTTAATTTATTTAATTTTTTTAATTTATTTTATGTATTTTATGCATTTTATGTATTTTATGTATTTTATGTATTTTATGTATTTTATGTATTTTATTTATTTAATTTATTTAATTTATTTAATTTATTTAATTTATTTAATTTATTTAATTTATTTAATTTATTTAATTTATTTAATTTATTTAATTTATTTAATTTATTTAATTTATTTAATTTATTTAATTTATTTAATTTATTTAATTTATTTAATTTATTTAATTTATTTAATTTATTTAATTTATTTAATTTATTTAATTTATTTTATTTATTTTATGTATTTTATGTATTTTATGCATTTTATGTATTTTATGTATTTTATGCATTTTATGTATTTTATGTATTTTATGTATTTTATGTATTTTAAGTGTATTTTTATTTATTTTATTTATTTAATTTATTTAATTCTTATTTTTATTAATTTTATTAATTTAATATATTTAATATATTTAATTTATTTAATTTATTTAATTTATTTAATTTATTTAATTTATTTAATTTATTTAATTTATTTAATTTATTTAATTTATTTAATTTATTTAATTTATTTAATTTATTTAATTTATTTAATTTATTTAATTTATTTAATTTATTTAATTTATTTAATTTATTTAATTTATTTAATTTATTTAATTTATTTAATTTATTTAAAATTTATTTAATTTATTTAATTTATTTAATTTATTTAATTTATTTAATTTTAT
>JAEIGO010000936.1:0-38188 GCA_018903765.1 Drosophila aff. chauvacae BK-2020
TACAACAACATTGGAAATACAAACAAAACATTTCCGCCTCCACGGCAGCTGGGCTTCAAAGACGCCGAAATCCCTCAGGAGTTAAAAAAGTCCGGCAGCAATTCATCGGCTTCATGTTCGAAAAGTTCTGTGGCAACGCCAGATCGATAATTGATAGACAAATACGACTTTTGCCAATATGGTCACACCTAACAAAGTTGCTAATATGGTCACACTAAGTGGTGGTAATTTTTTTCTTATCTACTTGCTGCTGATTCTGCGCGCCTGGTGCATGAAATCCAGCATTTGATGATTTTGTACTGCTAAAAGGCAGGGGAATTAAGACCTTGTTTTTGCCTACAACAACATTGGAAATAAAACAAAAACATTTCCGATCGACGGCAGCTGGGCACACAAAGACGCCGAAATCTCCCTCAGAAGTTAAAAGTCCGGCAGCACCATCGGCTTGCGTTCGAAAAGTCTGGCAACGCCAGATCGATAATCGATAGACAAATACGACTTCTCCCAATATGGTCACACCTAACACAGTTGCCAATATGGTCACACTAAGGGGTGGTAAATTTTTTTATTATCCACTTGCTGCTGCTTCTGGGCGCCTGGTGCATGAAATCCAGCATTTGATGATTTTGTATTGCTAAAAGGCGGAATTAAGACCTTGTTTTTGAAGGCCTCACAACAACATTGGAAATACAACAAAACATTTCCGCCCTCTACTGCGTGCTGGGTACACAGATGACGCCGAGAATCCCTCAGAGTTAAAAGTCCGGCAGCTGCCATCGTCTGTTGCGCTCGAAAAGTCTGGCAACGCCAGATCGATAATCGATAGACAAATACGACTTTTGCCAATAAGGGGTGACCTCTCACAAATTGCCAATATGGTCACACTAAGGGGTGGTAATTTTTTTTTTATCTACTTGCTGCTGTTTCTGCGCGCCTGGTGCATGAAATCCAGCATTTGATGATTTTGTACTGCTGGGGAGGCGGAATTAAGACCTTGTTTTTGCCTACAACAACATTGGAAATACAAACAAAAACATTTCCGCCTCAACGGCAGCTGGGCACACAAAGTACGCCGAAATCTCCGGCGCTGGGCCCGCGCCGTCCCTCGGTTGCCGGCGCTCGGTGCGTTCGGTCTGGCCGCTGTCGTTCGTGCTTTTTGCCTTGGTCCGTTTCCCTGGTCTGTGTTCCCGTGTTGTCATGTGCTTTGTGCCTAAAAGGCAGCTGTTTTGCCTACAAATAATGAAATACAACAAAACATTTCCGCCTCAACGGCGAAATCCTCAGAAGTTAAAAAGTCCGGCAGCACCATCGGCTTGCGTTCGAAAAGTCTGGCAACGCCAGATCGATAATCGATAGACAAATACGACTTTTGCCAATATGGTCACACCTAACAAAGTTACCAATATGGTCACACTAAGGGGTGGAATTTTTTTATTATCTACTTGCTGCTGTTTCTGCGCGCCTGGTGCATGAAATCCAGCATTTGATGATTTTGTACTGCTAAAAGGCGGAATTAAGACCTTGTTTTTGCCTACAACAACATTGGAAATACAAAAAAAACATTTCCGCCTCAACGGCAGCTGGGCACACAAAGACGCCGAAATCCCTCAGAAGTTAAAAGTCCGGCAGCACCATCGGCTTGCGTTCGAAAAGTCTGGCAACGCCAGATCGATAATCGATAGACAAATACGACTTTGCCAATATGGTCACACCTAACAAAGTTGCCAATATGGTCACACGTAGGTAATTTTTTTGTTATCTACTTGCTGCTGCTTCTGCGCGCCTGGTGCATGAAATCCAGCATTTAATGATTTTGTACTGCTAAACGGCGGAATTAAGACCTTGTTTTGCCTACAACAACATTGGAAATACAACAAAAACATTTCCGCCTCCACGGCAGCTGGGCACACAAAGACGCCGAAATCCCTCAGAAGTTAAAAGTCCGGCAGCACCATCGGCTTGCGTTCGAAAAGTCTGGCAACGCCAGATCGATAATCGATAGACAAATACGACTTTTGCCAATATGGTCACACCTAACAAAGTTGCCAATATGGTCACACTAAGGGGTGGAATTTTTTTGTTATCTACTTGCTGCTGCTTCTGCGCGCCTGGTGCATGAAATCCAGCATTTGATGATTTTGTACTGCTAAAAGGCGGAATTAAGACCTTGTTTTTGGCCTACAACAACATTGGAAATACAACAAAAACATTTCCGCCTCAACGGCAGCTGGGCACACAAAGACGCCGAAATCCCTCAGAAGTTAAAAGTCCGGCAGCACCATCGGCTTGCGTTCGAAAAGTCTGGCAACGCCAGATCGATAATCGATAGACAAATACGACTTTTGCCAATATGGTCACACCTAACAAAGTTGCCAATATGGTCACACTAAGGGTGGAATTTTTTTATTATCTACTTGCTGCTGCTTCTGCGCGCCTGGTGCATGAAATCCAGCATTTGATGATTTTGTACTGCTAAAAGGCGGAATTAAGACCTTGTTTTTGCCTACAACAACATTGGAAATACAAAAAACATTTCCGCCTCAACGGCAGCTGGGCACACAAAGACGCCGAAATCCCTCAGAAGTTAAAAGTCCGGCAGCACCATCGGCTTGCGTTCGAAAAGTCTGGCAACGCCAGATCGATAATCGATAGACAAATACGACTTTGCCAATATGGTCACACCTAACAAAGTTGCCAATATGGTCACACTAAGGGGTGGTAATTTTTTTTATTATCTACTTGCTGCTGCTTCTGCGCGCCTGGTGCATGAAATCCAGCATTTGATGATTTTGTACTGCTAAAAGGCGGAATTAAGACCTTGTTTTTGCCTACAACAACATTGGAAATACAACAAAACATTTCCGCCTCAACGGCAGCTGGGCACACAAAGACGCCAAAATCCCTCAGAAGTTAAAAGTCCGGCAGCACCATCGGCTTGCGTTCGAAAAGTCTGGCAACGCCAGATCGATAATCGATAGACAAATACGACTTTTGCCAATATGGTCACACCTAACAAAGTTGCCAATATGGTCACACTAAGGGGGTAATTTTTTTTGTTATCTACTTGCTGCTGCTTCTGCGCGCCTGGTGCATGAAATCCAGCATTTGATGATTTTGTACTGCTAAAAGGCGGAATTAAGACCTTGTTTTTGCCTACAACAACATTGGAAATACAACAAAAACATTTCCGCCTCAACGGCAGCTGGGCACACAAAGACGCCGAAATCCCTCAGAAGTTAAAAGTCCGGCAGCACCATCGGCTTGCGTTCGAAAAGTCTGGCAACGCCAGATCGATAATCGATAGACAAATACGACTTTTGCCAATATGGTCACACCTAACAAAGTTGCCAATATGGTCACACTAAGTGGTGGTAATTTTTTTGTTATCTACTTGCTGCTGCTTCTGCGCGCCTGGTGCATGAAATCCAGCATTTGATGATTTTGTACTGCTAAAAGGCGGAATTAAGACCTTGTTTTTGCCTACAACAACATTGGAAATACAACAAAACATTTCCGCCTCAACGGCAGCTGGGCACACAAAGACGCCGAAATCTCAGAAGTTAAAAGTCCGGCAGCACCATCGGCTTGCGTTCGAAAAGTCTGGCAACGCCAGATCGATAATCGATAGACAAATACGACTTTTGCCAATATGGTCACACCTAACAAAGTTGCCAATATGGTCACACTAAGTGGTGGTAATTTTTTTATTATCTACTTGCTGCTGCTTCTGCGCGCCTGGTGCATGAAATCCAGCATTTGATGATTTTGTACTGCTAAAAGGCGGAATTAAGACCTTGTTTTTGCCTACAACAACATTGGAAATACAACAAAAACATTTCCGCCTCAACGGCAGCTGGGCACACAAAGACGCCGAAATCCCTCAGAAGTTAAAAGTCCGGCAGCACCATCGGCTTGCGTTCGAAAAGTCTGGCAACGCCAGATCGATAATCGATAGACAAATACGACTTTTGCCAATATGGTCACACCTAACAAAGTTGCCAATATGGTCACACTAAGGGGTGGAATTTTTTTATTATCTACTTGCTGCTGTTTCTGCGCGCCTGGTGCATGAAATCCAGCATTTGATGATTTTGTACTGCTAAAAGGCGGAATTAAGACCTTGTTTTTGCCTACAACAACATTGGAAATACAACAAAAAACATTTCCGCCTCAACGGCAGCTGGGCACACAAAGACGCCGAAATCCCTCAGAAGTTAAAAAGTCCGGCAGCACCATCGGCTTGCGTTCGAAAAGTCTGGCAACGCCAGATCGATAATCGATAGACAAATACGACTTTTGCCAATATGGTCACACCTAACAAAGTTGCCAATATGGTCACACTAAGGGGTGGAATTTTTTTGATTATCTACTTGCTGCTGCTTCTGCGCGCCTGGTGCATGAAATCCAGCATTTGATGATTTTGTACTGCTAAAAGGCGGAATTAAGACCTTGTTTTTGCCTACAACAACATTGGAAATACAACAAAAACATTTCCGCCTCAACGGCAGCTGGGCACACAAAGACGCCAAAATCCCTCAGAAGTTAAAAGTCCGGCAGCACCATCGGCTTGCGTTCGAAAAGTCTGGCAACGCCAGATCGATAATCGATAGACAAATACGACTTTGCCAATATGGTCACACCTAACAAAGTTGCCAATATGGTCACACTAAGGGGTGGAATTTTTTTATTATCTACTTGCTGCTGCTTCTGCGCGCCTGGTGCATGAAATCCAGCATTTGATGATTTTGTACTGCTAAAAGGCGGAATTAAGACCTTGTTTTTGCCTACAACAACATTGGAAATACAACAAAAACATTTCCGCCTCCACGGCAGCTGGGCACACAAAGACGCCGAAATCCCTCAGAAGTTAAAAGTCCGGCAGCACCATCGGCTTGCGTTCGAAAAGTCTGGCAACGCCAGATCGATAATCGATAGACAAATACGACTTTGCCAATATGGTCACACCTAACAAGAGTTGCCAATATGGTCACACTAAGTGGTGGTAATTTTTTTGTTATCTACTTGCTGCTGCTTCTGCGCGCCTGGTGCATGAAATCCAGCATTTGATGATTTTGTACTGCTAAAAGGCGGAATTAAGACCTTGTTTTTGCCTACAACAACATTGGAAATACAACAAAAACATTTCCGCCTCCACGGCAGCTGGGCACACAAAGACGCCGAAATCCCTCAGAAGTTAAAAAGTCCGGCAGCACCATCGGCTTGCGTTCGAAAAAGTCTGGCAACGCCAGATCGATAATCGATAGACAAACGAATATGGTCACACCTAACAAAGTTGCCAATATGGTCACACTAAGTGGTAGTGTTTAATTTTTTTTTTCTCTACTGGCTGCTGCGTTTCGCGTCTGGCAACGCCAGATTGATGATTTTGATACTACTTAAAAGGCGGAATTAAGACCTTGTTTTTGCCTACAACAACATTGGAAATACAACAAAAACATTTCCGCCTCAACGGCAGCTGGGCACACAAAGACGCCGAAATCCCTCAGAAGTTAAAAAAGTCCGGCAGCACCATCGGCTTGCGTTCGAAAAGTCTGGCAACGCCAGATCGATAATCGATAGACAAATACGACTTTTGCCAATATGGTCACACCTAACAAAGTTGCCAATATGGTCACACTAAGGGGTGGTAATTTTTTTATTATCTACTTGCTGCTGCTTCTGCGCGCCTGGTGCATGAAATCCAGCATTTGATGATTTTGTACTGCTAAAAGGCGGAATTAAGACCTTGTTTTGCCTACAACAACATTGGAAATACAAAAAACATTTCCGCCTCAACGGCAGCTGGGCACACAAAGACGCCGAAATCCCTCAGAAGTTAAAAGTCCGGCAGCACCATCGGCTTGCGTTCGAAAAGTCTGGCAACG
Source organism: Drosophila aff. chauvacae BK-2020 (assembly GCA_018903765.1). Classification (NCBI taxonomy): domain Eukaryota; kingdom Metazoa; phylum Arthropoda; class Insecta; order Diptera; family Drosophilidae; genus Drosophila; species Drosophila aff. chauvacae BK-2020. The sequence continues at coordinate 5,886 of JAEIGO010000936.1, forward strand.
CCAGATCGATAATCGATAGACAAATACGACTTTGCCAATATGGTCACACCTAACAAAGTTGCCAATATGGTCACACTAAGGGGTGGAATTTTTTTATTATCTACTTGCTGCTGTTTCTGCGCGCCTGGTGCATGAAATCCAGCATTTGATGATTTTGTACTGCTAAAAGGCGGAATTAAGACCTTGTTTTTGCCTACAACAACATTGGAAATACAACAAAAACATTTCCGCCTCAACGGCAGCTGGGCACACAAAGACGCCGAAATCCCTCAGAAGTTAAAAGTCCGGCAGCACCATCGGCTTGCGTTCGAAAAAGTCTGGCAACGCCAGATCGATAATCGATAGACAAATACGACTTTTGCCAATATGGTCACACCTAACAAAGTTGCCAATATGGTCACACTAAGTGGTGGTAATTTTTTTGTTATCTACTTGCTGCTGCTTCTGCGCGCCTGGTGCATGAAATCCAGCATTTGATGATTTTGTACTGCTAAAAGGCGGAATTAAGACCTTGTTTTTGCCTACAACAACATTGGAAATACAACAAAAACATTTCCGCCTCAACGGCAGCTGGGCACACAAAGACGCCGAAATCCCTCAGAAGTTAAAAGTCCGGCAGCACCATCGGCTTGCGTTCGAAAAGTCTGGCAACGCCAGATCGATAATCGATAGACAAATACGACTTTGCCAATATGGTCACACCTAACAAAGTTGCCAATATGGTCACACTAAGGGGTGGAATTTTTTTTATCTATCTCTTTGCTGTTTCTGCGCGCCTGGTGCATGAAATCCAGCATTTGATGATTTTGTACTGCTAAAAGGCGGAATTAAGACCTTGTTTTTGCCTACAACAACATTGGAAATACAACAAAAACATTTCCGCCTCAACGGGCAAGCCGGGCACACAAAGACGCCAAAAAATCCCTCAGAAGTTAAAAGTCCGGCAGCACCATCGGCTTGCGTTCGAAAAGTCTGGCAACGCCAGATCGATAATCGATAGACAAATACGACTTTTGCCAATATGGTCACACCTAACAAAGTTGCCAATATGGTCACACTAAGGGGTGTAATTTTTTTATTATCTACTTGCTGCTGTTTCTGCGCGCCTGGTGCATGAAATCCAGCATTTGATGATTTTGTACTGCTAAAAGGCGGAATTAAGACCTTGTTTTTGCCTACAACAACATTGGAAATACAACAAAAACATTTCCGCCTCAACGGCAGCTGGGCACACAAAGACGCCGAAATCCCTCAGAAGTTAAAAGTCCGGCAGCACCATCGGCTTGCGTTCGAAAAGTCTGGCAACGCCAGATCGATAATCGATAGACAAATACGACTTTTGCCAATATGGTCACACCTAACAAAGTTGCCAATATGGTCACACTAAGTGGTGGTAATTTTTTTATTATCTACTTGCTGCTGCTTCTGCGCGCCTGGTGCATGAAATCCAGCATTTGATGATTTTGTACTGCTAAAAGGCGGAATTAAGACCTTGTTTTTGCCTACAACAACATTGGCAATACAAAAAAACATTTCCGCCTCCGTTTCCGCCTCCACGGCAGCTGGGCAGCACAAAGACGCCGAAATCCCTCAGAAGTTAAAAAGTCCGGCAGCACCATCGGCTTGCGTTCGAAAAGTCTGGCAACGCCAGATCGATAATCGATAGACAAATACGACTTTGCCAATATGGTCACACCTAACAAAGTTGCCAATATGGTCACACTAAGGGGTGGAATTTTTTTGTTATCTACTTGCTGCTGTTTCTGCGCGCCTGGTGCATGAAATCCAGCATTTGATGATTTTGTACTGCTAAGTAAAGGTGAATTAAGACCTTGTTTCTTGCCCACAACAACATTGGAAATACAACAAAACATTTCCGCCTCAACGGCAGCTGGGCACACAAAGACGCCGAAATCTCCCTGAGTTAAAGTCCGGCAGCACCATCGGCTTGCGTTCGAAAAAGTCTGGCAACGCCAGACGAAATCGATAATCGATAGACAAATACGACTTTCGCCAATATGGTCACACCTAACAAAGTTGCCAATATGGTCACACTAAGGGTGGTAATTTTTTTTTATTATCACTTGCTGCTGCTTCGTGCGCGCCTGGTGCATGAAATCCAGCATTTGATGATTTTGTACTGCTAAAAGGCGGACTCCAGACCTTTTTTTGCCTATTTTGCCTAAATAACATTGGAAATACAAAAAACATTTCCGCCTCAACGCTGGGCACACAAAGATGAAATCCCTCAGAAGTTAAAAGTCCGGCAGCACCATCGGCTCGGAAAAGTCTGGCAACGCCAGATCGATAATCGATAGACGAATGACTACTCCCAATATGGTCACACCTAACACAGTTGCCAATATGGCACTAAGTGGTGGAATTTTTTTGTTATCTACTGCTGCTGTTTCTGCGCGCCTGGTGCATGAAATCCAGCATTTGATGATTTTGTACTTAAACTGCTGTTAGGTGGAATTAAGACCTTGTTTTTGCCACAACTCTCCTTACAAATAACTGGAAAACAACAAAACATTCCGGAAAACAACAACAAACGCAACGGCAGCAGGGCAAAGACGCCGAAATCCCTCAGAAGTTAAAAAAGTCCGGCAGCACCATCGGCTTGCGTTCGAAAAGTCTGGCAACGCCAGATCGATAATCGATAGACAAATACGACTTTGCCAATATGGTCACACCTAACACAGTTGCCAATATGGTCACACCAAGGTGGTGGTAATTTTTTTATTATCTACTTGCTGCCGTTTCTGCGCGCCTGGTGCATGAAATCCAGCATTTGATGATTTTGTACTGCTAAAGGTGCGGAATTAAAGACCTTGTTTTTGCCTACAACAACATTGGAAATACAAAAAAAACATTTCCGCCTCACGGCAGCTGGGCACACAAAGACGCCGAAATCCCTCGGAAGTTAAAAGTCCGGCAGCACCATCGGCTTGCGTTCGAAAAGTCCTGGCAACGCCAGATCGATAATCGATAGACAAATACGACTTTTGCCAATATGGTCACACCTAACACAGTTGCCAATATGGTCACACTAAGGGGTGGAAATTTTTTTACCATCTACTTGCTGCTGTTTCTGCGCGCCTGGTGCATGAAATCCAGCATTTGATGATTTTGTACTGCTAAAAGGCGGTATTAAGACCTAGTCTTTTGCCTACAACAACATTTGAAATACAACAAAAACATTTCCGCCAACACGGCAGCTTTGGGGCACAGCCAATAGACGCCGAAATCCCCCGTCGGAAGTGTCAAAGTCCGGCAGCACGCATCGGCTGGTGCTCGCAAAGTCCTGGCAACGCCAGATCGATAATCGATAGACAAATACGACTACTCCCAATATGGTCACACCTAACACAGTTGCCAATATGGTCACACTAAGTGGTGGTAATTTTTTTGTTATCTACTTGCTGCTGCTTCTGCGCGCCTGGTGCATGAAATCTAGCATTTGATGATTTGTCTATTTGCTAAAAGGCGGTATTCAAGACCTTGTTTTTTCCTACAACAACATTGGCATTACAACAAACAATCCGCCATACCACAAGGCATCTAGGGAACTACAATAGACGCCGAAATCCCTGATGGCGAGTGTCCCAGTCCGGCAGCACCGTCCAGGAGGGGCTTGCGTCCAACTACGAAAAGTCTGGCAACGCCAGATCGATAGTCGATAGACAAATACGACTTTTTCCAATATGGTCACACCTAACGACAGTTGCCAATATGGTCACACTAAGGGGCGGAATTTTTTTATTATCTACTTGCTGCTGTTTCTGCGCGCCTGGTGCATGAAATCCAGCATTTGATGATTTTGTACTGCTAAAAAGCAGCGGAATTCAAACCTTGTTTTTGCCTACAACAACAAATTTGGCAACAACAGCAATACAACAACAACATTTGAGAACAACAATAAATGCACTCTACGGCAGCTGGGCCCATACAGCCGCCGGAAACTTCCGTCCAGGAGGTGGGGGTCCACCATCGAAAAGTCTGGCAACGCCAGATCGATAGTCGATAGGACAAATATGACTTTTGCTAATATGGTCACATCTTAACAAAGTTGCCAATATGGTCACACTAAGGGTGGTTTTTTTTGTTTTCTACTTGTTGTTGTTTCTGTGCGTCTGTTGCATGAAATCCAGCATTTGTTTTTTTTGTACTGTTAAAAGGGGTATTCAAACCTAATTTTCCTACAACAACAAATTTTACAACAATAATGGCAATACAACAAAAACAATTTAGAGAACAACAATAAATACAAATATATGGCGGCATTGCCCAGCGGTAGTTCCGCCCAGGAGGGGCCCTCGAAAAGTCTGGCAACGCCAGATCGATAGTCGATAGACGAATGACGACTTTTCCCAATATGGTCACACCTAACACAGTTGCCTTTATGGTCACACCAAGTGGTGGTAATTTTTTTTCTTATCTACTTGCTCCGCTGCTTCTGCGCGCCTGGTGCATGAAATCCAGCATTTGATGATTTTGTACTAACAGCAAGAGGGTATTCAGTTACCTTGATTTTGCCTACAACAACAATTTTACAACAACATTGGCAATACAACAAAAACATTTAGCGCCTCCACAGCAGCTGGGCACACAAATACGCCGAATTATGCCGCAGAAGTTCAAAAGTCCCCGGCAGCTCTGTCCGGCTGGCGTTCCACGAAAAGTCTGGCAACGCCAGATCGATAGTCGATAGATGAATGACAACCCTCCCCAATATGGTCACACCTAACACAGCTGCCAATATGGTCACACCTACGTGGTGGGAATTTTTTTATTATCTACTTGTTGCTGCTTCCTGCGCGCCTGGTGCATGAAATCCAGCATTTGATGATCTTCTACCGCTAAATAGCGGAATTAAGACCCTTGTTTTCGCCTACAAATAACATTGGAAATACAAGGTAAAAATGATTTCCGCCTCAACGGCAGCTGGGCACACAAAGACGCCGAAATCCCTCAGAAGTTAAAAGTCCGGCAGCACCATCGGCTTGCATTCGAAAAGTCTGGCAACGCCAGATCGATAATCGATAGACAAATACGACTTTTGACAATATGGTCGCTACTCCCAATACAGTTGCCAATATGGTGACACTAAGGGGTGGAAATTTTTTATTATCTACTTGTCGCTGTTTCTGCGCGCCTGGTGCATGAAATCCAGCATTTGATGATTTTGTACCGCTAAAAGGCGGTATTCAAACCTAGATTTTCCTACAACAACAAATTTTACAACAACAATGGCAATACAACAAAAACATTTAGGAGAACAACAATAAATACAAATATATGGCGCATTGTCCCAGCGGCAGTTCCGTCCAGGAGGTGGTCCACCACGAAAAGTCTGGCAACGCCAGATCGATAGTCGATAGACAAATACGACTTTGGACAATATGGTCACACCTAACACAGTTGACAATATGGTCACACTAAGTGGTGGTAATTTTTTTGTTATCTACTTGCTGCTGCTTCTCCGCGCCTGATGCATGAAATCCAGCAGTTGATTATTTTGTACTGCTAAAAGGCGGTATTCAAGTCCTAGATTTTCCTACAACAACAAATTTTACAACAACAATGTCAATACAACAAAAACATTTAGAGAACAACAACAAATACAAATATATGGCGCATTGTCCCAGCGGCAGTTCCGTCCAGGAGGTGTTCCACCACGAAAAGTCTGGCAACGCCAGATCGATAGTCGATAGACGAATGACAACTCCCAATATGGTCACATCCTAACACAGTTGCCAATATGGTCACACCAAGTGGTGGAATATTTTTTATTATCTACTTGCTGCTGTTTCTGCGCGCCTGGTGCATGAAATCCAGCATTTGATGATTTTGTACTCCTAAATAGCGGAATTAAGACCTTGTTTTTGCCTACAACAACATTGGAAATACAACAAAAACATTTCCGCCTCAACGGCAGCTGGGCACACAAAAACGCCGAAATCCCTCAGAAGTTAAAAGTCCGGCAGCACCATCGGCTTGCGTTCGAAAAGTCTGGCAACGCCAGATCGATAATCGATAGACAACAGCCGACTTTTTTCAATATGGTCACACCTAACACAGTTGCCAATATGGTCACACAAAGGGGTGGAATTTTTTTATTATCTACTTGCTGCTGTTTCTGCGCGCCTGGTGCATGAAATCCAGCATTTGATGATTTTGTACTGCTAAATAGCGGAATTAAGACCTTGTTTTTGCCTACAACAACATTGGAAATACAACAAAAACATTTCCGCCTCAACGGCAGCTGGGCACACAAAGACGCCGAAATCCCTCAGAAGTTAAAAGTCCGGCAGCACCATCGGCTTTCGTTAGAAAAGTCTGGCAACGCCAGATCGATAATCGATAGACAAATACGACTTTTGCCAATATGGTCACACCTAACACAGTTGCCAATATGGTCACACCAAGTGGTGGAATATTTTTTATTATCTACTTACTGCTGTTTCTGCGCGCCTGGTGCATGAAATCCAGCATTTGATGATTTTGTATTGCTAAAAGGCGGAATTAAGACCTTGTTTTTGCCTACAACAACATTGGAAATACAACAAAACATTTCCGCCTCAACGGCAGGCTGGGTACACAAAGACAAATCCCTCGTAGTTAAAAGTCCGGCAGCATCAAAGGTCAGCAAACAGGAGGGTAAAGGTAATATCCGCTCTCAAAGGCCTCGACAAGGAAGTAGAGGACCTTACAAACATCCTTAACACCCATTCAAAGAGACATGTAAAGTTTCATTCTCCAAGAAGCAGTATCCACCATGGTGGACCAAGGAACTGAGCGACTCAGAAGAGAGCGCGCAAAACCTTTAACACATGCTATGGAACCAAGAAATGGGAACCATATGAGGAAGCACAGAAAGCATACAAAAAAGCAGTATATGAAGGCCAAGAACGAATCTTGAAGAGTTACTGTGGAATCACTAGAAGGCATAAAAGATACGGCAAGATTAAGCAAAATCTCTGCCAAGGGGCACACAAGCCCCACTCTTATCAACAGTCCAGACGGCTCGGCCAATAATGACAATAGAGGAGTTTAGAGCTACTAGTCGACACTCACTTCCCGGGGAACCTTTCGAGAGAACTCGGCACCCGAGGAAGGCACAAATACACAGACAGACACACAAACGAAAGATATCATCACCACGGAGCGAATCCAGTGGGCAATAGAGTCTTTTGATAAATACAAAAGCTCGGGCCCGGACGGCATAATACCGGCAATGCTACAAACTGCCAAAGGAAGCTCTATAGATGGCTTAAAGCCATATACAAGTCTTGTATGGGACTACAAGTACATCCTATTAAGGTGGAGGGAAGCCAAAGTCATATTTATACCAAAGCTAGGCAGAAGGGGGCACATTCTGAAGGAAGGACTATAGGCCGATAAGCCTAACATCCTTCGTCCTGAAGACCCTGGAAAGACTAATAGATGTTCACATCCGAGAAAGAATCGAGAGACACCACCTATCGGACCGCAGCATGCGTACCGAAAAGGACGGTCAACAGAAATAGCAGACCACACGAAGTTGTAGGTCACGTCGAGAAGACACTACAATATAAGCAATACACGATGGCCGCCTTCCTAGACATCGAAGGTGCGTTCACTGGTCGTGAACGCCGACTCCATCCTGAGCCCTCACCCCGATGGGCATTGAGAGAGGCATCAGAGAATGGATCGGAGTTATGCTAACGAGTAGGACGATCACTGCCGAACTGAGTGGCACTCACTCACACGGTCAGTGAAGAGAGGCACACCTCAGGGCGGTGTCCTATCGCCTCTACTTTGGCTCATAAACAGGAACAATATATTGGAAGAGCTCAATATGGGTGGCGTCAGCAGTAGCCTACGCAGATGACGTGGTGCTGCTAGTATCCGGACCCTACCCTGACGTTATTAGTGAGATAATGACAGGGGCGCTGGGTCGTTTAAACATATGGCAAAGACCTGCGGACTAGGTGTCAACCCAAATAAAACAGAACTTATGCTCTTCACTAGGAAGGACTAAGATACCAGCATATAATATGCCCAGAATAGATGGCATATGAGTTAAAACTATCAGAGCAGGCTAAGTATCTCTGGTGTGATAATTAGACCCGAAGTCTCGTGGAAAGGAAACATTACTTGAAAGAGTGAGAAAGGCAAGTATTGCTTTTCTACTCTTGCAGGAAAATGTTCGGAGATAAATGGGATTACACCCAAAGGTAATAATATGATATTTTACACAGCGGTCTGTTCGGCCAACGCCACATACGGAGCCCTGGAATGGTGGCCAGCGCTAACTAGGGCTTACAATATCACAAAATTAACGAGGATGGTTAGAGAGCAGCGCGTGGTGCTGGAGAGTGTGACGGGAGCCATCGATCATGCCCCGCAGCAGCACTGAATGCTATCCTGGGACATAATGCCGATAGAACTGTTCGTAAAGGACATGGTTGCACAGAGCGCAGTAAGACTGAAAGCAAGTAACTGCTGGAGGGATTACGGCGCAGGCCACGGCAAGATACTGGAAGGAATCAAGCCAGAAGCAAAACGCACTAATGGACTACTTGACTACGGAGATGAACTCGGGAAATGCCTACACGACAACATTCCCAACAAGGGAAGATTGAGAAGGGAGAGAGGAACTGGGGCAGAGTGAGGTATCCCTCTACACCGATGGCTCTAAATGAGCTGCGGCGTGGGCTGGGATCTTCGCTGAGCAATGGGGATCGAGGAGTCCTTCACTTCTCTCAAACTCAGCGACGGTTTTTCAGGTTGAGGTACTGCCATAACGGAAGCAGCCAAGCTTTCGATACGGCGAGAACTTAGCGACACCAAAGTACGGTTTTACTCTGATACAAGCGGCTATAAAATCCTATGGCCGTGAGAACAAACTCACGAATGGTGGCAGAATGCAAGAAGGCCCTTAATAGACTTGCAGAGAGAAACGAGGTACAAGTCACCTGGGTACCGGGTCACTGCGACATCCCAGGGAACGAGAAATCGGACGAATTAGCCCGAGGCTGTCTTTCGCAAGGCAAGATAATAACGTACGGACACCGATCTCGTTGAACTGGTCCAGACATGGATCCATGACCATTTCAAACAGACAGCCAACAAGGAGTGTTTATAAGAGCGAACATAAGAGATCAAAGAAATGTTGGCCGACATACGACAAGAATCGTACTAGAGAGCTGCTATCCAACACAAGCGGATATCAGAAGATTCACTGTGTAGTCGTAACAGGTTCATTGGGATACGGAACGAACGCAATGAAGATGGGGCTACCTTACAACGCTAGCTGTAGAAGCTGCAGAGAAAATTACGGAACCGTGAGACACCAGAGCACCTGCTCTGCTGTTGTCCGCCCCAAATCGCTTCCGACTACGCCACTTCGGTACCTACCAGCTGCGAGTCATTAGAAGGCATAGGAGAGCTGACGGTCTCAGCGATCCTAGGCTTTCCCAGCGACTCAGGATGGTAGGGCTAAAGGCAACTATGACCACAACATGATGAAACAGAGGGAGTGGACCAAAAGGAGCCCAGTTTCTACTTGGAGGGCCTAGGTTGGAGCCCCACCACTACAACTTATCTACCATAGGCACACATGTGCAAGATTTTTTCATTGGCATTGTGGCTATCTATAGGGAAACAAGTTGCTCGTTAGTTTGACTTTCGGTTGAATATATCCCTGTTTACACTCACCGAGACATTCGTCAGCTCGCCCTTGGGCGTCACCACTTGTTGGATGAGCTGATCTGCTTCTGCGATCCCATGCACTCCCTCACAATGTTGGGCCAGAAATTGTCACCGGTAGGCGGAGGTTCTCGCGCAACCGGCGTTGGAAGCCTGGCTCCTGCCAGTGGCGTACGCCTGGGCGACGCCCGAGCTCGGTTCCACCACGATCGTTGGGATTATTCTTAGGCGTGATCGACAGCACTTGCCGCCCACAATAACCTTTCAAAATCACATTGTTCACCTGCGACTTGGCCGTGTCTTCATACCGGGGAGGTTAGAACCAGTTGATAATTATATGCACACATGTGCAAGATTTTTTTCATTGGCATTGGGTTCTATGGGAATTAAGTTGCTCGTTAGTTTGACTTTCTGTTGAATATATCCCCTGCTTGCACTCACCGAGACATTTCGCCAGCTCGCCCTTGGGCGTCACCCTGCATTGGCTTGATCTGCTTCTCCCCCCGCACTTGCTCTCAACAGACGAAATTGTCATGGTAGGGGGCTCGGGCGACCATGGTAGGGGGTGGCGTTGAAGCCTCGGCCTTGTCAGCGGCGTACGACCGGTCGACGGCCGAGCTCAGTCTCCACCACACGATCGTTGGGATATTCAGGCGGATCGAGAGCGGCTTGAAACGCTCCACAATATCCTTAAATCGCATTGTTCACCTGCGACTTGGCCGTGTCTTCATACCGGGGAGGTTAGAATCAGTTGAGAATTATATGCACACATGTGCACATTTTTTTCATTGGCATTGGTGGCGATCTAAGGGAAATAAGTTGCTCGTTAGTTTCACTTTCGGTTGAATATATCCCTGCTTACACTCACCGGAGACATTCGCCAGCCTGCCCGTGGGCGTCACCACTTGCTGGATGAGCTGGATCTGCTTCTGCGATCCTGCATGCACTTCGCTCACAATGTTGGGCCAGAAATTGTCAATGGTAGGCGGTGGTTCTCTGCCACCGGCGTTGAAGCCTGGCCCTTGCCAGCGGCGTACGACTGGGCGACGGCCGAGCTCAGTCCACAACGATCGTTGGGATATTCAGGCGGATCGAGAGCGGCTTGGCGCGTTCCACAATATCCTTAAATCACATTGTTCACCTGCGACTTGGCCGTGTTCATACCGGGGAGGTTAGAACCAGTTGAGAATTATATGCACACATGCAAGATTTTTTTTCATTGGGGCATTGTGGCGATCTAAGGGAAAGCTAAGTTGTCGTTAGTTTGACTTTCGGTTGAATATATCCCTGCTTACATCACCGAGACACCGCCAGCTCGCCCATGTCACTACTTGCTGGATGAGCTGGATCTGCTTCTGCGATCCCATGCACTTCACTCACAATGTTGGGCCAGAAATTGTCAATGGTAGGCGGAGGTTCCCGCGCAACCGGCGTTGAAGCCTGGCCTCTTGCCAGGCGTACGACTAGGCGACGGCCGAGCCTCGCCCACCACGATCGTTGGGTTATTCAGGCGGATCGAGAGCGGCTTTACGCGCTCCACAATATCCTTAAATCACATTGTTCACCTGCGTCTTGGCTGTTTCTTCATTCCGGGGAGGTTAGAATCAGTTGGGAATTATGCGCACACATGTGCGACATTTTTTTCATTGGCATTGGTAGCGATCGATGGGAAATAAGTTGCTCGTTAGTTTAATTTTCGGTTGAATATATCCTGCTTACACCTGTACTGATACATTCGTCAGTTCGCCCGGCCGGTCACCACTTGCTGGATGAGCTGGATCTGCTTCTGCGATCCCATGCACTTCGCTCACAATGTTGGGCCAGAAATTGTCAATGGTAGGCGGAGGTTCTCGCGCCACCGGCGTTGAAGCCTCGCTCTGCCAGCGGCGTACGCCTGGGCGACGGTCGAGCTCAGTTCCACCACGATCGTTGGGACTATTCAGGCGGATCGAGAGCTGCTTGGCGAACTCCACAATCTCCTTATATCACATTGTTCACCTCGACTCGGCCGTGTCTTCATACCGGGGAGGTTAGAATCAGTTGAGAATTATATGCACACATGTGCAAGATTTTTTCATTGGCATTGTGGCGATCTAAGGGAAATAAGTTGCTCGTTAGTTTGACTTTCGGCTGAATATATCCCTGCTTACTCTCACCGGAGACATTCGTCAGCTGCCCTCGGGCGTCACCACTTGCTGGATGAGCTGGATCTGCTTCTCTGATCCCATGCACTTCGCTCGAATGTTGGGGCCAGAAATTGTCAATGGTAGGCGGTGGTTCTCTCGCCACCGGCGTTGAAGCCTGGCCTCTTGCCGGCGGCGTACGACTGGGCGACGGCCGAGCTCAGTTCCACCAACGATCGCTGGGATTGATTCAGGCGGATCGACAGTGGCTTGGCGCGCTCCACAATATCCTTAAATCACATTGTTCACCCGCGACTTGGCCGTGTCTTCTTACCCGGGAGTTAGAACCAGTTGAGAATTATATGCACACATGTGCAAGATTTTTTTCATTGGCATTGTGGCGATCTAAGGGAAATAAGTTGCCTGTTAGTTTGACTTTCGGTTGAATATATCCCTGCTTAGACTCACCGAGACATTCCGTCAGCTCGCCCTTGGGCGTCACCACTTGCTGGATGAGCTGGATCTCCTTTTGCGATCCCATGCACTTCTCGCTCACAATGTTGGGCCAGAAATTGTCAATGGTAGGCGGAGGTTCTCTCGCCACCGGCGTTGAAGCCTGGCCTCGCCAGTGGCGTACGACTGGGCGACCGCCGAGCTCAGTCTCCACAACGATCGTTGGGAGTATTCAGGCGGATCGAGAGCGGCTTCATGCGCTCCACAATATCCTTAAATCACATTGTTCACCTGCGACTTGGCGTTGTGTTCATACCGGAGAGGTTAGAACCAGGTTGAGAATTATATGCACACATGTGCAAGATTTTTTCATTGGCACGGTGGCGACTCCAGTTGAAATAAGCTGCTCGTTAGTTTGACTTTCGGTTGAATATATCCCTGCTTTCTTACACTCACCGAGACATCTGTCAGCTCGCCCTTGGGCGTCACCACTTGCTGGATGAGCTGGATCCGCTTCTGCGATCCCATGCACTTCTGCTCACAATGTTGGGCCAGAAATTGTCAATGGTAGGCGGTGGTTCTCTCGCCACCGGCGTTGAAGCCTGGCCCTTGCCAGGGGCGTACGACTGGCTGACGGCCGAGCTCATTCCACAAACGATCGTTGGGATATTCAGGCGATCGAAACCGGCTTGGGGCGTTCCACAATATCCTTAAATCACATTGTTCACCTGCGACTTGGCGTTGTCTTCATACCGGGGAGGTTAGGAATCAGTTGGGAATTATATGCACACATGTGCGACATTTTTTCATTGGCATTGGTGGCGATCTAAGGGAAATGTTGCTCGTTACTTCAACTTTCGGTTGAATATATCCCTGCTTACACTCACGGAGACAGTCGTCAGCTCGCCCGTGGGCGTCACTACATGATGGATGAGCTGGATTTTCTTCTGCGATCCCATGCACTTCGCTCACAATGTTGGGCCAAAAATTGTCAATGGTAGGCGGAGGTTCTCGCGCAACCGGCGTTGAAGCCTGGCCTCTTGCCAGTGGCGTACGACTGGGTGACGGCCGAGCTCCGCTCCACCACGATCGTTGGGACTATTCAGGCGGATCGGAGCGGCTTGGCGAACTCCACAATCTCCTTATATCACATTGTTCACCTGCGACTTTGTCCGTGTCTTCACACTTTCGGGGAGGTTAGAATCAGTTGGGAATTATATGCACACATGTGCAAGATTTTTTCATTGGCATTGGTGGCGATCTAAGGGAAATAAGTTGCTCGTTAGTTTGACTTTCGGTTTAATATATCCCTGCTTACACTCAATGAGACATTCGTCAGCTCGCCCTTTTGGGCGTCACCACTTGTTGGATGAGTTGGATCTGCTTCTGCGATCCCATGCACTTCTGCCTACAATGTTAGGCCAGAAATTGTCAATGGTAGGCGGAGGTTCTCGCGCCACCGGCGTTGAAGCCTCGCTCCTTGCCAGTGGCGTACGCCTGGGCGACGGCCGAGCTCAGTTCCACCACGATCGTTGGGACTATTCAGGCGGATCGAGAGCGGTTTGGCGAACTCCACAATCTCCTTATATCACATTGTTCACCTGCGACTTGGCCGTGTCTTCATACCGGGGACGTTAGAACCAGTTGAGAATTATATGCACACATGTGCAAGATTTTTTTTTCATTGGCATTGTGGCGATCTAAGGGAAACAAGTTGCTCGTTACATTGACTTTCGGTTGAATATATCCCTGCTTACACTCACCGAGACATCGTCAGCTCGCCCTTGGGCGTCACTTTTGCTACTTGCTGGATGAGCTGGATCTGCTTCTGCGATCCCATGCACTTCGCTCACAACGTTAAATAGAAATTGTCAATGGTAGGCGGTGGTTCTCGCGCCAATGGCGCTGGAAGCCTCGCCCCTGCCACGCGGCGCACAATGACCGGGCGACGGCCGAGCTCAGTTCCACAACGATCGTTGGGATATTCAGGTGGATCGAGAGCGGCTTGGCGCGTTCCACAATATCCTTAAATCACATTGTTCACCTGCGACTTGGCCGTGTCTTCATACCGGGGAGGTAAGAACCAGTTGAGAAATTATATGCACACATGTGCAAGATTTTTTTCATTGGCATTGTGGCGATCTAAGGGAAATAAGTTGCTCGTTAGTTTGACTTTCGGTTGAATATATCCCCGCCTACACTCACCGAGACATTCGTCAGCTCGCCCTCGGGCGTCACCACTTGTTGGATGAGCTTGATCTGCTTCTGCGATCCCATGCACTTCTGCTCACAATGTTAGGCCAGAAATTGTCAATGGTAGGCGGAGGTTCTTTGCGCCACCGGTGTTGAAGCCTCGCCCTTGCCAGTGGCGTACGCCTGGGCGACGGCCGAGCTCAGTTCCACCACGATCGTTGGGACTATTCAGGCGGATCGAGAGCGGCTTGGCGAACTCCACAACTTCCTTATATCACATTGTTCACCTGCGACTTGGCCGTGTCTTCATACCGGGGAGGTTAGAACTAGTTGAGAATTATATGCACATGTGCAAGATTTTTTCATTGGCATTGCGGCGATCCAAGGGAAATAAGTTGCTCGTTAGTTTGACTTTCGGTTGAATATATCCCTGCTTACACTAACCGAGACATTCTGTCAGCTCGTCCGTGCGCGTCACCACTTGCTGGATGAGCCGGTTCTGCTTCTGCGATCCCATGCACTTCGCTCACAATGTTGGGCCAGAAATTGTCAATGGTAGGCGGTGGTTCTCTCGCCACCGGCGCTTGAAGCCTGGCCCTTGCCAGCGGCGTACGACTGGGCGACGGCCGAGCTCAGTTCCACAACGACCGTTGGGATATTCAGGCGGATCGAGAGCGGCTGGCGCGCTCCACAATATCCTTAAATCACATTGTTCACCTGCGACTTGGCCGTGTCTTCCTTCTAGGGAGGTTAGAACCAGTTGAGAATTATATCGACACATGTGCAAGATTTTTTTCATTGGCATTGTGGCAATCTATGCGGAAATAAGTTGCTCGTTAGTTTGACTTTCCGGTTGAATATATCCCTGCTTACACTCCACCGAGACATCGCCCAGCTCGCCCTTGGGCGTCACCACTTGCTGGATGAGCTGGATCTTCTTCTCTGCGATCCCATGCACTTCCTACAAGTTGGGCCAGAAATTGTCAATGGTAGGCGGAGGTTCTCGCGCAACCGGCGTTGAAGCCTGGCCTTGCCAGTGGCGTACGCCCCGGGCGACGGCCGAGCTCAGTTCCACCACGATCGTTGGGATATTCGGGCGATCTGACAGCGGCGGGGCGCTCCACAATATCCTTAAATCACATTGTTCACCTGCGACTTGGCCGTCTTCATACCGGAGAGGTTAGAACCAGTTGAGAATTATATGCACACATGTGCAAGATTTTTTTCATTGGCATTGTGGCGATCTAAGGGAAATAAGTTGCTCGTTAGTTTGACTTTCGGTTGAATATATCCCTGCTTACACTCACCGAGACATTCGTCAGCTCGCCCTTGGGCGTCACCACTTGCTGGATGAGCTGGATCTGCTTCTGCGATCCCATGCACTTCGCTCACAATGTTGGGCCAGAAATTGTCTATGGTAGGCGGTGGTTCTCTCGCCACCGGCGTTGAAGCCTGGCCCTTGCCAGCGGCGTACGACTGGGCGACGGCCGAGCTCAGTTCCACCACGATCTTTGGGATTATTCAGGCGGATCGACAGCGGCTTGGCGCGCTCCACAATATCCTTAAATCACATTGTTCACCTGCGACTTGGCCGTGTCTTCATACCGGGGAGGTTAGAACCAGTTGAGAATTATATGCACACATGTGCAAGACCTTTTTCATTGGCATTGTGGCGATCTAAGGGAAATAAGTTGCTCGTTAGTTTGACTTTCGGTTGAATATATCCCTGCTTACACTCACCGAGACATTCGCACGCGCCCTTGGGCGTCACCACTTGCTGGATGAGCTGGATTTGCTTCGCGATCCCATGCACTTCGCTCACAATGTTTGGCCAGAAATTGTCAATGCGGTAGGCGGAGGTTCTCGCCACCGGCGTTGAAGCCTTTGGCTTCTTCCTTGCCAGTGGCGTGCGACTAGGCGACGGCTGAGCTCAGTTCCACCACGATCGTTGGGATATTCTGGCGGATCGAGAGCGGTTTATGCGTTCCACAATATCCTTAAATCACATTTTTCACCTGCGACTTGGCCGTGTCTTCATACCGGGAGTGTTGTGGAACCAGTCGAGAATTATATGCACACATGTGCAAGATTTTTTTCATTGGCATTGTGGCGATCTAAGGGAAATAAGTTGCTCGTTAGTTTGACTTTCGGTTGAATATATCCCTGCTTACACTCACCGAGACATTCGCCGCCTCCCCTTGGGCGTCACCACTTGCTGGATGAGCTGGATCTGCTTCTGCGATCCCAGCACTTCGCTCACAATGTTAGGCCGAAATTGTCAATGGTAGGGGGCCCTCTTCGCTCCATTTGGGCAATTTGCGGGTGGTTCTCTCGCTACCGGCGTTGAGCCCGCCTGCCTTGGCGTCTGGGTGGCTCGTTCCACCACGGATCTGGTTTAGGCAGGAATCGAGAGCGGCTCTTCTGGCGCACTCCACAATCTCCTTAAATCACATTGTTCCACCCGCGACTTGGCCGTGTCTTCTATACCGGGGAGGTTAGAACCAGTTGAGAATTATATGCACACATGTGCAAGATTTTTCAGTTGACATTGTAACGATCTAAGGGAAATAAGTTGCTCGTTAATTTGACTTTCGGTTGAATATATCCCTGCTTACACTCACCGAGACATTCGTCAGCTCGCCCTTGGGTCGTCACCACTTGCTGATGAGCTGGATCTGCTTCTGCGATCCCATGCACTTCGCGCACAATGTTGTGCGAGAAATTGTCAATGGTAGGCGGTGGTTCTCCGCCACCGGCGTTGAAGCCTGCCTTGCCAGTGGCGTACGCCTGGTCGACGGCCGAGCTCAGTTCCACAACGATCGTTGGGATTATTCAGGCGGATCGAGGCGGCTTGGCGCGCCCCACAATCTCCTTATATCACAATGTTCACCTGCGACTTGGCCGTTTCTTCTACCGGGGAGGTTAGAACCAGTTGGGAATTATATGCACACATGTGCGACATTTTTTCATTGGCATTGTGGCGATCTAAGGGAAATAAGTTTCTCGTTCGCTTGACTTTCGGTTGAATATATCCCTGCTTACACTCACCGAGACCATTCGTCAGCTCGCCCTTAGGCGTCATCACTTGCTGGATGAGCTGGATCTGCTTCTGCGATCCCATGCACTTCGCTCACAATGTTGGGCCAGAAATTGTCAATGGTAGGTGGTGGTTCTCGCGCCACCGGCGTTGAAGCCTGGCCCTTGCCAGTGGCGTACGACTGGGCGACGGCCGAGCTCCAGTTCCACACGATCGCGTTGGGAATTCAGGCGGATCGAGAGCGGCTTACGCGTTCCACAATATCCTTAAATCACATTGTTCACCTGCGACTTGGCCGTGTCTTCATACCGGGGAGTAAGAACCAGTTGAGAATTATATGCACACATGTGCAAGATTTTTTTCATTGGCATTGTGGCGATCTTAAGGAAATAGTTGCTTCGTTAGTTTGACTTACGGTTGAATATATCCCCGCTTACACTCACCGAGCATTCCCGTCAGCTCGCCCTGGGCGTCACCACTTGGGCTGATGAGCTTTGGATTTTCTCTGCGATCCCATGCACTTCGCTCCCAATGTTGGGCCAGAAATTGTCAATGGTATGCGGACGTTCTCGCGCCACCGGCGTTGAAGCCTGGCCCTTGCCAGGGCGTACGCCTGGGCGACGGCCGAGCTCAGTTCCACAACGATCGTTGGGATATTCAGGCGGATCGAGAGCGGCTGGCGCTCCACAATCTCCTTAATCACATTGTTCACCTGCGACAGGGCTGGGTCTTCATACCTGAGAGGTTAGAACACAGTTGAGAATTATATGCACACATGTGCAAGATTTTTTTCATTGGCATTGTGGCGATCTAAGGGAAATAAGTTACTCGTTGGGTTTGACTTTCGGTTGAATATATCCCCTGCTTACACTCACCGAGACATTCGTCAGCTCGCCCGTGGGCGTCATTACTGCTGCTGGATGAGCTGGAGCTGCTGCGATCCCATGCACATCGCTCACAATGTTGGGTCAGAAATTGTCAATGGCAGGCGGAGGTTCTCGCGCCACCGGCGTTGAAGCCTGGCCTCTTGCCAGTGGCGTACGACTGGGCGACGGCCGAGCTCAGCCACAACGATCGTTGGGATATTCAGGCGGATCGAGAGCGGCTTGGCGCGCTCCACAATCTCCTTAAATCACATTTCACCTGCGACTTGGCCGTGTCTTCATACCGTTGAGGTGAACCAGTTGAGAATTATATGCACACATGTGCAAGATTTCTTCATTGGCATTGTGGCAATCTAAGGGAAATAAGTTGTTCGTTAGTTTGACTTTCGGTTGAATATATCCCTGCTTACACTCACCGAGACATTCGTCAGCTCGCCCTTGGGCGTCACCACTCGCTGGATGAGCTAAAGCTGCTTCTGCGATCCCATGCACTCCGCTCACAATGTTTGGGCCAGAACATTGTCAATGGTAGGCGGAGGTTCTCGCGCCACCGGCGTTGAAGCCTGGCCCTTGCCAGCGGCGTACGACTGGGCGACGGCCGAGCTCGTTCCCACCACGATCGTTGGGACTATTCAGGCGGATCGAGAGCGGCTTGGCGAACTCCACAATCTCCTTATATCACATTGTTCACCTGCGACTTGGCCGTGTTTTCATACCGGGGAGGTTAGAACCAGTTGAGAATTATATGCACACATGTTCAAGATTTTTTCATTGGCATTGTGGCGAGCCCAGGGAAATAAGTTGCTCGTTAGTTTGACTTTCGGTTGAATATATAGGCTTGCTTACACTCACCGAGACATTCGTTAGTCTCGCCCGTGGGCGTCACCACTTGCTGGATGAGCTGGATCTGCTTCTGCGATCCCACGCCCTTCGCTCACAATGTTAGGCCAGAAATTGTCAATGGTAGGCGGCGGTTCTCTCGCCTCCGGCGTTGAAGCCTTGCTATGCAGCGGCGTACGCCTGGGCGACGGCCGAGCTCAGTTCCACCACGATCGTTGGGATATTCCAGGCGGATCGACAGCGGCTTGGCGCGCTCCACAATATCCTTAAATCACATTGTTCACCTGGTGAATCGGCCGTGTCTTCATACCGGGGAGGTTAGAACCAGTTGAGGAATTATATGCACACATGTTCACAGATTTTTTCATTGGCATTGTGGCGATCTAAGGGAAATAAGTTGCTCGTTAGTTTGACTTTCGGTTGAATATATGGCTTGCTTACACTCACCGAGACATTCGTCAGCTCGCCCTTGGGCGTCACCACTTGCTGGATGAGCTGGATCTGCTTCTGCGATCCCATGCACTTCGCTCACAATGTTGGGCCAGAAATTGTCAATGGTAGGCGGCGGTTCTCGCGCCACCGGCGTTGAAGCCTGGCCCTTGCCAGGGCGTACGACCAAGCGACGGCCGAGCTCAGTTCCACAACGATCGTTGGGATATTCAGGCGGATCGAGAGCGGCTTTGGCGCGCTCCACAA
Source organism: Drosophila aff. chauvacae BK-2020 (assembly GCA_018903765.1). Lineage (NCBI taxonomy): Eukaryota > Metazoa > Arthropoda > Insecta > Diptera > Drosophilidae > Drosophila > Drosophila aff. chauvacae BK-2020. The sequence goes on from JAEIGO010000936.1 coordinate 25,805, forward strand.
TATCCTTAAATCACATTGTCTACCTGCGACTTGTCCGTGTCTTCATACCGGGGAGGTTAGAACAGTTGAAATTATATGCACACATAAGTGCACATTTTTCATTGGCATTGTGGCGACCTAAGGGATACGTTGCTCGTTAGTTTGACTTTCGGTTGAACATACCCCCGCTTACACCTCACCGAGACATTCGTCAGCTCGCCCTTGGGCGTCACCACTTGATGGATGAGCTGGATCCTGCTTCTGCAATCCCATGCACTTCGCTCACAATGTTGGGCCAGAAATTGTCAATGGTAGGCGGTGGTTCTCTCGCCACCGGCGTTGAAGCCTTGCCTATGCAGCGGCGTACGACAGGGCGACGGCCGAGCTCAGTTCCACAACGATCGATGGGATTATTCAGGCGGATCGACAGCGGCTTGGCGCGCTCCACAATATCCTTAAATCACATTGTTAACCTGCGACTTGGCCGTGTCTTCATACCCTGGAGGTTAAAACCAGTTGAGAATTATATGCACACATGTTCTAGATTTTTTTCATTGGCATTGTGGCGATCTAAGGGAAATAAGTTGCTCGTTAGTTTGACTTTCGGTTGAATATATCCCTGCTTACACTCACCGAGACATTCGTCAGCTCGCCCGTGCGCGTCACCACATGCTGGATGAGCTGGATCTGCTTCTGCGATCCCATGCACTTCGCTCACAATGTTGGGCCAGAAATTGTCAATGGTAGGCGGAGGTTCTCTCGCCACCGGCGTTGAAGCCTTGCCCTTGCAGCGGCGTACGACTGGGCGACGGCCGAGCTCAGTTCCACCACGATCGTTGGGATTATTCAGGCGGATCGACAGCGGCTTGGCGCGCTCCACAATATCCTTAAATCACATTGTTCACCTGCGACTTGGCCGTGTCTTCATACCGGGGAGGTTAGAACCAGTTGAGAATTATATGCACACATGTGCGAATTTTTTTCATTGGCATTGTGGCGATCTAAGGGAAATAAGTTGCTCGTTAGTTTGACTTTCGGTTGAATATATGCTTGTCTACACTCACCGAGACATTCGTTAGCGCTCGCCCTTTCACCACTTGCTGGATGAGCTGGATCTGCTTCGGAACCCATGCACTTTGCTCAAACGTTGGGCCAGAAATTGTCGGAGGCGGGGTTCTCTCGCCACCGGCGTTGAAGCCTTGCCAGTACGAGGGCGGCCGAGCTCAGTTCCACAACGATCGTTGGGATATTCAGGCGGATCGAGCGGTTGGCGCGCTCCACAATATCCTTAAATCACATTGTTCCACTTTGTGTCTTGGATACCGGGTAGGTTAGAACCAGTTGGGAATTATATGCACACATGTGCTAGATTTTTCATTGGCATTGTGGCGATCTAAGGGAAATAAGTTGCTCGTTAGTTTGACTTTCGGTTGAATATATCCCTGCTTACACTCACCGGGACATTCGTCAGCTCGCCCGTTGGGCGTCACCACTTGCTGGATGAGCTGGATCTGCTTCTGCGATCCCATGCACTTCGCTCACAATGTTGGGCCAGAAATTGTCAATGGTAGGCGGAGGTTCTCTCGCCACCGGCGTTGAAGCCTGGCCCTTGCAGCGGCGTACGACTGGGCGACGGCCGAGCTCAGTTCCACCACGATCGTTGGGATTATTCAGGCGGATCGAGAGCGGCTTGGCGAACTCCACAATATCCTTAAATCACATTGTTCACCTGCGACTTGGCCGTGTCTTCATACCGGGGAGGTTAGAACCAGTTGAGAATTATATGCACACATGTGCAAGATTTTTTTCATTGGCATTGTGGCGATCTAAGGGAAATAAGTTGCTCGTTAGTTTGACTTTCGGTTGAATATATCCCTGCTTACACTCACCGAGACATTCGTCAGCTCGCCCTTGGGCGTCACCACTTGCTGGATGAGCTGGATCTGCTTCTGCGATCCCATGCACTTCGCTCACAATGTTGGGCCAGAAATTGTCAATGGTAGGCGGCGGTTCTCGCGCCACCGGCGTACGCCTGATCGACGGCCGAGCTCAGTTCCACCACGATCGTTGGGATTATTCAGGCGGATCGAGAGCGGCTTGGCGCGCTACACAATATCCTTAAATCACATTGTTCACCTGCGACTTGGCCGTGTCTTCATACCGGGGAGGTTAGAACCAGTTGAGAATTATATGCACACATGTGCAAGATTTTTTCATTGGCATTGTGGCGATCTAAGGAAATAAGTTGCTCGTTAGTTTGACTTTCGGTTGAATATATCCCTGCTTACACTCACCGAGACATTCGTCAGCTCGCCCGTGGGCGTCACCACATGCTGGATGAGCTGGATCTGCTTCTGCGATCCCATGCACTTCGCTCACAATGTTGGGCCAGAAATTGTCAATGGTAGGCGGCGGTTCTCGCGCCACCCGGCGTTGAAGCCTGGCCCTTGCCAGCGGCGTACGACTGGGCGACGGCCGAGCTCAGTTCCACACGATCGTTGGGATTATTCAGGCGGATCGACAGCGGCTTGGCGCGCTCCACAATATCCTTAAATCACATTGTTCACCTGCGACTTGGCCGTGTCTTCATACCGGGAGGTTAGAACCAGTTGAGAATTATATGCACACATGTGCGAGATTTTTTCATTGGCATTGGTGGCGATCTAAGGGGAAATAAGTTGCTCGTTAGTTTGACTTTCGGTTGAATATATCCCTGCTTACACTCACCGAGACATTCGTCAGCTCGCCCTTGGGCGTCACCACTTGCTGGATGAGCTGGATCTGCTTCTGCGATCCCATGCACTTCGCTCACAATGTTGGGCCAGAAATTGTCAATGGTAGGCGGAGGTTCTCTCGCCACCGGCGTTGAAGCCTTGCCCTTGCAGCGGCGTACGACTGGGCGACGGCCGAGCTCAGTTCCACCACGATCGTTGGGATTATTCAGGCGGATCGAGAGCGGCTTAGCGCGCTCCCACAATATCCTTAAATCACATTGTTCACCTGCGACTTGGCCGTGTCTTCATACCGGGGAGGTTAGAACCAGTTGAGAATTATATGCACACAGTGCAAGATTTTTTCATTGGCATTGTGGCGATCTAAGGGAAATAAGTTGCTCGTTAGTTTGACTTTCGGTTGAATATATCCCTGCTTACACTCACCGAGACATTCGTCAGCTCGCCCTTGGGCGTCACCACTTGCTGGATGAGCTGGATCTGCTTCTGCGATCCCATGCACTTCGCTCACAATGTTGGGCCAGAAATTGTCAATGGTAGGCGGAGGTTCTCTCGCCACCGGCGTTGAAGCCTGGCCCTTGCAGCGGCGTACGACTGGGCGACGGCCGAGCTCAGTTCCACCACGATCGTTGGGATTATTCAGGCGGATCGAGAGCGGCTTGGCGCGCTCCACAATCTCCTTATATCACATTGTTCACCTGCGACTTGGCCGTGTCTTCATACCGGGGAGGTTAGAACCAGTTGAGAATTATATGCACACATGTGCAAGATTTTTTTCATTGGCATTGTGGCGATCTAAGGGAAATAAGTTGCTCGTTAGTTTGACTTTCGGTTGAATATATCCCTGCTTACACTCACCGGGACATTCGTCAGCTCGCCCGTGGGCGTCACCACATGCTGGATGAGCTGGATCTGCTTCTGCGATCCCATGCACTTCGCTCACAATGTTGGGCCAGAAATTGTCAATGGTAGGCGGAGGTTCTCGCGCACCGGCGTTGAAGCCTGGCCCTTGCCAGCGGCGTACGCCTGAGCGACGGCCGAGCTCAGTTCCACCACGATCGTTGGGATTATTCAGGCGGATCGAGAGCGGCTTGGCGCGCTCCACAATCTCCTTAAATCACATTGTTCACCTGCGACTTGGCCGTGTCTTCATACCGGGGAGGTTAGAACCAGTTGAGAATTATATGCACACATGTGCAAGATTTTTTCATTGGCATTGTGGCGATCTAAGGGAAATAAGTTGCTCGTTAGTTTGACTTTCAGTTGAATATATCCCTGCTTACACTCACCGGGACATTCGTCAGCTCGCCCTTGGGCGTCACCACTTGCTGGATGAGCTGGATCTGCTTCTGCGATCCCATGCACTTCGCTCACAATGTTGGGCCAGAAATTGTCAATGGTAGGCGGAGGTTCTCGCGCCACCGGCGTTGAAGCCTGGCCCTTGCCAGCGGCGTACGACTGGGCGACGGCCGAGCTCAGTTCCACCACGATCGTTGGGATTATTCAGGCGGATCGACAGCGGCTGGCGCGCTCCACAATCTCCTTAAATCACATTGTTCACCTGCGACTTGGCCGTGTCTTCATACCGGGAGGTTAGAACCAGTTGAGAATTATATGCACACATGTGCAAGATTTTTCATTGGCATTGTGGCGATCTAAGGGAAATAAGTTGCTCGTTAGTTTGACTTTCGGTTGAATATATCCCTCGCTTACACTCACCGGGACATTCGTCAGCTCGCCTTGGGCGTCACCACATGCTGGATGAGCTGTATCTGCTTCTGCGATCCCATGCACTTCGCTCACAATGTTGGGCCAGAAATTGTCAATGGTAGGCGGAGGTTCTCGCGCAACCGGCGTTGAAGCCTGGCCCTTGCCAGTGGCGTACGACTGGGCGACGGCCGAGCTCAGTTCCACAACGATCGTTGGGATATTCAGGCGGATCGAGAGCGGCTTGGCGCGCTCCACAATATCCTTAAATCACATTGTTCACCTGCGACTTGGCCGTGTCTTCATACCGGGGAGGTTAGAACCAGTTGAGAATTATATGCACACATGTGCAAGATTTTTTTCATTGGCATTGTGGCGATCTAAGGGAAATAAGTTGCTCGTTAGTTTGACTTTCGGTTGAATATATCCCTGCTTACACTCACCGGGACATTCGTCAGCTCGCCCGTGCGCGTCACCACATGCTGGATGAGCTGGATCTGCTTCTGCGATCCCATGCACTTCGCTCACAATGTTGGGCCAGAAATTGTCAATGGTAGGCGGAGGTTCTCGCGCAACCGGCGTTGAAGCCTGGCCCTTGCAGCGGCGTACGCCTGGGCGACGGCCGAGCTCAGTTCCACCACGATCGTTGGGATTATTCAGGCGGATCGACAGCGGCTTGGCGCGCTCCACAATATCCTTAAATCACATTGTTCACCTGCGACTTGGCCGTGTCTTCATACCGGGGAGGTTAGAACCAGTTGAGAATTATATGCACACATGTGCGACATTTTTTTCATTGGCATTGTGGCGACCTAAGGGAAATAAGTTGCTCGTTAGTTTGACTTTCGGTTGAATATACTCCCTGCTTGCACTCACCGGACATTCGTCAGCTCGCCCTTGGGCGTCACCACATGCTGGATGAGCTGGATCTGCTTCTGCGATCCCATGCACTTCGCTCACAATGTTGGGCCAGAAATTGTCAATGGTAGGCGGAGGTTCTCGCGCAACCGGCGTTGAAGCCTGGCCCTTGCCAGTGGCGTACGCCTGGGCGACGGCCGAGCTCAGTTCCACCACGATCGTTGGGATTATTCAGGCGGGGATCGAGTGGCGCGGGCGCTCCACAATATAGCATCCCCTTTCACCTGCACACTTGTTCCGCCTGTTATGTCTTCATACCGGGGAGGTTAGAACCAGTTGCGTGAATTATATGCACACATGTGCAAGATTTTTTTCATTGGCATTGTGACGATCTAAGGGAAATAAGTTTGCTCGTTAGTTTGACTTTCGGTTGAATATATCCCTGCTTACACTCACCGAGACATTCGTCAGTCCTCTGGGCGCCCCTCGTACCCTCTGGATGAGCTGGATTACTTCTGCGATCCCCGCCCCTGCCCTCACAATGTTGGGCCCGAAATTGTCAATGGTAGGGGCGGAGGTTCTCGCGCAACCGGCGTTGAAGCCTGGCCCTTGCCAGTGGCGTACGCCTGGGCGACGGCCGAGCTCAGTTCCACCACGATCGTTGGGATTATTCAGGCGGATCGACAGCGGCTTGGCGCGCTCCACAATATCCTTAAATCACATTGTTCACCTGCGACTTGGCCGTGTCTTCCTTACAGGGAGGTTAGAACCAGTTGGGAATTATATGCACACATGTGCGACATTTTTTTCATTGGCATTGTGGCGATCTAAGGGATATAAGTTGCTCGTTAGTTTGATCCCTTTCGGTTGAATATATCCCTGCTTTACACCTCTGGGACTTGTTCGTCCAGCTCGCCCGTGGGCGTCACCACATGATTGATGAGCTGCGCTTCTTCTGCGATCCCATGCACTTCGCTCACAATGTTGGGGCCAGAAATTGTCAATGGTAGGCGGTGGTTCTCTCGCCACCGGCGTTGAAGCCTCGGCCCTTGCCAGCGGCGTACGACTGGGCGACGGCCGAGCTCAGTTCCACAACGACCGTTGGGATATTCAGGCGGATCGAGAGGCGCTTGGCGCGCTCCACAATCTCCTTACATCACATTGTTCACCTGCGACTTGGCCGTGTCTTCATACCGGGGAGGTTAGAACCAGTTGAGAATTATATGCACACATGTGCAAGATTTTTTTCTATTGGCATTGTGGCGATCTAAGGGAAATAAGTTGCTCGTTAGTTTGACTTTCGGTTGAATATATCCCCTGCTTACACCCACCGAGACATTCGCCAGCTCGCCCGTGGGCGTCACCACATGATGGATGAGCTGGATTTTCTTCGGCGATCCCATGCACTTCGCTCACAATGTTGGGCCAGAAATTGTCAATGGTAGGCGGAGGTTCTCGCGCAAACTGGCGTTAAAGCCTGGCCCTTGCCAGTGGCGTACGACTGGGCGACGGCCGAGCGCTCAGTTCCACAACGATCGTTGGGATATTCATAGGCGGATCGAGAGCGGCTTGGCGCGCTCCACAATATCCTTAAATCACATTGTTCACCTGCGACTCTGTCCGTGTCTTCACAGATGGGAGGTTAGAACTACAGTTGGGAATTATATGCACAAATGTGGACATTTTTTTCATTGGCATTGGTGATGATCTAAGGGAAATAAGTTGCCTGCTGGGGTTTGACTTTCGGTTGAATATATCCCTGCTTACACTCACCGAGACATTCGTCAGCTCGCCCTTTGGGCGTCACCACTTCTGCTGATCGAGCTGGATCTGCTTCTGCGATCCCAAGCACTTTCACTCACAATGTTGGGCTAGAAATTTTCAATGGCAGGCGGAGGTTCTCGCGCAACCGGGCGTTGAAGCCTGGCCCCTGCCAGTGGCGTCCGACCGGGCGACGGCCGAGCTCAGTTCCACAACGATCGTTGGGATATTCAGGCGGATCGAGAGCGGCTTGGCGCGCTCCACAATATCCTTAAATCACATTGTTCACCTGCGTGAATTGGCCGTGTCTTCATACCGGGGAGGTTAGAATCAGTTGGGAATTATATGCAATACACATGTGCGATATTTTTTTTCATTGGCATTGGTGGCGATCTAAGGGAAATAAGTTGCCTGTTAGTTTGACTTTCGGTTGAATATATCCCTGCTTACACTCGCACTGGGACATTCGCCAGCTCGCTCGTGGGCGTCATCACATGATGGATGAGCTGGATTTTCTTCTGCGATCCCATGCACTTCTGCCTACAATGTTGGGCCAGAAATTGTCAATGGTAGGCGGTGGTTCTCTCGCCACCGGCGTTGAAGCCTGGCCTCTTGCCAGTGGCGTACGATTGGGCGACGGCCGAGCTCAGTTCCACAACGATCGTTGGGATATTCAGGCGGGATCGAGAGCGGCTTGGCGCGCTCCACAATCTCCTTTATATCACATTGTTCACCTGCGACTTGGCCGTGTCTTCATACCGGGGAGGTTAGAACCAGTTGAGAATTATATGCACACATGTGCAAGATTTTTTTCATTGGCATTGTGGCGATCTAAGGGAAATAAGTTGCCTGTTAGTTTGACTTTCGGTTGAATATATCCCTGCTTACACTCACCGAGACATTCGCCAGCTTCTGCCCGTGGGCGTCACCACATGATGGATGAGCTGGATTTTCTTCTGCGATCCCATGCACTTCGCTCACAATGTTGGGCCAGAAATTGTCAATGGTAGGCGGAGGTTCTCGCGCAACCGGCGTTGAAGCTCGGCTTTCCCTGCCAGTGGCGTACGACCGGGCGACGGCCGAGCTCAGTTCCACAACGATCGTTGGGATATTCAGGCGGATCGAGAGCGGCTTGGCGCGCTCCACAATATCCTTAAATCACATTGTTCACCTGCGACTTGGCCGTGTCTTCATACCGGGGAGGTTAGGAATCAGTTGGGAACTATATGCACACATGTGCGACACTTTTTCATTGGCATTGGTGGCGATCTTAACGGAAAATAAGTTGCCTGTTAGTTTGACTTTCTGGTTGAATATATTCCGGTTTACACTCACCGGGACATTCGCCAGCTCGCCCGTGGGCGTCACCTCATGATGGATGAGCTGGGATTTTCTTCTGCGATCCCATGCACTTCGCTCACAATGTTGGGCCAGAAATTGTCAATGGTAGGCGGTGGTTTCTCTCGCCACCGGCGTTGAAGCCTGGTCTTTGACAGCGGCGTACGACTGGGCGACGAGGCCGAGCTCAGCTCCACAACGATCGTTCTGATATTCAGGCGGATCGAGAGCGGCTTGGCGCGCTCCACAATATCCTTAAATCACATTGTTCACCTGCGACTTGGCCGTGTCTTTCATACCGGGGAGGTTAGAACCAGTTGAGAATTATATGCACACATGTGCAAGATTTTTTCATTGGCAGTTGTGGCGATCTAGGGGAAATAAGTTGCTCGTTAGTTTGACTTTCGGTTGAATATATCCCTGCTTACACCTCACCGAGACATTCGTCAGCTCGCCCTTTGGGCGTCACCACTTGCTGGATGAGCTGGATCTGCTTCTGCGATCCCATGCACTTCGCCCAGCAATCGGTTGGGCCAGAAATTGTCAATGGTAGGCGGAGGTTCTCGCGCAACCGGCGTTGAAGCCCGCCTCTGCCAGTGGCGTACGACTGGGCGACGGCCGAGCTCAGTTCCACAACGATCGTTGGGATATTCAGGCGGATCGAGAGCCGGCTTGGCGCGCTCCACAATATCCTTAAATCACATTGTTCACCTGCGACTTGGCCGTCTTCTGCTACCGGGAGGTTAGAATTAGTTGGGAATTATATGCACATGTGCGGTATTTTTTCATTGGCATTGGTGGCGATCTAACGGAAATAAGTTGCTCGTTAGTTTGACTTTCGGTTGAATATATCCCTGCTTACACTACCGGGACATTCGCCAGCTCGCCCGTGGGCGTCACCACATGATGGATGAGCTGATTTTCTTCTGCGATCCCATGCACTTCGCTCACAATGTTGGGCCAGAAATTGTCAATGGTAGGCGGTGGTTCTCTTCTGCCACCGGCGTTGAAGCCTGGCCCTTGCCAGCGGCGTACGACTGGGCGACGGCCGAGCTCAGTTCCACCACGATCGTTGGGATCATTCAGGCGGATCGATAGCGGCCTGGCGCTCTACAATATCCTTAAATCACATTGATCACCTGCGACTTGCCCGTGTCTTCACAATACCGGGGAGGTTAGAACCAGTTGAGAATTATATGCACACATGTGTGTGATTTTTATACCATGTACCGTAGGTACAAAGGTATATTAATTTCGTGCAAATGTATGTAACAGGCAGAAGCATTTCGACCCCATAAAGTATATATTCTTGATCAGCATCAACAGCCAAGTCGATATAGCCATGTCTCTGTCTGTCCGTCTGTCCGTCTGTCCGTCTGTCCGTCTGACCGTCTGTCCGTCTGTCCGTCTGTATGAACGCTCAGATCTCAGCAACGCTATGCGAGCTGGGTTTCACCAAATTCGGCATGTAGGTCGGAATGTTTTGCACGCAGATCAAGTTTGTTTCAGATTTTTTAAAAATTTCCCTCCCACTCCCCGCAAATCGTTTCAAAAACGTTTTGCAGCCGCCAAATATTACCTAGATCTTTCTTTTGTGCATAGGCATGCATATGTAGAAATATGAATCAATACCGAAAATCTGGTAAAGATCGGGTGAAAAACACAAAAGTTATTTTACTTATCAGTGCGTGCTATCTATTTGGCAGCTAGCAACAACAAAAAACAACAACAAAACTGATGAGCGCAAGAAACTAACTCCCGTGCGCAAAAAGGAGGAGAGGGTTATCTCTTCTCTGCTTCTTGCACACGCAAGTGCATGTAGGATGGTGGTGGTTTTGCAAAGAGCGAATTTGTTTACATTTCTCTAATAGGCGCGATTCAGCTGATCAGCTGTGGTGTTCTGGTTACCGATTTTATTTACAATCGGGCGCCAATTGAGCGGCGATATATTTTGGTACATGAGATAACAGTCGTTCGCCAACGACTGTAGCTTTCTTACTTGTTTTCATTGGCATTGTGGCGATCTAAGGGAAATAAGTTGCTCGTTAGTTTGACTTTCGGTTGACCGCAACGGCGGTCGCAGCAGAAGATCCATCTCATCCAGCAAGGGGGTGATGCCTAAGGGCGAGCTGACGAATGTCCTGGTGAGTGTAAGCAGTGGTTAGGCCTCAACCAAAAGTCAAACTAACGAGCAACTTCTTCCCTCAGATCGCCATCGACGACAATGAAAAATCTTGCACATATGCGCATATAATTCCCAACTGGTTCTAACCTCCCCAGTATGAAGACAGGGCCAAGTCTTAGGTGAACAATTGTGTGACGTCGAATGCCGCTGTCCATCCGCCCGAATAATCCCAACGATCGTTGTGGAACTGAGCTCGGGCCGCCCAGTGGGTAATGCTCCTTCGACAAGGGCCAGGCTCCATCGGCGGTGGCGCGAAAACCGCCGCCTACCATTGACAATTTCTGGCCCAACATTGTAAGCGGATTGCATGGGATCGCAGCAGAAGATCCAGCTCATCCAGTTAGTGGTGACGCCCATGGGCGAGCTGACGAATGTCCCGGTGAGTGTAGTGCATATTATTCCAACCGAAAGTCAAACTAACGAGCAACTTATTTCCCTAAGGATCGCCATCAATGACAATGAAAATCTTGCACATATGTGCATATAATTCCCAACTGGTTTTAACCTCCCCTGTATGAAGACAGGGGCCAGTCTTAGGTGAACAACGGATCTATTGAGATTGTGGAGCTTCTGCCATGCCGCTGTCGATCCGCCTCGAATAATCCCAACGATCGTCGTGGAACTGAGCCCGGCCGTCGCCCAGGCGTACGCTTCGACAAGGGGTCAGGCTCCAACGGCGGTGGCGCGAAACCGCCGCCTACCATTGACAATTTCTGGCCCAACATTGTGAGCGGATTGCATGGGATCGCAGAAGCAGATCCAGCCTATCCAGCATGTGGTGAGCCCACGGGCGAGCTGACGAATGTCCCGGTGAGTGTACAGGGATATATTCAACCAAAAGTCAAACTAACGAGCAACTTTCTTTTCCCTCAGATCGCCATCAATGACAATGAAAAAATCTTGCACATATGCGCATATAATTCCCAACTGGTTCTAACCTCCCCAGTATGAAGACAGGGCCAAAAGTTCAGTGAACAATGATCAAGGAGATTGTGGAGCTTGATAAGCCGTTGTCGATCCGCTCTGGAATAATCCCAACGATCGTTGTGGAATTGAGCTCGGCCGTCGCCCAGGCGTAATGCTTCGGACAAGGGCCAGGCTCCAACGGCGGTGGCGCGAAACCGCCACCTACTCATTGATAATAATTTCTTGGCCCAACATTGTGAGCGTAGTGCATGGGATCGCAGAAGCAGATCCAGCTCATCCAGCATTTGGTGACGCCCACGGGCGAGCTGACGAATGTCCCGGTGAGTGTAAGCAGGGATATATTCAAACAAAAGTCAAACTTACGAGCAACTTATTTCCTCAGATCGCCATCAATGACAATGTGAAAATCTTGCACATATAAAAGAATATAATTCCCAACTGGTTCTAACCTCCCCAGTATGAAGACAGGGGCCAAGTCTTAGGTGAAACAATGATCTAAGGAGATTGTGGAGCTTGCCAAGCCGTTGTCTATCCGCCTGAATAATCCCAACGATCGTTGTGGAACTGAGCTCGGCTGCTGCCCAGGCGTACGCCTCTGACAGGCGGCCAGGCTCCAACGGTGGCGCGAAAACCGCCGCCTACCATTGACAATTTCTGGCCAAACATTGTGAGCGAAGTGCATGGGATCGCAGAAGCAGATCCAGCTCATCCAGCATTTGGTGACGCTCAAGGGCGAGCTGACGAATGTCCCGGTGAGTGTAAGCAGGGATATATTCAACCGAAAGTCAAACTGACGAGCAACTTCTTTCCCTCAGATCGCCACCAATGCCAGTGAAAAAAAATCTCGCACATGTTTGCATATAATTCCCAACTGGTTCCAACCTCCCAGTATGAAGA